>MUZC01004506.1:225545-340776 GCA_002072015.1 Radix auricularia | reverse complement strand
AGACAGACAGACAGACAGACAGACAGACAGACAGACAGACAGACAGACAGACAGACAGACAGACAGACATATGTACAACAAATGCGTCTTATATATATATATAGAAATGCGTCTTATATATATATATATATATATAGATATATATATAGATATACAGATTATCAATACACCTTGGACATCGAACAAATATCTAAAAAGACACCTCTTATTTTTAATTAATGGTTTCCCCAAATTATTGCTAGATGTAATAAAAGAAGTATATTTTGTGTAATATTGTAAGTTACCGCCTGGTGAAAGCTATGTCGTACCGTACACTATTTCATAAAGCGTTCTCTGTGTTTTAATTTTCTTGCTAACACAAAAACGAACACCTATAAACTGAAATAGTTCTATTTTCAATGTCATGTCATCGTTTTGTTTGCCTGGACCGACTATTATGTGAGTAAATGTGTGTAAACATTTTGATCTTTGCGCCGTGCCTGCTGTCAACTTATCCTGTTCGCTTTGGAAAACACACGTGTTTGGAATTGCACCAAAACGTACAATGAGATCAGTAACCACACTTTTATACTTTACAATGCTTTTTAATAGTAATGTTCGTTTCAAAGTGGTGTTCGCGACGAAGTAAGTTTAATGTTGGATTTTACTTCGTACAGAACACATTTATTCTGCAGAAACATTTAGTTAAATATAGTTCAAGCTCTTAGCCATTAGAGTTATTTTAAAATAGTAATGTTAGTTTTGATGGTATGCTCGCGTTGAAGTGTATTATTTTATTCAAGGATATTACCTCGTTGCAATTACCTTTTCATATAGGAAATAAACTTTAAAAATCTACCTCTAGTCTCTATCTAGACTCGTATCAGCCACTGAAACACAGCCAATAGAAATTTACTCAGAAACTACCATTGAAACACAGCCAATCAAATCGTATACACAAACATTCATTGAGACATAACAGATTGTGAATGAAACACAATTAGTTATGGAGACCAAGACCATTTTAGAATAAAAAGTAAGTCTATCAATGACAAATATTTCAAACCAGAATCATTATCAGCATCATCACACCCCAATTCCCATTTATCTGCACACGGTAAAGAAATCCATTACTATTCACACTTTTTATATGATGAAATCGCGCGCAACCAATTTAATATTTTTGGTCAACTGACAATGACAAGTACTGCAGGAGACAGCATTAGCAAAGAGGAAAAAGAGAAATTTAACGAGTGTCTAGTCTCGTATGTGGGGCTAATAGAAACGTGCAGCCTAGAAGTAGAAGAATTATAAAGTCTGCACAGTTAAATTACTTGACAGTAGATGACATTTTCAAGCTGCTTGCTTTTGTTAGAAGGAACAAAACAAAAAGAAAACAGCAAATGCTCTAACCATTCCAAACTTGATCAGTGGAGAAGAGTTGAGAGAAACATTAAAAACAGAAAATAGCAGACAAGGAAGAAATAGAAAAAAATACAGAAAAGAAAGATTGAGAGGGAAAAGGGCAAAAAGAAAAAGGATGCACACACAAATTTACAAAAAGGAAAAGAGAGCTAGAAATGATAAGAAAATATACGTCAACTAGAAGAAGAGCAGATTTTTTTAAAGGAAAAAAGTGGAGTCCAAGAAAGTAGATATGTATCCAGTAACATATTTCTCTGATAGCAGCAGTGAGGCTTCACACTTGATTCAAACAATAGAGCTTGACATGGCCACAGATGACGATAATATATCTTTTTTTTTCAAATAATTAAATGGGGATTAAAATTAAAGTTAATTTTTCTATAAAAGTTTTTACCTTTGCGTCATCGTAGGTTTCTGGCTCACGGAACAGTTGAAAATATCGCCCTCCAGCCATGAATGTATTTTTTTCAGGAACGGGAGGCATCTCATAGTAATAAGGTAATAAATCTGGTTTTTAAAAAAGTAATAAATAAGAATGTATAAATTATTTATGTATGAGGAAGTGAACAAAAAAAACCATTCCCCTTCTTCATCAGTTTTGACAAGAGAAATCAAAGATTGAACGAAAGTTTTATTGATAATCAAAGTTGTATGTATAAAAATATCAAACATTTTTCAAAGTCGCGTTATCGGGTGAGAGATGGGACCTTATCTAATATATAAATATGAACGTTTGTTCGTTTGTTTGTTACCGATACAATTCCACACCGTTGGACCCAGGGTGCTGAAATTTTGCATGATACGACAATTTGACCCGGAAACGCACATAGACTATATTTCAATCCCAGGTGACCACCCATAGTGTTAGGGGTACCATAATTTTGCTTTTATTTTCCGAATATGAGCTACAAGGCATTTACCCGCGCTTCAATGCGGGAAGTTGGAGAATTAGTGAGTGAGTGAGTGAGTGAGTGAGTGAGTGAGTGAGTGAGTGAGTGAGTATATAAAAAACTATATTTTGGCCCCCGGCGCCCAGTAAGGGATATTGTAAATATTTTTTTTTACCTGCTGCCATCGTGTAATTGTATTTAACAAACCCCCAACGTGTCATGCGTTTACCTATTTGGGAAATAAGAAAAATAGTTGGGTTTTTTTCAATTTGTATATTGCATATATTAGGAAAAACACGTTTTTAAGGCCCCGGCTCAACTGAGTGTTAATTTTAAAATTATAATAATCCAATATTAGTCGTGATAGGGTACCCAACAATTTCCAAACGTTTTATGCTTTTACCTACATAAGGAATAGGAGAAGTAGTGATTTTCAATTTTTATACATCACATATTAGAGAAAAACACGTATTTATGACCCCGGCCCACATGACTGTGCATTTTAAAAATTATTTTACGCCAATCTTTGTCGTGATAGGGTACCCAACAACTTCCAAAAGTTTTATGTTTTTACCTACACGATGAATTGTGGAATGATGTTTGGTTTTTATATAGTTTATATTAGGAAAACAAACTACACTACATTTGGCCCTCCCGGCCCTTAGTAAAAGATAGTTTAAGTATTCTTTCCCGTTCCCATCGTGAAATTGTAATTATCCATTCCCCAATGTTTCATGAATCTACCTACTCGAGAAATAGGAGAATTAGTGATTTTCAATTTTTAGAAATCCCATATAAGAAAAAAAAACGTTTTTACCCTCAGCCCCCATGAATGTGTATTTCAAAATTCTTTTACACCAACATTCGTCGCGAGAGGGAACTTAACAATTACATATGTTTCATGCTCCTACCTGCATGGAAAATTGGAGAATTAGTGATAAGTCAGTTTTTAATATAAGAAAAATCTATTCGGACACCCGGTTTCCAATTAGAGGGAATTATAACATTCTTTTTGCTATTTTCGTCGGGAGCTTGTACTCGAAAAATTTCCAAAGTTTCATGCTTCTACCTATACGGGAAATAAGAGAATCAGTGATTTAAAATTTTAATATAGCTCATATAGAAAAAAAAACGTTTTTGGGGCCAAGGCCCTCATTAGCTGGAAATTTAGCATTCTCTTTTGGCAATCGTCATCGGAGCCATGAACAAAATTTACAAGGTTTCATGCCTCTAACTATACGGGAAATACGGAAGATATGAGCATTAATGATTTGCAATTTTTAAATAGCTCATATAAGAAAACAAACTTTTTCGGGGCCACATTATCTTTTGGCCCCCATACCCCTATGAATGGGAATTTAACATTCTCTTTCACAATTTATCATTAGGAGATTGTACTCAACAACTTCCTAAAGTGTCATGCTTCTACCTACATTGGGAATGGGAGAATTAGGGATTCTCAGTTCTAAAATTTGGGCTCCCGGCCCCCAAGTAAGAGATATTTTTAAAAATATATAACCTTCTAGCATTGTGTAAGTGTATTTATCAACTCCCAAACATTTCATGAGTCCACTTGGGAAATAAGAGGGTTGGTGATTTTCAATTTTTATATAGCTCATTTAATGAAAAAAATCGTTTTCGGGGCCCAAGCCCCCATGATTGGGAAACTTAATATTCTCTTTTGCCAAATATCGTCGGAAGCATGTACTCAAAAAAATTCCAAAGTTTCATGATTCTACGTACATGGGATATAAAAGGATTATTGATTTTCAATTAGTATATAGCATCTTTACGGGAAAAAAACGTTTTTTGGGGCCCCGGCCCCCATACGTTTGAATTTCAAAATTCTTTTAAGTCAATTTCCGAAGTAAGAGGGTAATCGTCAACTTCTCAAAGCTTCATGATTCTACCATGGGCGTTGCTAGGAATTTTTTCCAGGGGGGTTTGCAAAAAAAAAAATCACGTTTTTTAATTTCCAAAAATGACGTCACGCACCTATCGGGAGGTAAGTCCCCAACTTTGTGACGAAGGGAAGGGGAGTTTAAGAATTGTGACGTCACGTCAAAATGCGTCAAAGTTGCACCTTAATATTCGATTTCTTTCTATCTATTTTATTACGTTTTGCACGGATTACCGCGTGTTACGATATCAGAGTGTAGCCTTACACTAAATACATACTAAAATAACAATACAGTGTTTTGAAACATGCTATTTTCAAATATAAAACACCACCTTAAGGTTGGGTGTCACAGCTTTTTGACGTCATATTGTGGGGGGAGGGGTCTAAGTTTTTGTAAAGAAGTGTGAGTAGGAGGGAGGGGGTGGGTTAATAATCGGTACAAATCACAGGACGTCACTTATGGAGTTCTCCTAACTGACAATGCTATACAGGTTTAATATTTTTCAATTAAATTTTAGTTTAAGTATAACACAAGTGCCGCAAAAAGTCTTAGAGATTAATAAGACTCACAAAGCAGCGCTGAAATAGCTAAAATAAAACATATATTAAATCAAAAACGTAAGTTCTTATAAGAAAATTAAATTTTGCTCTGAAATAATATACGTGTAGAAACTGCAGGATTCCCAAGGATGGATAGAAAAATATTTACAGGCTTCAAAAAAAGCAATCGGTTAATTGAAGGGGATTGCGGTGGTAGGGGCAGATGTGGCTTGTGGCTGCTATTTTAAACTTGAGACAGCTCGAGTTCAGGACATTTTGATACTCGGATGTTTCGACACTCGATTTTACCCTCGCAAAATTGTTTTTGTCCTTCTAATTTAAAAAAAAAAATATTATTATCTATTAAAAATTAAAAATGGCATGAAATCTTTATTTTCAATGTTTTATTTACCACTAATAAGTATAAACACTGAAAAAAGTTTAGAACCACTGTGTTTGGTAAACGGTTGGACAATAATATATTGCCCCCCCCCCTTATACGCCCATGCGTATTTTTGCTAAAACTGTGAAAGAAATTGTATTTATAACAATAAATAATGTAATCAGTTATAGTTGCAGATATAATTCTTTTTTTAAATTATTTTTTTATATGTCTTCTATGTAATTAACTTGCGGGGAGTTTAGTTCAGTTTTATGTAAAAAAAATTATGACATTTTTCTCTAAAGTAGGGGGGGCAAACGCCCCCTGCCCCCCTGTATACGCCCATGGGTTCTACCTACACGGGAAGTTGGAGAATTAGTTATGAATCAGTGAGTTAGTCAGTCAGTCAGTCAGTCAGTCAGGGCTTTCGCTTTATTAGTATAGATGCAAATACAATTTAAATAATAGTGTATTACTAAGCACTGTGGTGTAGCGGTAAAGCCCTGGACTGTTGAACCGAGGTAAGGAGAAGTCACTGGTTAGAGACTAGGTGCTGGTAAGGCCCCCTGGCTTTTTTGTGTATTGCTCAATAAAATTTGATGGTCTTGAAATGGGTTATTACTAATTTTAAAAAAAACAAACCCCCCCCCCCAAAAAAAAAGCAACAACACTATTGATTACAAATGTAATCTTTGACCCAGTTGAATATATGGACCAAGTGATAACCAAATATATTTCAAAGATTTCTACTGTTCTTTTGTTTTCATGCTATCACGTTCAAACGTTAATGTGAAAGAATAATCTTGCTCGAGTCTTGTATACATTAGCATGTACAAATCATATGTAAGAGATTGAGTGTTTGAATTTTACGCTGTACACAAAGCAATTTGTTTTGAAGACATTTAAACCGCGATTTCCATGCTTTCAATTTTTTTAAAATCAACAAACAAAAGTAAATGTCAATAAAAGTATGAGTAGTAGATACGTTACTTAAGTTACTATATTTTGCTAGTGATAAGATTAATTTTAAAAAAAAATTAATCATAATTTTTTTTTATATATATAATCAATCATGATGTTTTTTAAAGGATATTTTATTTCTTTTAATAGAACATTTCTAGTAAATTGATCCTCATTAATAAAACAATGTGCCATTTAGCATTATAAAAATAAATACATAATGCACAAAGACATAGTGTCCGACAATACTATTACATATCATATTTTATACGAAACAGAATTTCATACCGGGAAATTGCAAAGAGAGGCCTGCGAGCAGAATGATAATGGCCAACTGGAGTTGTTGAGAGATTAATTCCATTGTTATACTGTAAGTGAAATATCAATATATGGTTTAATGACTTCTAGACAAATACATTAAATACGTTATGTATGGTAGTACTATAAATTAAACATAAACATATGGTTTTATGTCCAGATTGTTACAAGAACAAAATAAAATTGTTAAGAATTAAGAAAGTGAAATTATTAACATAAACAAAACAGAAAGTAAACAATTCAGAGAGTTAAATAAATTCAAGAAAAACTTCAATTTGTTAACAATGCTGAAAAAGGATTGTTACGAGGCGTGTTTCAAAAGTGTGCAATAAAGGTCACAAGTATTATAAACTTATTAATTGTTTATTTTAATGTTTGGATCATGAATACTGATTGACTTAAAAATAATAAAAGTTTTAAAAAATTGATAATAATAATTTGAGTCAAGAAAAACAAAAACTAACAAAGTCCGTAAAAGCAATTTTTTTTACTATTAAACCCATATATGGGAATCAGAACTAAAAATATTGCGAATGTGTAAATATGTACAGAATAAAAACGTGACTGAACTCTTTTGGTATAAAAATGGGACGGGTGGGGGTGGGAGCGTCGTCACCGATGGCGAGACTTAACTCCAGCAAACACGCGAATGTCAACAACAGAAGGCAACCAAACATTTATATAGAGATAAACTAAATGTGCATTTATTTAATTACGTTACGTTCGATCGGTCTCAAATTTTTGTACAATGCATTGTTCGGTGACATAAGTATATGTGCATAATTTCAGCTCGGTAGCAACACAGACAATGTGGTTTTAGTTTTTACGTCGTACTGTACGGACGGACGGCCCCAGAGACGACGGTGAAGCTAAAACAAGGGATTTAATCAACATTTCGTTATAACAAAGTCTTTGACCATGAATAACTTATATATGAGACAGAACTAAGTGAATTCGTAATATGAAAAAACAAATAAAAACATTTATAGACTAAAAGGGAATTAACTCCTAAATGCTCTAAAATGGGGAGGTGGGTGCGGGGATGTAATCGATCGTTGGAGTGAACTCATCAACTCGTGGATGTAAACAACAGCCGGCTGTTGAAGGTTTATGTAGAAATAAACTACAAGTTCATTAACTTAATGACGGTATCTTCGTTCGATTTGAAATTTTGATACAATGAATTGTTAGGTGACACAAGTCTTTGTGCAAAATTTCTTCTCGATAGCATACGAGAAGTTGGTAATTTATTTTTTTTAATTTTTTTTTTTTGCCGCACTGACGGGTGACCCGATGGACAGACCGAGAGAGAGAGAGAGAGAGAGCCGACAGTGAAGCTTATATAAGGGATTTTTAAAATATTTTTTTAAAAAATACACAAAATATAACTTCTTATCAATCTTCTTCTTTCTAGTAGATGTAGGTGAGATGTCATTATCATACTTGTGAAAGTATCCACCCAAAAAACGTTAAATATCAAGATATTTTTCTAAAGACATAATACGTCTTTGAGTTCAGAAAATAAACGACAATTACTACAATTTTACGAATATAAAGGCGCACTTCTTACATATCTTTTAATTTTTACGTTACATGTCTTTAAGTTAAAAAAAATACCGTCTAATTAATAAAATTTTAACACAATAGTAATTAATTTAAAAATTCATATTTTTTTAAAGATAATATTTTATTAAATCTTTACTTGGAAGTAAATTAATTCATAATTTCACAACAATGTTTAGTTGTTTTTCTGTTTTTCACAAACCCACACTATACACTATACATTTAAATATAGCTTGGTGGAATTTTCTAATATTGTTCTACCATTCTAAATGCATATGCCAAAAGGATGTAATTTCACTGACACCACATTATACCTCAGATGAAAGATTAATATCTTTGTACATTTTATGTAAAATCCATTATGTAATTAGCTATAAAAAATACATTAAAAAATTAATGTGTGTTTTATTTAATTTACATCAAATTACATTAAACTTACAGGATAACTTGCAATGTGATTAAAATGTATTTAAGCAAGGGCAATTTTAGACGATATATATATATAGCTTGTAAAGAAATAATCTTTAAAAAACAACAACACAACTTGTTCTTACTTTAAGTATTCATATTTTAATCCTTTGTAAGCTTCATGAAATGTGTTGGACATGAGAGCTTTATGGAGTCAAGTGTCTACAGGAAATGGGTGGTATCATGACATCATCCAATTATAAATGGCTTTTGAAACCTGCAGCACTCTGTGATACACGCACTCGTTAACACAAAAAATACAAAAATTAAAGTGCCGATATTATCTGCTGCAGACAGCAATTCTATACAGAGATGATGGTTACATAAGTGGTATTTAATATTGTGTACACATTGAGGCTGCTTTGCGTCAACTTTACTTTGTACTTAAAACATTTGATGTATGAAAATTTGTATTTGATTTTTTTAAAAATGACTTTGATATATCCATAATGGTACTTTTTGATGTAAGTTAATTTTATACATAAATGTTAAATTTGGACTTAATGTATGTTGATTTTGTTCTTGATGTATTTTAATTTTGAACTTGAAATATGCTAATTTTTACTTAATATATGCTAATTTCGTACTTCATGTATGTCAATTTTAAACTTGATGTATGCTAATTTTATCTAAAACTAACTCCTTTGTTTATTTTTTAATGTTGAGGACTAAATAAAAAGAAACTAAAATAAAGAACCAGACATTACCAATAACTGCTATTAAACAGCTGGTATAACAAAATAATTTATCGTTACGGGTTGTCCAAACTAATGTAAGGCTATAGGTTATTCAAACTAATGTATGGCTGAAGGTTGTCCAACCTAATGTAAAGCTGCAGGTTGTTCAAAGTAATTTATGGCTCAAGGTTGTCCAAACTAATGTATGGCTGCTTGTTATTTTAACCAAAGATGTATGCCTTTACAGTGTACAAACAAATGTATGGCTGAAGGTTATCGAAACCAATGTATGGCTGAAGGTTATCTAAACTAATGTATGGCTGCAGGTTGTCCAAACTAATGTAAGTCTTTAGGTTGTCTAAACTAATGTATGGCTGAAGGTTGTCTAAACTATTGTATGGCTGAAGATTGTCTGAACTAATGTAAGGCTTTAGGTTATCAAAACTAATGTATGGCTGCAGCTTTTACAAACTAATGCATGTATTTCAGATCATCCAAACTAAAGTATGGCTGTAGGTTATCAAAAATAATTTATGGCTGCAGGTTGGCAAAACTAATGAATGGCTGCAGGTTGTCTAAACAAACGTATGGCTTCCGGATATCCAACCTAATGTATGGCTGAGGGTTTTTCAAAGTATTGATTGGCTTGAGATTGTCCAAACTAATGTATGGCTGCAGGTTTTCCAAACTCATGAATGGCTGCAGGTTGTTTAAATTAATGTATGGCTGCAGGTTGTTTAAATTAATATATGGCTGCAGGTTGTTTAAATTCATGTATGGCTGCAGGTTGTTTAAATTAATGTATGGCTGCAGATTGTCCAAACTAATGTAAGGCTGCAGGTTGTCCAAACTAATGTATGGCTGCAGGTTGTCCAAACTAATTTATGTCTGCAGGTTGCCCAAACTAATGTATTGCTGCAGTTTGTCAAAACTAATTGTTAGCTTCAGGTTAAACAAACTAATGTAAGGTTGCACGTCGTCGAAACTAAAGATGTATCGTAATCCGTGCCTAAAAAAACAAACTAATGTATGCCAGATTTTCATTTTAAAAATATTGCTTTTCATAAAATTAAGAGGGTTCATAACCATAACATGTTTTCAATTTGTTCAAAAAAATGCAATAGGGTTTGGCGTTAGAAGAGCTTTGCAAGTGGAAATGTCTGAAGAGTAAGAACACTTGTAGAATAAAATAACTACGTCATTGGTAATTGAGACACTTACATGTCCTAGACAAGCCATCACATGACATTAGGCTGTTGACCGATCTAGACTTTAATTGCTACACACTCATACAAATCATGGGTTCTTGCTTGGCCTAAATTTCCTGATTTTCTGTCGGAGTTTAATCCCCTAGGGCCTAGCCTTTCCCCGTGTGGGTCAAGCCGCAAGCCAGCGGATGTTTAGAGTAAGAGTTTCCTTCTCCTAGATGAGCTACCAGCCGTGGTTAACGAGTCTCATCTACCCGAAGCTACTGGTTTTGAGGCGACAGTTGACCGCCATCATCCCTTCTCCTGTTAGTAGAAACATGGTCCGCCGGGCTTTTGTGTGAGCCACGCGTGAAGGCAAGGAGCTGGATTTTGGTTGACAGAGGGATTGAGAGACGCAAGCCTTTTAGGGCATTTCTAGAGGAGTGGATGCTTATCTTCCACCCTCACCCTGGCAATGACAACCTGGACCACTAAGGTCTTGCATAAACAGTAAAGGAATGAATGATGTGATCTAACGGGTAGTCGAATGATAAATCTTAACACTCCCACCCCCCATACTGCTTGATAATGTGAAGGCATGGTACGTGCCTCGGTTCATAACTGTTGAGTTGCCTATTGGTGCAAGTTAGTGTTAGGGTATGTGGATGCGTGTGTAGTTTGGTTATTTCCATGTCTGCTAATGTTTAGCCTCTAACCTGACTACGAGTATATATCTTCTTAAACCATTCTTATTTATTTGAAACTACTGCTTGATACAGTTGTCTCAATTTTAAGATGTTAGCGGTAAGTAAAATGTGTGTTTTCCGTATAAAAAAACATTAATTTAAGCTGATTTTTTAAAATTAGTAATTCAAATTTATGCACAAAAATTACAACATTAAATTGAGTATAACTCAATTCGTAAATATAAAATCACGATTGAACGGTATTTGATTTATGAAGCGGTGATTAGTAAAAAAATTAATTAATAAAGTAAACGCGTTGTCCAAAAAAGGACTGCAGCGGAGATCGATGAGAGAAGTTTGAGGTTTCCGCTGCAACCCTCCCCCCTTAAAAAAAAAAAAAAAAGAAAAAAAAAAAAAGAAAAAAAACTTTGACGATATTAATAAGGTTTGAATTATTTTTTTTTACCTCATGTGCTTAAAATAAAATCCGTGATTTTTTTTAACGATGGCTCTAATTATTGCCCCAAAGTTATAGATGGATTTTTTTTTTAAAATTGATTCTGTTAAGGATGAAAATGGCTTCTATTTAAGTGTTATATCCACAGGTAAGTAAAGGTAATAAATTGAACTGTTTATTTTTTTTATCGAATGTCAATCTTCTGAATTTTTTAAAAGTATTTTCATTGTAAGGAGCAGGTGTCCATAACATCGCCACAACTTAAAAAGCATAAACACTAGAGCCTTTAAAATCACATCATAGAAACCCAAAACATTATAGACAATCATGGCATTTTAAAACATTTAAGGACATAATGAAATTTTATGATTTGTCTAATAAAAACAAGAGAGGATTGTTTGCAAGTGATAACATCATGTACATGACAATAGTCAATATCTTTGACCAAAACATATTACTACATGACCATGGCCAGTTAGCGAAGTGGGAACAAGCTACAACATGAAAACAGCCAGTTATCTGATTGAGAACAAGCTTTAACACGAACACAGCCAGTTAGCTGAGCGGAAACAAGCTAGAAACACGAACACAGCCAGTTAGCTGAGTGGAAACAAGCTACAACACGAACACAAGTTATCTTAGTGGGAACAAGCTACAACAGGAACACAGCCAGTTAGCTGATTGAGAACAAGCTTCAACACGAACACAGCCAGTTAGCTGAGCGGAAACAAGCTACAACACGAACACAGCCAGTTAGCTGAGTGGAAACAAGCTACAACACGAACACAAGTTATCTTAGTGGGAACAAGCTACAACACGAACACAGCCAGTTAGCTGAGTGGAAACAAGCTACACCATGAACACAAGTTAGCTGAGTGGGAACAAGCTACAACACGGACACAAGTTATCTGAGTAGGAACAAGCTAAAACACGAACACAGCCAGTTAGCTGAGTGGGAACAAGCTACAACACACACACACAGCCATTTAGCTGATTGGGAACAAGCTGCAACATGAACACAGCCCGTTAGCTCATTTGACCATATATTAGAGTATGTATAACTCTGGTGTGTTTTTATCTTTCAGTGCACCAGATACGACAACATGTGTTTCACTCACAGCTTGTAAAAATATACGACTGTCATTTCTTTTTCAAGTTTTGTGGCAAAGTTTTAATGACGGTCAAATATTTCCATAAAAAATTAAAACTGAACATAAATTATTGCTCCAAGTATTTCAGAAACCAGTATCTCATTTCCTGTTTGGTAACCCAGACAACATGGCGTATTGTTTGGGCGAAAAACTGTCACGTGGTATCTGACACTTAATAAACAAAGCGTATTAATATTATATGTAAACGTGACATATGTATCACACTACAAGTATTTATATGCAAATTCGACAGATATATCACCTACAAATGTTACATGTAAACGAGATCTCTGTACCACCCTACAAATGTTATATGTAAACGAGACATCTGTAATACCCTACAAATGTTATATGTAAAGGAGACATCTGTAATACCCTACAAATGTTATATGTAAACGAGACATCTGTAATACCCTACAAATGTTATATGTAAACGAGACATCTGTACCACCCTACAAATGTTATATGTAAACGAGACATCTGTAATACCCTAAGACATCTGTACCACCCTACAAATGTTATATGTAAACGAGACATCTGTAATACCCTACAAATGTTATATGTAAACGAGACATCTGTAATACCCTACAAATCTTATATGTAAACGAGACATCTATATCACCTACCTGTCACAGATGACCAATTTGCCCTTGTAATTTGTTGTTGTTAGGTGCGCACGGTGGTATGTTTGATGTTTCATTTTGTGGTATTAAAAGTTAATGGTGCGAAAGTGTGCAAAGTGATTGTGTGGTTGACGTCATTGATTGATGTGTAGAAATGGAGGAGAATTGTTTTGGTGTTCGTTGTCATTGCAAGAAGGAGACTCCATTAAAGTTTGTTGTCTTTCCAGCGGTGCCTTTGTTTTCTGTGTAAAGGTATTGTGTATGAATCTAGGAGCAAGCAGTCAAAAATATAAGTTTTATAAACGCTTGTGACATTTCTGGGGGCTCAGTCTGGGATTATACGGAATACATAGACACTGCTGAAACAACGAGAATGCCAGTTAATACTCTGGAGGAGATATTAGCACTAGTGGATGCCCTTCAACTGAGAGGTGAAGAAAGGATAGAGTACATAGAGAGAGAGGTACAACGAGTGAGAGATTACGAGATGGCGGATAGGGCGGCCGAGAGAGAAATGGCGGATAGGGCGGCCGAGAGAGAAATGGCGGATAAGGCGGCCGAGAGAGAAATGGCGGATAAGGCGGCCGAGAGAGAAATGGCGGATAAGGCGGCCGAGAGAGAAAAGGCGGATAGGGCGGCCGAGAGAGCAGCCATGTTAGAAGTCAAGAGATTGGAGGCTGCCAATGGAGGGAATACGAATGGGACAGATAACAGGCCCAGGCAGCCCAAGCTTCCACCATTTATGGATGGTGTTGATCAGCTTGATGGATACATCACAAGGTTTGAAACTTTTGCTAGAAACCAGTAAATGGCCGGAAAGCGACTTGGCGCTGTCATTGGGTGCGCTTTTGTCGGGTCGAGCCTTGGAGGCATACTCCAGAATGCCTTATGAGGACGCATTGGTGTATGTAAAGGTGAAAGAAGTGCTCCTAAAAAGGTACAATCTCACAGAGGAGGGGTATCGAGATCTATTTAGAAAGAGCAGGCCTCAGGCAGATGAGTCACCATCCGTCTTTATAGGAAGAATAAAGGGCTATTTGTGGAAATGGATTAGCCTATCGGGAATAGACAGAACATTTGACGGTCTTATAGACCTCATTATGAAAGAACAATTCATGGATGTGTGTCCTGGGGATCTGTCTATACATTTAAAAGAGCTAAGTGTTGACAGCCTGGAGGAAAGTGTTCGAGTTGCAGAATTATTTCTGGAGGCAAGGAAGAGAAACTTTGCTCATGGCTCTTATGCAAGGCAAAATGTGGCTGAAGGACGTTCAGGATCAGAAGTGAATTGCTTCTTGTGTCACAAGGCTGGACACATAGCACGATATTGTCCAAATACAAGGGAGGGCGGCAATACGAGTGCAAAGAGAGTGGCGACGACACGTGTTATTGAGCGCAAACGGTCAAAGGGCAAACGCCTGTGGGATAATAGCCTAAATGCATCTGTTGGAGGAGAAAATGTTGGCCAACCCGTGGATGCCAGAGATGAAAATTTACCAAGAGGTGGTGACTACAAAGAAACTGGAGCAAGAAAGTTGGTGATTATAGGAGGATTCGTAGGATCAAATAAAGTTGAAGTATTGAGAGATACAGGAAGTGAAGTAGTAGTGGTCAAAAGAAAGTATGTGAGAGATGATCAATTAACTGGCGAAATAGAGATGATCAGAATGTTAGATACCATGGTTATCAGAGGAGAAAAGGCGATGATAAACATAAAGACACCATACCTGAGTGGAAGGGTAGAGGCGGTATGTGTGGAGAATTCTATAGTGGACTTGATTGTGGGTAATGTGTGTGGAGCAAAGACCGATGAACACATGGACAAGGTGGCGATAGTGACAACGCGAGCTCAAAGAAAAAAAGAATGTCCTACTGCCCAAAGTAGTATCGCCAGAGATTGTTACAGGGAGGAAATCGGGCCCATTCACTCGGCTGGAAATAGACTTGTTCGAAGCAGTGGGCCACATCGATGGTCAGCCGACAGAGAGTGTGGTGAGAGGAAGGTGAATTGTGGGTGTGAAAATCGGAGGAGAAGAAACGCCAGCATGAGTGGAGGAGATTGTTACAAGTGTGGTAGGACCGGTCATTGGGCCAGAGACTGTCGCAGCGGACAATTCAGTGGTGCGGGAGGCTTTAGCGGGCGACATCGTGGTGGTGCTCGCATGGACTTTAGAAACAAGAGAGGAGCCGGTGATAATAAATGCTACAAATGTAACAGACCTGGTCATTTTGTCATGGACTTTGAAAGGGGCATTGATTCAAGTGCACGTTGTAACTGCAACAACCCTGTGCATGTTTAGCGTGACCATCCTGAAGTACTTTAACACGGCTCGTTTTGCGCTGGCAAGGGTTCTGAGAATAGTGCCTGTTCCTGTTAAGAGTCACGTTCTTACAAGGCACAGTCATCCCTGGATTAATTTAAGTTCTATGTATTGAGACACTGGCTCTAAAGAATATTAATATTACATTCATGTTGATTTTTGTGTGACTACTCTGTTAATATAATATTTTGAGTTGTTATAAGTCATAAAATAATTGGGTTTGAAATGTATACTGATTTGTATGTAAATGCTTTGTCGATATATTGGAGATCAATATTAATAGTTATTGTATTTAAAAGGAGATGGTAGTAGAGTTCAGGGATATTTGAAAGTATATATCCATAGAATATGTAATGAAGTAATCATGGTAATGTGTAAAATTGAAAATTGGTCATTTGAGATTATTGAAATTTGTCGAACCCGAACAATTTCTGGAAAAGGGGGCATATGTCACAGATGACCAATTTGCCCTTGTAATTTGTTGTTGTTAGTTGCGCACGGTTGTATGTTTGATGTTTCATTTTGTGGTATTAAAAGTTAATGGTGCGAAAGTGTGCAAAGTGATTGTGTGGTTGACGTCATTGATTGATGTGTAGAAAGGGAGGAGAATTGTTTTGGTGTTCGTTGTCATTGCAAGAAGGAGACTCCATTAAAGTTTGTTGTCTTTCCAGCGGTGCCTTTGTTTTCTGTGTAAAGGTATTGTGTATGAATCTAGGAGCAAGCAGTCAAAAATATAAGTTTTAGGGACGCTTGTGACACTACCATTGTTACATGTAAACGAAACATCTGTAATACCCTACAATTGTTATATGTAATCGAAACATATGTACACATGTAACAGGATGACCGGTTCTGACACCAATTTAATGTAACAGGCCGAGGTCCCCGTTTTCTCACTTTCTCGTGATTGACCTCGTTTGTGCTTCTTTGTGGGCTTGTCTAACAGTAACAGTATCCTCTTTCACACTATAATTCATTTCATAAATCAAGTCCAGAAAAAATGCTCTTTAATAATGCAATAGGAAATATGTACACTTATTTTACAGTATGCGACAATGTTCCTTATTCTTCTAGATTCTACTAGTTACATCTCTTTCGTTCTCCGTGTTCTCTCTCTGTCCTTCTCGTGACCACACACTCGTGACTTTTTCACTGGCCTCCTTTTAACCCTGACACACCACTGCACTTTAGTCACGTGACACCACCCTACAATTGTTACATATAAACGATACATCTATATCACCTACAATTGTTACATGTAAACGAGACATCTATATCACCTACAATTGTTACAAATGAACAAGACACCTGTTTTGTTTGTTTAGTCGACTCTAATATAGACATATAGAACTTGTATTTTAGTTACTATATAAAAGTAAAAAGTCGTTTCTAAAAAATTACATAGTAACTTTGTTTCATTTACATTTCAGAAATTTAAGGTCATCAAATTAAACTATATAGCATTCTCATTATTGACACAATTTGGAGAAAAATTATTAGCCCTTATTGAACTGCATAGGAGAAGAGACACTTAACAACAACAACAAAAAAAAAGATATAATTATTTTTTTATAAATTTTAAAATTATTAACACAATTTTTATTGATATATTTATATAAGTTACAGGAAATTTCTAATAAAAGCTAAATCAACAGACGGTATAAAAAGTAGTTTTTTTAAATAGATTTTTAATGCAAAATTTTAAATTTTAAAGAGAAATTCAATAAAGTTTGATGTCTTTTTTTCCTAAAAGCAAAAATGTAATAAATTTAATAACCTTCTTTTCTTGATTATTGCGCGATGATGTTAGTATTTTATTAACGATACTTTTAAACAAAATATATCCCCGATCTCTTTAGGGTTATGCCAGTCTGTCGCGTGTTGCGCACTAATTTAAACATAGAATCTAATTGTATTATTTTCCCGTGATAAAAAAAAAAAACAAAAAAAAACAACAAAAAACAACAGAAAGGCTGCCCTTTTTTTGTTTTTTTTTTCAACTATAAAATCTTAATTCTGTTTTTAAAGGGTTTTTATTTTTAATTTTTTAATGTCATTAATTTTTTTTTTATAATAAAATATTAAACATTTATAAAATTTAGGGCATGCAGTGTTGATAATTTTTGGGGTCTGAATAAGAGGAAAATTATAAAACTAATTTTCTCATCAATGTTTTAAAAATATTTTACTTTATACCAAATTGTAGAAGCTAAGAATATAACTTACTTTGTGTTTTTAACAATGCTATAAATAGCCACTATTGGAGATACTAAAAGAAGGAAGAAAAGACAAGGCATCCGTAAGACATGAGTGGCCATAAGATGTAATAATATTATTGACATGTTACACGGGCTGAAAGATGTACTGGGATTACAGAGAGTTAAGTGAATAAGAATAGGTTCATGAAAAAGTGTCAATGCTACGTGACATTATAAAACAACGTATGTCATAATCAGTGCTCGATTTAGAAAAAAAACCAGTTCGGGGATGATTTTTTTTCTGCAGAGCCGGGGATAAATGCCATCCCGGGTGGGGATGGTAAGTTTATAGCAGAGCCGGGGATAGACCATGTTATAGTTTCATTATCTATTGGACCATAGTATAGTTTCATTAGCTAGTAGACTAGGTTATAGTTTTATGAATTAGTTGACCAAGTTATAGTTTTATAAGCAAGCAGACCAAATTAAAGTTGTATTAGCTAGTAGACCAAGTTATAGTTTCTGTTTTTTCAATTGTAGCAATTGTGGGACGTGGTGGCCGAGAGGTAGCGCTCTCGACTGTCATACTGATGGTCACGAGTTCGAATCCACACGAAAGTGAGGATTTGTTCTCGGGGCCTGAGGAGTCCCCGAGTCACCCAGCTCCGAATGGGTACCCAACTAGACAATAGTTAGGCGGCTGGGGTAATGCGTGGAACCCCTATAGCTGTGGCCTGTGACCGCTGCATCACTTGCCAACAGATCATCTCTCATGGTCTGTGGACGCAATTATCTTCTGCAAAGAAGGAGTGTCTGTATATCTAAGATAAGATATCATTTTTTTGCATACTTGAGTGTTTGATTAGAGGTTGTATTAGAAGTGTAGCAGTTGAATGCTTTTTTTTGAAGAATGAGAACCCTTTTTGAGTTTAAAACTAGATCATGGGTCATTGAAACACTTACATGTCCTAGACATGCAAACACGTGACATTGGGTCATTGAAACACTTACATGTCCTAGACATGCAAACACGTTACATTGGATTTTTAAAAAAAACAAAAAACAAATTACACAGACTATTTGTGTAAGGAAACAATAAATTAAAGCTTTATTATCAACTAATACAAATAAAGGTAGACGTTTCGGCTCATGCCTTCATCAGTACAAAAACAATTACAGGTACTTACATATATATTAAAATTAAAACATATTAAAGTCTATGTGATAAAATGAAAAGAAATGAAAGACAAAAATAAACACGGACATAGAATATAAGAAAAAGGAGGAAGTTGAAGTATCTAATGTAACAGTGAAAACCACAACGGGAAAACGATTTTGCAGTCATGTAAAATTGTGGATTTGGTTAATTCCATATGAAGCCAACGTACCAAATCGTTTTATGAGTCTATTTTCCATGTGGACTCTATCATGGGTATTGGTTGCATATAAAATACCAGTAACTACAATATCCAAAATGCCATCGTGGTCAACACTGTTAAAATGTTTAGACACAGGACACTGAGCCTGTTTATTTATATTGTACAGGTGTTCTCTAAACCGATCTCCAAGACGACGACCTGTCTCACCCACATAAATTTTTTTTACATCTCTTGCAAATAATTGCATAAATCACGTTGCGACTGGTGCAAGTGAATCCATCTTTTATTAAGAATTGTTCAAGAGGGAAAGAAATTTTGTTAATTTCAACCACATATGGACAAGTATTGCAACGGTTACGGTTGCAACATTTTGTTCCAATATGTGCTTTCATTGTGGAAAGGTGACTTCTTACAAGTATGTCTATGAGGCTTTTATCTCTCCGGAAAGCAAAAAGAGGAGGTTTTTTGAAGACCTGCTGAGTTAGAGGGTCAGCCATAAGAATTGATCGGTTTTTGAGAATCACCTGGCGGGCCTTAAAATTATGGGGATGGAAAGTTAAAACAAATTTTCATCTATCACATTGATCGTGAACAGATGATGTAAATGTGTCCTGTCTGGTCATGCCTTTAATTCTATTGACAGCTGATGTTAAGATTGTTTCCGGGTATGACCTCCTTCTAAAAAAGTCCAGCATCTCATCACTTCTTTCCAAGAAGTCTGCCTCATCACTGCAGAGTCTTTTAAGTCTTAGTAGTTGTGAAAATGGGATAGAGTTCCTACACGATTGAGGATGGGACGATGTATATAGAAGGAAACTATGGCTGTCTGTAGGCTTGTAAAAGATGGATGTTGATATTTTGTTTTCTTTTAATTTTATTTGTATGTCCAAAAAGTTAACAGTACTCCTATGAATAGTTGATGTGAATTTTATTGAAGGATGGAAGCCACCAATGAAGTCAATAAAATTTTGCAATTGCTGCATGTCCATTTTGGTTATTCCAATACAATCGTCGATGTATCTCTTGTAGTACTCTGGACAAATACCTTTGTAATTTTTATTCCATAGGTGTTCCAAATGGCCCATAAATATGCATGCATAACTTGGTCCCATTTTTGTTCCCATGGCAACTCCACTAATTTGATCAAAAAACTGTCCGTTGAACTCAAACGAGTTTAAATTTAGGACCAGCTCGGTCAATCGTAGTATGGCACTTGCTGGGAACTTAAGATTTGCCTTCTTGTTTAGAAAAAAGGAAATTGCAGAGAGGCCATCAGCATGTGGAATTGACGTGTACAATGAAGAAACGTCCATTGTAAATAGGAGGTGATCTTCATCCGGTAAAACCAAGGAATCCAGTGATTTTAGCATATGGCTAGTGTCCTTAATATATGATGGTAAATTTTCAACTATCGGTTGGAAANCTAATACTAGAAGCTTCCCTGGAGCGGATATCGGCAGCGACCATAACCTGGTGCTGATGACTTTCCATCTACACCTGAAAAGGATAGCAAAACAAAGCAATACACGATTACGCTTCGACCTTGAAAAATTGAAAGATCCGGTAATCGCAGAGGCGTTCAGGGCAAAAATTGGAGGGAAATTTGCTCCACTGACCACACTTTGTGAATCGGAAAAGGATATGGACATAGATCTAATCACTGATACCTTCAATACCACAATAATTGAGACAGCAAAAGATATACTTGGCAAAAAACATGCCATAAAAAAACCATGGGTCTCCACTTATATCCTAGAGATGTGCGATGAAAGAAGAAAACTTAAGAACGTAAAGAATACTGCAGAAGGAGCAATCAAATACAGAACAATCAACAAAAAGATCAGGAAAGAAATGAATAAAGCAAAAACAAACTGGATAGAACAACAATGCTCAGACATCGATGATAATCTACAGAGAAACAACTCAAAAAAGGCTTACAAGATTGTCAAAGATCTGACATCCACCAAGCAAGGTCGCATCTCAACAATTCAAGATAAATCTGAGAAATGTATTACAGAAGAACAAGAAATAATAAAAAGATGGACCGAATACTGTTCTGAGCTATACAATGAAGACTCAAAGGGCGACGAATCAGTGCTCAATTGCCCAACGTCATCTAACATGGACATGCATTCCATTCTCCGTGATGAGGTGGAGCTTGCTGTGCGAAAACTGAAAAAGGGGAAATCGGCTGGAGCAGACAACATCCCAGGTGAACTGATTCAGATAGGAGGTGACCCAGTAATAAACATTCTAACTAGCATGTGCAACAAGATCTGGCAGACAGGAGAATGGCCAACACCCTGGACTCAATCGCTGGTTATAACGCTCCCAAAGAAGGGTAATCTACAATTGTGTCAGAACTACCGCACAATTAGCCTGATCAGTCACCCCAGCAAAGTCATGCTCATGGTAATACTAAACAGACTAAAACCACAAGCAGAGCAGATCATTGCAGAAGAACAAGCAGGCTTCAGAGCAGGAAGGAGCACAACAGAGCAGATCTTCAACTTGCGAGTGCTCTGTGAAAAACATCTGCAACACCAGTGGGACCTCTTTCATGTCTTCATTGACTTCAAAAAGGCGTTTGACAGAGTGTGGCATGCAGCACTGTGGGCAACCATGCACAAGTACAATATTAACGCCAACCTCATTACTGTGATCACGAACCTATACAACAGAGCATCCAGCGCAGTACTCTACAACAGCAAGCTGGGAGATTGGTTCAAGATCTCTGTTGGTGTTAGACAAGGGTGCTTACTCTCCCCCATCCTCTTCAACCTCTTCCTAGAAAGAATTATGACTGATGTGCTCGAAGACCATGTCGGAACGGTCAGCATCGGAGGAAGGATCATAACCAACTTACGCTTCGCCGATGACATAGACGGCCTAGCTGGCAGGGAGGACGAACTAAAAGAATTCCTTGCAAAGCTAGAGAAGACGTCGAAGGCCTATGGCATGGAAATTAATGCAGAAAATACCAAGGTTATGGCAAATAAGAATTTCACAAGTGAAATACGGATAAACGGTCAAAAACTCGAGGAGGTCCCTACCTTCAAATATCTAGGGGCTGTAATATCCGATGAAGGCTCAAAACCAGAAATTCTTGCCAGAACGGCCCAAAGAACTGCAGCACTAAGCAAACTGAAAAACATCTGGCAAAGCAAGAAGCTCTCCCTGAGATCAACAATTCGACTAATGCGCTCTCTGGCGATGTCAGTCTTCCTCTATGGTTGTGAGGCTTGGACGCTCACCGCAGACCTCCAAAAAAGAATTAGTGCGCTTGAGATGAGATGTTTTCGAAAGGTATTAAACATCCCCTACACGGCGCACATCACGAACAAAGCGGTCCGCGACAAAATAAGTGCTGTCATTGGCCCTTACGAGGACCTTCTCACCTCAATTAAAAAGAGGAAACTACGATGGTAAGGACACGTGTCAAGATCTGGAGGTCTCTCAAAGACAATATTGCAAGGCACAGTCCAGGGAAGAAGGAGAAGAGGCAGACCAAGGAAGAGTTGGGAGGACAACCTCAAAGAGTGGACCGGCCTTTCATTTAGCGATTCCCAGAAGGCAGCTCAGAACCGTGACACTTGGCATGAGTTAGTGCGCAGCTCAAAATGGTGCCCCAACGACCCAGCGTCGGGTTAAGGGATAGTTCAAATTCAAGTTCAATTTGGATCAATTGCTCTATAAACTGACATTATTGAACGGTTCATTGAATTTAAAGGCTCGGGGTTATAAGTAAGAAAATGGAAAATGTATAAGTGTTTAAGAAACACTGATGTAAAAGTGGTGCTTATAAGCGGAATGTTATTTTTATAAAGAGGGATACATTTGTGAACTATATGAAGGGTGCTTTTCATTTGTGTGGCCATGAGTTAATAATATTGCGATTAAAAGTGATTCCTTAAAACAAATAAACACCATAATTTTTTTTTATTTTAATAATCAATATTAATCAAATTCATCCTGGCGCATTTATAACATATCCTATTCTTTTGACTAATGTCATGCTTAGCCATGAAAGAGAAAAAAAAATTGTTTAGATCTTTTCCCATGAGCTTTTAAGAGTTAACGAATGATGAATCATCCATGAAAAAAAATGGTTAAACTTCTAGAACAATACGATTGCATGGCATAGGCTTCAGGTAAAAAATAATGTACTGTTCTTTAAGGTGTCAATCTATTAAGAAAGGGTGTGTTGTGTCAACAAAAGAAAAACACTAATAACTAATTTTGCATTAAACAGTTTTTGCTTTTTTATATCAATATTATGAAGCAGGAATAATGATTATTACAAATACTGATTTCAAAAGCATATCATGCGGTTCACTAAACGGCAGTTCTCTTTCAAACTCTTCAAACTTAAACTGTCTTGAAAAAACGGTTGTGTATTTTGACCACACTTATTAAAATCAAATCCCTACATAATAAAATGTTGTATAATAACACTTTAAAAAATTAATTTAATGAACTGATAAAAAAGCTACAACATTTTTTTTAAAAATGTTAGAAATGTTAGTTATGAATACAAAGAAAAAACATCCGTTTATCTCAGAGGAAACAGTATCAAACAATTTATTGAATTGTTAATATTATAAAAACAAAAGAGCGGGAAGCCATTACGAATGATATACAATTTATTTAAAAATACATCTCTCTGAAGTTTTTAAGAAACAACATTGTTTTTATGTTAATATTCATTTAAAAAGAAAATGGGTCCCTTAAAAAATGGGACCATATTTGCCAAGCTCACTTTGCTCAAAATTAAATAAATATTATCTGGCTCAAAAAATATTTTGTTCGTCTTGAACTGATTAAATGCTTATACGATAAAATGGAATGGGTATTGTTGGCTTGTTTTTTCTTAGAGCCAAAGGAGTCAAAGATTCATGTGAAAAGAAATTGAGCTGAGCCCATTAGTGTCTTAACTGTTAAGGACCTTTGTTATTCTGTTAGATCATGCGTTATTCGGTTATTAACTGTACTGTTCTTTAAAGTGTACATATATTTAGTGTAAAGTAACCTATAAATAGGCTCTAGCTTTAGCCAGTGCGTTTTTTAGACGAAACTATTCACTAACAGCAACTAGCAACTGATATTGTGACAGAACATTATATATTATTTAATGAAAAATACTTTCAAACACATTTAAACACCAAAGGTCAGTTAAAAATATATCATCGTTTCCAGACAACGAATTTAACTCGTCAACTGTCATTCAGCTGGCTCATATGTAAGTTCATTAAGACCTGGGAAGAAGTGAAATAAAAATCTGAATGTGTCAGTCTTTTCAGATACTTGTCTGTGACCACTTGGGGTTTCATTCCTCGAGATATATTCATTGACCTGACAGAGAAAAAAATGCATAAGTTTAATACGGGATTATATTTTAAAACAGTTTAGAATACCCGAATCAAAGGCTATACGAGTCTGAGTTCATACACAAAGATTCTTGAATTAAAAGGGCAAATAACATGATACATTATATCAAAACGAAAACATAAATAACTATTTCTCTCTAAACGACTTTCGTTCAGATTTTACTTTGACATACCATTTATATTGCACAAAGCCATTCTTTTTTTTTCTGTCCCAAATATGTAACTTTTTTTTTACCATTTACGCATACAAAAAGATTTTGTTCTGCTGAAATGAAGTTAATTGATTGTTTAGCTATCACGGGATTTGACTTACGAGAAATCAAAAGTTTACATTGATTCGAGGCTCACTGCCAGAAAATGAAATATTTTTCATGATTGAAATTGAAATTATGTCTTAGCTTATAAAGATTGTCTCTGTCCGGCAACTCTACACTCTCTTAGATATGCCTCCAAAAATGTCTAGAAGGCAGTTGGACATTACGCTAATGCCTAATTTAAGCTTTAGCATACAAATATTTACTGAGAGAGGCGATAAAAAGGCTACATATTAGAATATCAAACAAGCAACAGGCCCTTTGACCTCCAAGCATGAACTCTTCCTGTCAACGTTATTATAACTTTACATGGATTGAGCACTACTTGGAACTCTACGCAGAAATTACCGACGTTTCAAGCACTGTCCTAGAAGACATTACAGACCTAACGGGGAAAAAGTTTTTATATAGCTTATATTAGTTTTTAAAAAAATACACTTGAGCCCCCGGTTCCAGTAATTTAGAATTTAAATATTTCGTTTGCCTGTTACCATTGCAGAAGTGTACTCAACAGCTTCCAAAGTTGTAATGCTTATACCCACTCGGAAATAGGAGAATTTGTGATTTTTAATTTTTTTAACAGCCCATGTAAGAGAAAAATATTTTAGGCCTCTGGCCCACATGAGCAGGAGTTTTAAATTTCTTCATTATTTATCATCGTAAAGGCCTCCTAAACATTTTTCAAAAAGTTTCATGCTTCTACCTACACGTAAAATTGGAGAATATGTGGATTTTTTATAAAAGAAAATATATATTTGGGCTCCGGCCCCCCGTGGGAGTGATAATTTAATTTTTTACACATCTTACCATTGCGTATGTGCATTCCTCATTTGCACAAAGTTTTACGCTTCTACCTACACGGAAAATAAGAGAATTAGAGATTTTCAGTTTTCATATAGCCCATTTTAAGAAAAAAGTATATTTTGGCCCCAAGCCCGCAGAAAAATATATTTTAAATATGTTTTCTCCAGTTACCATTGCAAACGTGTTCTCAACATTTGCCTTAAATTTCATGCTTCTACCTGCTGGGGTAATAGGACATTTAGGGATTTTCAAATTTTAGTTAGCCCTAAAAGTAAAAAAAAAAAAGCATTTTTTTGCCCCCGGCTCCACATGAACGGGAATTTTAAACTAAACCTGTTAAGAACCTTTTGCCATGTAATGTTGTGTACATGTACTAAATTTTCATCTGAAATTATGTTGTCTGGATTTTTTAAAAATTTAGTTCATTTAAGGAAAAAGTTACATTTTGGTTCCCGGCGCACCGATGCACATTAAACAATGACGTCATTTTAAATATTTTTACATCGCTAATCACCACACGATTTTTCAACTAACTGCTGTAGACTGTTGTACATCGTTCCTCAGCGTTCCACATCCAGTGAGTGATTGACCTGTGCTTGTATATTATTTATGTATATAGTTAACTAATAATACCTTGAAAGTATATTTAGCGTGGTACCCTGGTAAGAAACTAACATCGCTAGGACATTAAAGGCCAATATAAAGTTTATATAAGAAACATTCAGTAAGATTATAGCGGAGTGGATAGTATTGTTACCAATTGTGGGGAAATGCTTGTTCCCATACAATTATAAGAAACAGCAGGGCCTGCTTGGGACTAGATGTTTCCTTCAATCACTCAAACTGCGATACTACATATCATTAGTCTGGGCTGGCATTTCAAAATAAAGCATCCTTGAAAAATCATTCAGTTTATATGACAAAGTGCCTCAAATGTTGAAAAGTGATATATAGGCAAAATGTAGTTGAAGACATTTGGGATCAACGATTTAAAAAAAAATAAAAAATTAAACTTAACATTCCTTTATAACATAACTTTAAAAAACACCTTAATTGTAGTTTACACTTTAAAAAACATATTACTTTTATTATTGATATTGATAAAAATATAACGCCAGCTAATACATATTATACAAAGTTTCACGGGATGCTTGGTATTTGTATCAAATGGCATACAGCTAATTCTTCGGTACTTTGACCCATTAATTTAAAAATTAACCCTTTTTTTTGCCAAACACTTTTTTAAAATAAATACGTTTTTGAAATTATATTTTGATAGAACCAACCAGTTTGAACTTTCTTTGTTTATTCAATAAATTCGTATGTTTATGTCGTAAACACAAGCAAGAGATCAAGATTTCAATAATTAGCTAATAAAAAGTAATTAAATTATAATATGAGTGTACATGGGCTTACAACCACGACATATAAATGCATGTGATCACGAATTCTCTATTTGTTGGTCACTGAAACGGTGAAATTTTCATGTTTGTCACCACACGGTTTGACAAGCCTCTCAAAGTTAATCACTATGTCAGATAGCTCCTCAAGCCCCCTCACTAACACGGATACAGGCAATCACTCGGTTTAGAGCTGGTCACACGGTTTATAGAGGGTCACTCTGTTAATAGCTGGTCACTTGGCTTATACTGGGTCACTCTGTTAATAGCTGGTCACTTGGCTTATAGTGGGTCACTCTGTTAATAGCTGGTCACTTGGCTTATAGTGGGTCACTCTGTTTAATAGCTGGTCACTTGGCTTATAGTGGGTCACTCTGTTAATAGCTGGTCACTTGGCTTATAGTGGGTCACTCTGTTAATAGCTGGTCATTTGGCTTATAGTGGGTCACTCTGTTAATAGCTGGTCACTTGGCTTATAGTGGGTCACTCTGTTTACTGGCTGGTCACTTGGCTTATAGTGGGTCACTCTGTTAATAGCTGGTCACTTGGCTTATAGCGGGTCACTCTGTTAATAGCTGGTCACTTGGCTTATAGTGGGTCACTCTGTCAACTGGCTGGTCACACTGCTGATAGCTGTATCAACTGTTTATAGATGTTTTACACTATTTATAGCTGTTCATACTTACTAATCCCTACACTGTTCACATGTGGTCATATTGGATCGTAAAAAGTATTTCTCTTTCATCTTAGCTACATCGTCATTTCTTTTGAGTTATACAGTTGAAAGACGAGAAATAGGCTGATTAGTTATGTAAAAATAGGCAAAGATATTATTCATTTTAAACGAAAGTTTTACACAAAAAAGTCAACGCTATCTAGAGCTCATTAATAAATGTGTAATATTTAGCACTAAAATGAACACTTCATTAAATGCTTACACCTTGACCTTCTAGGGAATTCTCATAGTTATTTATCACATCTAAGTTATTATTGATAAACTTTAAATGTGTGTCCTTAATATCATCTTCTTTTGGCCCTTGGAATAAATGGTGAGACGCTAGCGTCTTAATAGCCCACAGGCTATTGAGACACAAACAAAATAAGCCAATGAAAATTAAGTAGTCGTCCTTGACTGACATCACGCGCCAAGTGGGGTAAGGGAGGGGGTCATGCAATTGTGACGGTGTGTGAGAGGGTGATAAATTTGATGTCACATGTAAATGTGCAACTTTAAATAAAACTTAGTCGGGCTCACAGCGCTTTACATGAAGATAATAACATACTTATATTAAGTTTAATTTTGAGTATTAAAATTTAGAATGCACCTTCTACAACTTGAATGTTATTTTTGTTTTGACATTTGTTGAGCTATCTGTAATTCTTCGGTTGTCCCAGCAAATTTATTATTTTTGAGGTTTTTAATATATTTAATATATATAGTATATTAAACTGAGAGAAGGCAAAAACAGTGATGTGATCATTTGGAGATGTAGACAGGATAACACCAGTACCAGTCATTGCAAGGATGTCATTAAAACGAATAAAAATGATGTTATTTTAGAGCCAGCGTCACACAACCTTGATTTTTGGCCACAAAGAGCCACAGCTAATATTGCTGTAAGCCAAATGAAGACAGACATTAAGTGTGTTTGATCTACGTCAAAAATGTTAAAGGAAATGTGCTGATAAATGTTATAAATGATGTCCTCCAGCCTATGTCAGATTGAGGGGGGGGGGGCTGAACGGGCTAAAGCCAGGGGCCCCCGACGGTTTGGGGGCCGCCAAACTTTTTAAATTGTATAATAAAAGTGTGCTTACGTTTGCATGAGCCCTTGCAAATTTAATAAATTAAATAAATGTATAAATCTTATCTATTAAACTGATCGCTATTAAGACATGATAGTCTTAACAATAGAAAAACGTAATTTAATTGTCTCACTTAGAGAAACAAAGTATAAAACATAGTTCATATTTTTAAAAATCTCAGTTTAGGCACGGTCCGCTGGCCGTGTGGATAGAGTATAGGCTCGTGATGCAAGCTGTGTCGAGATCCGAGATCGATTCCAAGTGCGTAATATTTTTTTAAAATTTTCTTTTCACACTCAACTGTAATTTTAAAAATTCTAACAGCTTTACTGTAAGTGTAGGAAGTTAAAGAACCATTTTTGTAGGTGCGGGAGTAAGAAATTTTAAAAAATGATATTGCCTTTAATGCAAATGAATAGCTCAAGGGAAGAAACTGCTTATCACATTTATGTAGTATTGACATTTTTAAAGTTTAAAATTATACAGATTTTTTTTTTATAAATTAACTTAATAGATTTTAATTTTTAAAAGGGTTATATACATATTTTCATAAAACATCATTCAGAACACACAATTTTTTATCTTTTATCAAATACAGGGGATAACTAAAAAATTCATAAATGTCACAAAGCCGTTTCTGCCTTTAATTTGTGAATAATTTAATCTAAAACTATAAAAATCCTGACATTGTTATTTCTAAACTGTTATTAAATAAAACATAGTGATAACTACTGCATAACTTACAAACATTTTACCCGATATCTTTGCCACTTTTTCTTAAAAATTACATAAACTTACTTCCTGAGCTAAAACTAAACACATATTCTTTGGGCCTGAGAACAACTCTCTTAAGGCCTTGGCTATAACTTAGGCAATCTGCTCCATCTGTTGGGCAGTGCTATACAACATTGTCTGAACGTAGGACTCCCCTGCCCCCCTAACCTCCCCGGCTATGTAAAGCACGGGACATGATGTCAACAAGTATGTGATCGTCTCAGAGGTTTGGCTGCAATGGCGGCAGTTGGGGTCCCTGTTGTGATCCAGCCTGTTAAAGTAAGATTTGGTTGGGCAATGCTCGGTGCGCATTTGGGTCACCAAACTTTGTTCCCTTCGTTTTAGACCCCACCACTGGTCTGATCTGCTAGGCCTGGGCATGCTAGCGAACACCCCTCTGGCTGTAGCTCTATCTTCCCACTCCTGGTACCACTTTTCTCTGAAGTGGTCCGTTAGCCACGTCTTTGCCCCAAGATATGTTACTGGGACATCTGATTGGGTTGGCTGCTCGAGCTTTTGCCAGCAAGTCTGCTATTTCATTACCTTCTACATTCACGTGGCTAGGGATCCATTGAACTGTGACCCAGCCACCAAGTCTCTCGAGTCTGCCCACGTCCTCCAAAATGGCATCGACTAGGTGGGTGCTACGTTTCTCAGATAGAAGGACCTCGAGCGCCGATCTCGAGTCACAAAATAAGACCGTGTCGAAACCTACTTGTCCCGACCCTTGCAGTGTCAGGTGCACACTTTCCAGGGCCTTGTAAATAGCTTCAAGCTCCGCATCGTAATTTGATGCTGTGGTCCCACAGGGCCCTGAAAGTTCCTCTTTTGGTGGTTCTCCTAATGGGTATAAGATGAGCGCACCATATCCTGCAGTTCTTTCTCTCCGGCTGGCAGACCCATCCGTGAACACTTTCACTTGGGTTCCCGCGAACCCTTCGATTGTCTCAAGGGCAGCCACTTTCTGTACATATTCAGGGCTGCGCTTCGTTACTGTCGTGTCAGTCACTGACAAATGTATTGTGGGACGTGTCATTTCCGCAAATGGCGATTTTATTGGGACGCTAATTGTTCTATATCTATTACGTGGGGGTTGAACGTGGGACGTGGTGTTTGAGAGGTAGCGCTCTCGACTGTCATACTGATAGTCACGAATCCACACGAAGGTGAGGATTTGTTCTCGGGGCCTGAGGAGTCCCCGAGTCACCCAGCTCCGAATGGGTACCTAACTAGACAATAGTTAGGCGGCTAGGGTAATGCGTGGCACCCCTATAGCCGTGGCATGTGACCGCTACATCACTTGCCAACAGATCATCTCTCATGGTCTGTGGACGCAATTATCTTCTGCATAGATGGAGCGCTTGTATATCTAAGAAGATAACAGTCCTATCAAGCTCGAATACTTGATGCATTTCCTGAGCTTACTTTTACTCAAACAATAATTACATTTTATGCTGAATAATAGTGTTTTACACTGATTTGTCTCATTCAGTTATATGACTTTATTCTATAATTATTATTCTGAACCAGAAAACTTAAAAAACATTATTTATAAAAAAAAAATTGCATCAAATCAATTAAATGTACAATGATACTGATTCAACTGATTTAATTAAATCACAAAGTATTGCTTAAAGAGGTTTTTAAATTTTTACAATTATTTTTTTAATGAAGTAATTAAAAGTAGGCCAGTCTAATATTGTAATAGGGTATACACCTTTATAAATATTGAAAACAACCCATTACAATTTAAATACATAAAAAAATAATTTAATAAAACAACTCAATTTTTAATCCAGATTAGAGTCATCAAGACATTATATACAAGTTTAGATGAATACTACAATGTAGTGTCAATAGCGACATATTCCAACTGAGTTACTCTAATTAATTTTATAACATTGTAGGTGCTTGGAGTTTATATAGTTAATTAGTACATTAACTTTGAAGATAAACAAAGAATAATGTTTCCTGGTTTCATTTTTGTCTGTTTTGTTTCTCTCTCAAACATTGTCTTAAAAGGGGTTGTCTGTGGCGATAAAAGATGTGTTTCTTGTAATTTGGTTCGTTGTTTAGGGATAATAGATAATGATTATAATTAATACATTCTCGCCTACAAGGATACAACTTTAGTGATCTCACAATTGATTACAACAAACAAGAATAGTGTAAAATTAAACGAAATACAAGTTTATTTACACTATGTACATTAAATTGAGAAATACTCATTAATTGATGTATGTTAAAGTCATATGACTTATTTGAAACTCTGATTTTACACAATGAATTTTAATCTAATCCAAATTTTTCATAATTAAGTGTTAAAGTAAGCTTTTATCAATTCCCTATAATAATGATTTCATCATTAGGCTTCAGCCCTATACTAATGTTCAATGGTATGGTACTTAAAGATAAATCTTGTCCTTGCGAGGCGCTGTAGTTGATATATTAGCTGATGTCCCTGATGAGTGGTTCTGGTCCGTCCTCGGTGGTGCTGAACCGCGGGTCAGGCTGATTCCACTGTTGAGTTGTTGCAGATGACTCTGTGGTGCTGGTCCTTTGGAGCAGGCTGACTCCACTGTTGAGTACTGCAACGACGTTGTGGTGCTGATCCTGGGAACAGGCTGATCCCCTGTTGAGTGACGGTGTAAATGACTTCCTGCAGGACTTCAATGTATCAACACAAGATAAACCTCTTGAAGGGTTTGAATTTTCACCTATGAATATAAGTGACTTCCGAAAACGCGGAGTTTCCAGGCTTCGATTAGCACGAGTGTAATCGTGGCTGATCGGCTTCGATCCTCTCCTGGGGATGGCGGATCGGCATCAGTCGGGTACTGGTATGTACGCCGCTGGACGTAGAGGGTCTATCTGGAGATGACCTTCTCTGGACTTGTTGGGTGGGTGATCCTCAGGGCTTACCAGGGTGGTCTTGTCCTTGGCCTGATGAACACTGTTGCGATATTCTCCTCTGGCACCGGTCGTAGATGATGAANATCAAATCATTATTATTAAGATCGTATATTACCCATTGTTATTAATAAAATAGCAATAATCTCAATGTTCATATATATGCGTTACTGATGCACACATATTGAACAATAGTTAATCTATTAATTGATTTAATCCATTGACAAATGGAAACTGGTGTTGTATCACATACAACGATAATAAATATAGAATACCTAACGGCATTCTTATGGTTATTTAACCGATTCAAATAAATTCAACATATAATAAATGATTAAGCATTTAATTATAAAACTATTAATTTGGCATAGAACAATATTATGACAGTGTATTAGTCGATAATTGAGGTCGTTCTTACTTTATCTGGATTTCGGAATGTTTAGTTCCTTGAGGGTTACAATCCGAGTGAATATACAACAGTTGATGCTATCACCTCAATAGAAGAAAAATGGAGAATCGTACCTCGATCACTTTCCTTAGATGACAGTTAATATGCGCATTCAACTATTCCGCTTCACGGCGGGAAATGGTGCGCCTTTAGAGATATTTCCTTTTCTTATTTAGTTGTTGCTGCGCAGTGAGGAATTGCGCGTTCATAAATATCGTCACAGTGTCCATGATCATAACATAAGGTGCGTCTCACTACAGAGGAGGTGTAAGAAAGTGGAGGAGGGAGTAGGTGTCCGGCCATGTGATACGGCACTGTGTTTTTTAACTAAATTTAATTATATTGTTAATAAAATAAATGATTTGTGTACGACATTGCCACGTATTTTAGGGGGCGGGGGTCCGAGATTTGTAACCGGGGGGGGGGGGTAAAAATTGTCAAAATTAGCGTGACGTATTTTATGGACTGCCCCAAAGTCGCTGTACTTGTAGGCCTATAATTTTTTTTTTGTATACCAGTTCTACTAAAAAAATTCATGCTGAAAAGACGTCTCTACCACTATACAAAATATTTTAATGTGATTTTAACAGAAAAAAGATCATACGAAAATATTTCATTTAAATCTATATAAATCATATAACTAACCTATCACTATGACTGGGCTAACAAAATAGACTAATACTAATACGAATATGTATTTGGTCTTTGCTAAGTCTAATAATACTATCTAAATCTTTCGAAGTTTCCGTGTGGGTACAGTTCTATGTAAGGATGCTCTTTAAAAACACTACACAAATAGCAACATTAAGTGACAAAATATTAACAAGGAATAAACATTTTATTTTGTATGACTGTATACTGTATAACAATTTATTTATCGAATAGTTAATATAACTAATATAAAGAATAAAGTGTTTGGAGTTCAGAATGATAATTTAAATAAATGAAATTAAATTTCCAATTACAATGATTTTACAATTAATTTCTAAAATGTTTTATCTTTATTTGTAATTTTAAAGTGTGGAAGAAAAAAATAAGAAAGCTAATTCAACTAAACTTAAGACAATTAAACAAGTTGTTTAAACTCTAATTTAACTTATTATATAAACACTAGGGTCTCAACCTTCAAAAATGACGGAAGTTTTAAAAAATAAATATATTTGAGATCTCTTTATTTTGAACAATGAACATCAGAAAATGAAAGTCAATACATATGATATAAACGATAATTTTTGTATGTATGATTTTATTTTATAGCTCACTAAACCATTCATCCAATCACGATTAAAATGTAGGAAATTGTTTAGTACGCTTCCGGGATAGTTTGTGTGAAAAAACATTTTGAAAAATGACACTCATTAAGGACCAGAGGCCCTAAATGTTTGTTTTTTCTAATATTCAAATTAGTTTAAATTTTAGGTTCTGTGAAAATGAATGGATCTTGACCAAACTTAGTACATATATATTTTATAAACCATTTTAAAATACGACACTACGTTCAACCACTTATGTCCAATCCTTTGGGGCCGGGGGCCCAAAATATTTATTTTCGTAAGCGTTTAGCATTTTATTTCAATTCTGATTTTAAACAGCATTGAAAGATATTGAAAAATATATATATCGTGATTTTGATTGACATAAGCAGGTATTTATTTTAAGTTAATCTCTTGCACCGACTCGGCATGGGGGCCCTTAATATTGCTTTTGCCTATATGAGTTGTTTACAAATTTTTTAAGCGTTAACGACTTGGAAAATTAATGGATCTTAACAAAACGTGGTGTATAATGACATTGGATACAATTTCTAATGTTTATCCCTTTGGGTCGTCGGCCCTGATTCTTTTTTGATAAACGTTTAAGATGTTATTCCACATTCTGTGCCATTGTCTCCGCAAATATCGATAATACATTAAATATGATCCAAAATGAAATGAACAAATGTTTCAAAATTTTCATCTTGCACTAAGTGAGCCACGGAACCTTTAATGTCATTATTTATCTAGATATATAAAAATGAAAGTATGTCTGTGTGTGTGAGTGTGTGTGTGCATGTTCTTTATAAACCATGAATCCGATCGTCATGAAACCTTTGTAGATAGTTTAGTACGCTCCCTGGATGATTACTGGCATCATTGTGTTCTATATTAACACTCATGGGGCACCGGGTGCCCATAGTGTCAATGTTTGCTTACATGAGCTATAAAAATAGTTTAAAAGTTAGCTACTGTGTAAATTGATGGATCTTAAACAAAGATTGTATATAAGATTTTCACAACTAATAATAAAATACCTTAGGAGACTGATCTCTTAATGATCATTCCTCCGCGGCCAGGGTTACTAAATGCTCTTTTTTCTTAAACCAATAAGTTTTTATTCCCCATTGGATTATTAATGATCTCGACAAAAAGTGACAAATATATCCTATATTGTGCAGATTAAAAATGAAAAGTGCTTAAAACTTTAAATTTTTCACTGAATGGGGCCATAATAAATATTTGTTGCTAATATGAGTTATATAAAAATAATATTATGCGTTTGCTACTGTGTATATGAACGGATCGTAACCAAAATTTATATACACAAACTTGATAGCTCATTTTTAAAAGGCTATAAGGCACTGAAAACAAAAAAAATCTAACTATTTATAAGTATGAATAACAAAGAACTATTTATTTGGCATCCCTCCTTTGAAGTAACAGTTACTACAGAATAAAATAAAATATTAAAGTATCAACATTTAATCAAATATACAATTTAATATACACGTTTTAAAAATTTAAATTAACGTTTTCCTTATTTTGAGGTCAGCCTCCTTTCCAGTTATGTAATAAAATCAAAGTTTTTTAAAGTTAAAAACTAGTCTAAGACGCATTAAAATATTACATATAAATGATAATCAAACAAAAACTATTGTGGGGTGGGGGAGGGGATTCAGATTTTTAAATGTATTATTTTTTAAACATACAATTACGTGATCTCCAAGAGTATACAAGAAAAAAAATTAAACTGAAGCATTGCCGCTTAGGTTTCTGACATAATACTTTTATAACACATCATTCATTGGTTTCTTTAAATTTATTCATTGTTACTGAGATCGATGCAACGTACGACATGTCTGCTAGAGGAATATAAAACTTTCATTTTAAAAAAAAAAAAATTTCTTCCCTTTATTTCCGAATTTAACAATTTTATGGGGATGTTCGAAAGAATCATTTTTGTTGCGCTGGTTTCTAAAATTATGAGCGTCATCGGGACATAAATTGCAAATTATATATATTTATTGAGAATTTTGGGTGCGCTGCTTTCTAAATATAGTAGCGTCACGGGACAGACAGACAGACGTGACGGACGAAACATACATTGCAAATTATATATATTAATAGTATAGTACTGAAAATCCCACATGTGGAAGAAAATCAGCGTTCCCTAGCCTGCGCTCTTCACGGGGCTTCCCGGAAAACCCCCTCAGCCCTCTGGCCCCCTAAGGGACGTAAAGACTGAGAACCCCCCACCCCCCAGGAACGGTCGCTGCTACAAGCGGCCGCCTGGGCGTCCAGGACACTAGGTCGAAAACGCCTCCCACTAAAGTGTGCTTCCCAAGGGAGGTGTGGAATTTCCTACTATAAATCGCTTTCAACATAGTATCATTTGGCGCCACCCCGGCAAATCTTACGAGTCTCTATGGTTAGTACTAAACGTTTCGACTTATTACTTTTTCCAAATATTTTCTATTATTTTTGTGGTCACTTGTCGTATGTTCAGTTGTCTGTGTGTTCACTTGTCGTGTGTTGACTTGTCGAGGTTTCAGTTGTCTTGGGTTCACTTGTCGTGTGTTGACTTGTCGAGGTTTCAGTTGTGTTGTGTTCACCTGTGTGTTGACTTGTCGAGGGTTCAGTTGTCTTGTGTTCACTTGTGTGTGTTGACTTGTCGAGGGTTCAGTTGTGTTGTGTTCACTTGTGTGTGTTGACTTGTCGAATGTTCACTTGTCTTTAGTTCACTTGTGTGTTCGCTTGTCAAGTGTTCAGTTTTCTGTGAACCGGAATAAATATGTATTATTAAATTTTATGAGGTTAAGAGATTAGTGTGATGAATAGTTGACTTGACAATTTACATACATTGCAACTACTAATGTAATTGCTCATAAGACAATATTTCTAAATAAAATATTACAACATATATTTTCAATTAATTTTGGGTCAAAACGCTTGATTACAAAACCATTAGCGATATTAACGTGAATCACATTATGGGCCATCCATATATGTCATCACGCTCCGGGCGGGGGGATGGTTATAAATTGGTGACTATGCGTAAGAAGGGGGAGGGGTTTTTAAGAATTGTGATGTCACATCAAAACATGCAACTTTCAATTAAATGTCCACTTATATAATTAATCGCTTACAATTTCTTTACAGGCGTTTGAAATGGTGTTTAACTTGTTACGATATTAGAGTTCTGCCTACACTAAATAAATATTTGTACGACAAAATTGTGATTTGATAAACACTCATTTTCAAATAGAAAATACGGCTTCTTTTTTTCCGGGGGGGGGGGGGGGGTCAAAGCTTTGTCACTTCATCGTGGAAGGTCTGAGATTAAGTGGCGATGTGTTACTGGGTGGGGGGTGTAACAAATCTGCCAAAATATCAAGACGTCATATTTGGATGAAATTTTACAGTAAAATAATAATAATAATAAGATGGTAATTTATATACTAATTCAACTAGCAAAAGTAAACTACAAAGGCTACTACATTTACGACTTTTAACATCCTTTTTATTACTGACGGTAAAAGTTCCTCAATTTTTAAATGGTTGTTTCGTTTGTTTTTTTTTTTTTTTTTTTTTTTTTTTTTAATGAATCCTTACTTTGGGTCTCTGAGGAGAATTCAGTCGAAGCATCATTTTTGGAAATTGGTTCTAATTCATACTTTAAATCTGAATGCAAATTCTCGCTTTGATGAATCGGTGTATACGATCTTGTAGACTCTACATCTTTAAAGGCTGTTGATGGGACATTACTTTTTACCACCTTATCCCCATCAGTTTTTGAAACAATATCATGAACCGGAGCAGTGCCCCTCTGGGTTGAAACTAAACGAAGGGAAAAGAAAATGTCAATTTTCGTATAAATTTAAGTGCTTACAGATATGATAGCAAATTTTTTCAAGAAAGTTCTCTTATCTTATATGTAACAGACGCTCCTTCTGTACAGATGATTATTGCGTCCTACGTATTTCTATGGTTTGTATTTAGTCCTGTATTCTTACTAGAGTTTTAAATGATGATAAAGTGTTGGCTTTCCTGGTTTCTTCAGACAACCCATTCCACGCCCGAATACCGGACGGAAAGAAAGAAAACTTGTTTGTGTTTGTTCTTGCATATGGAATAAGAAAGGTGTTTTTGTCTTTATGTCTATTTGAGGGTTGTATTAGGTTATCTTTGTGTTGTAATTCTAAATTAGAATTAATTGCCTTATGTATAATTACTAATTTACTCTTGGTTCTTGTATCCTCAGTGTTTCAAGGTTTAATTATTTAACTAATGTTGTTACTTTTGTCAATTTATAATATACTCCAGTAATGATTCTGGCATCTCTTCTTTGGATTTGTTCTAACTTATCAATATTTTCTTTGGTGGATGGGTCCCGTACAGAAGATGCATGTTCTAGTATAGGTCTCACCAGGGTGAGGTAGTATTTTAGTTTTATATCTTTGTTACATTTTTAAAAGTTTCTTAATGTCTTCTTAATTTCTTTTTATAAAGCATAAAGTTTTGTTTGATTTTTTAATAACTTAATTGACATAGGGATTCCAAGATATGTTCTCATTTATTATGGCTCCTAAGTATTTTGCATCTTTAGTTTGGGTTAGTTCTTTACCATGAATGAAGTATTTTGAATTTATTTGTTTCTTTTTTCTGTGTTACTCTTAGCAGTTGACATTTTTCTGGGTGGAAGGACATACTCCAGTTAGTTTCCCATTTTATTAATTCATCTAAGTCTTTTTTGTAAAATTTTACTGTCTTGTTCTGACTTGATTGTTCTATAGATTATACAATCATCAGTAAATAACCTAACTTTAGTTCCTGTTGAGATATTGTTGGGTAAGTCATTTATATAAATTAAAAATAGTAAGGGACCTAGGACAGTTCCTTTTGGAACTCCTGAGTTAACATTTATAGGTGTAGATTTAGATCCATTAATTATTACAGTTTGCTCCCTACCCTATAGGAAATCTTAGATCCAGTAATGTAAGGGACCTGAGATTCCAAAGTTTTTAATTTTTTTTTAAAAGTAGACTAAGGTGGTGAACTTTGTCAAATTCTTTTAAGAAGTCAACTAATACTGTACCTATGTGATCATTATTATCTAATCCTTTTTATAGTTCTTCTATTACACCTATCAATTGTGTTTCACATGATCTGTTCTTTCTAAAGCCATGTTGGTGCGGGCATAAGGTATTATATTTGTCAAGGTGGTTAACTATTCTGCTATATATTATGTGTTCCAGTAATTTACAGGTGATACTAGTAAGTGATACAGTTCTGTAATTACCAGGGTCTAACTTATCACCTTTCTTAAGGAGTGGTGTTAAATTGGCTAATTTCCAATCCTGGGGCACTTTACCCTGGTTTAGAGAGGCTTGAAAAAGAACTACAAGGATTGGGGACAGTTCATTGCTTAATTCTTTTTATAACCTAGCAGGCAATTCATCTGGGCCAGTAGCTTTTGTTTATTTTTAAGTTTTTTAGGAGTGAATGTATACCTAACTCATCTACAGCTTTGTTACCTATTTCTTCCATTTTATTAAAATTTATTGAACTTTCCTTGTCGCCTGAGGTAGAAAATTATGATGCAAAATATTTGTTAAGGATATTAGCTTTTGTCTCATTATCATTAAAGGTTTTATTATGTTAGCCTTTTAGTGTGGCTATACCTGAAGGATCAATTTTTTTATTTGATAAAGGACCAAAAGTTTTTTAGTTATCACATTGTTTATATAATTATTTTGGAGGTTACGGCTAAGTTTTTGTGTCAAGTGTTTAATTTTAAAGTATATTTGTGTATTCTTTCTAAATTGTTAGCCTTAAATTTCTTAAATAAGTTCTCGTTTAGTTTGCATAACTTTTTGTATTTAAATTGAACCAGCATTTATTAATTCTATTTGAAGTTATTTTTGTTGAAACATTCTGATCCATTATAGTTTTTAGATTTGTTTTTATTTCCTTCCATTATTCTTCTACGGGACTATCAGTGCTGAATTTACTTAGGAAATTTTGATGGAAATTAGAAGCTGATTTGTGTAATTTTATTATATTGCATTTATTCCAAAGATATATTATTCTTCTAAGCATCTTATTTATTTTAGTTTTATTGTATTGGTTACCCTAACAATATCATGGTCAGACAGCCCAGGAATTATTGTGCAGTCTAGTACTAGTCCTGGTCTGTTTGTTAGGAATAAATCTAGTATTTTGTTTTTCCTAGTTGCCTTTTTAACTGTCTGTTCTAGGTTTATGTTGTCTATAGTGTCTAAGAAATGTTCATTAATTTCTTTATTTTTTTGGTGGCTATCAATTGTATAGTTTTTCTAATTTATATCTGGAAGATTTAAGTCCCCCATAGTCCAAATTACAGCATTTTTATTAATTTCTTTTAATAGAAGTTAGTTGACTGGCGATATTCCTCATGTGTTCTATGTTTGTATATGGTTGACTTTATATACTGCCTACAATAAAGTGTGATGAGTTTGGTGTAACTATTTTACAAAAAACAGATTCAATATTAGATTTTGGTTGTGTGTTAATTTCATCTGTTATGAGAGTTGATTTTATGCAAGTAGGACGCCACCATGGTTGTCTGTTCTATCTTTTCTAAATATGTTATAATTGCTGCTAAAAATTTCAGAGTTATATACGTTAGGGTTCAACCAAGTTTCAGAACCAGCAATTATGTCTGGTTCTTATGTTTTTATAAGAAATTCTAAATCTTGAATTTTATGTATTATGTTTTGTGAATTAATTATTAGATTTTTAAGAGTGTTTTGGTTGTCAGTGTTATATGATTTTTATTTTCATGGGTTTGTGTGGCAGGTCTGATTTTTTCTAAGTTTGTGGTGATCAGGTCCCTATGATTAAACAAGTCTGAATTGATTTGGGGAAATCCACAATGTGTGCAGTGCCAAGATGTATATTTATTTCTTAGGCCCATTGATATGTACTTCGGTGTATTAGCATGCAGGCAAACTGTGTGGTACCATTTTTTGTAATCGTCACACTGAATTGCTCCTTGTTTACTTGTGCATATTTTTGTACAAATTTGGCATTTAGAGGATACTTGACCTGGGTTAAGTTCTATGTCACCGGAGAGTAGCAAGATTAAAATTAGGTGCTCTTGCCTGGGTCTACATACTTTATGTTAATTTTCTTTTTATTTATTTATTTATTTTTTTTTGCAACACATTACATTGCTGCTTGTTAGTGCCTAACTCAATACGTTTCTTTCCTTATGTTATATGTTGTGATATTGCTTTACAATTGTACGTTGACTTCTAAGCATGACGATGTAATCCCTAACAACGAATAATACCATTAAGTGTCCTAAACGGTTATTACTCTCCCTAGTAAAAGGTAAGAAAGGTAGTAATGCAGGTTTTTATTTTATTCTTTTAACACAACTTTTTCTTTAAATTTATAAAGACAGAACATAATTTATGTCCCCAGAAAACTTCGATGATGTCCTAGGACGTACAAAAATATGGTGTTACATAGACTGAGAAACGTGTATTGTTTCAAGTACGTTCTATAAGAATTAGGATAAAAATCATATAAAGCCATAATGAGTTCCAAATAAAAGTCTAGTATTACTTTTAAGTTCTTCTAACAAAAGTAATCTTAAAAATTGAGCTAAATATTTTTATATATAAGGAATATAAGTATAAGACATACGTCCTGCCTCCTGTCTCGTAGAGTCTCCAGTGGCAGAGTTTTCGGAGTTAGCTGTGAGCCAGTGGTCTCCCTTCTCTGGTCGGAGTAAGTTCGCGGCACCGTAGAGCTGCAAATCGCATACTGTTTGGTAAAATAATTCATATGCTTTTGGTCCTCTTGTTTGGATCTCGTCAAGTAGTTTATGAGCTCGGCTTGTTGTCGTTGGATTTCTCTTGTTAGAATATCAATAATTATTTAGAAATAAATCAACGTTAATAATGATCGAAACAAGTTTCATTTGGACACCGTTGAATAACCATTTATACGGTCAAAGTATTCTCAAGTCAAGCCGAAAGAGAATGTGATGAAGCTTTCAAATTAAATACTTCAGTAAACGTTTTTGTTTTTGACTTTATTAATATAGATAAATAAACACAAATATGTAACGAAGTGATTATTCGCACGGTTTTCCCCGTGCATATCTATACTAATAAAAGGGAAAGCCCTGACTGACTGACTCACTCACTGACTCACCCACTCATTCATCACTAATTCTCCAACTTTCCGAGTAGGTAGAAGCATGACACTTTGGCAAGTTGTTGGGTACCCTTTCACTACGAAAACTGGCGAAAAAGAATTTGGAAAATCTTACTCATGTGGGGTCAGGGGCCCAAAAACTTTTGTTGCCTACATTACTAATTATCCAACTTTCCGTGTAGGTAGAAGCATGAAACTTTGAGAAGTTGTTGGAGACTCTCTTACGATAAAAACTTACCAAAAAAATTGAAATTCACACTCATGGGGGCCGGGGCCCCAAAACTGTTTTTTTCCTTATATAAGCTATAAACTAAATGAAAATCAATAATTCATCTATTTCCCGTGTAGGTAGAAGCATGAAACTGAAGAAATATTTTGAGTACATGCTTCCGACGATAATTGGCAAAAGAGAATATTAAATTTTCCACCTATGGGGACTGGGGCCCCATAACGATTTTTTCATTAAATGAGCTATATAAACATTGAAAATCACCAATTCTCTTATTTTCCGAGTAGGTAGACTCATCAAGTGTTGGGGAGTTTATAAATACCCTTTCACAATTCTAGCAGGTGAAATGATTTTCAAAGTATCCCTTACTGGGGGGCTGTGGGCCCGATTTTAAAAACTAAAAATCACTATTTCTTCCATTCACAATGTAGGTGGAGAGCATGAAACTTTAGGAAGTTGTTGAGTTTAATCTCACGATGATAATTGGCGAAAGAGAATGTTAAATGCCCACTCAAAGAGGTATTGGAGACCCCAATAAATGGGGCCCCATAAAACTTTTTTCCCCTTATATGAGCTATTTACAAATTGCAAATCATTAATTCTCCTATTTCCTGTGTAGTTTGAAGCATGAAACTTTGTAAATTTTTTGAGTTCATGCTTCCGATGATATTAGGCAAAAGAGAATGTTAAATTTCCAAATAATGGGGGCCTGGGCCCCCAAAACATTTTTTCTTTATATGAGCTATATACAAATTGAAAATCACTAATTCTCCTATTTCCCCTTTAGGTAGAAGCAAGAAACTTTTGACATTTTTTGAGTATAAGCTCCCGACAATTGGAAAAAAAATTCTTTAGAATTCCCTCTAATTGGATACCGGGAGCCTAAATACATTTTTTTTCTCATATTAAAAACCAACTTATCACTAATTGTCCCATATTCCAAGTAGGTCGAAGCATGAAACTTTGGGTAATTGTTAAGTACCCTTTCAGGACACATGTTGGTGTAAAAGAAATTTGAAATACACACTCATGGGGGCCGGGGCCCCAAAAACGTTTTTTTTTCTTATATGAGATTTATAAAAATTGAAAATCACTGGTTCTCTTATTTCTCGAGTAGGTAGACTCATGAAACGTTTGGGTATTGATAATTACACTTTCACGATGGTAGCAGATGAAAACATATTTTAAAATATCTCTTACTGGGGGCCGGGGGGCAAAATGTAGTTTTTTTCCAAATATAAACTCTATAAAAACTCCACATAACTAATTCCCCCATTCTCCATTTAGGTAGAGGCATGAAACTTTGGGAAGTTGTTGAGTACAATCTCCAGATGAAAGTTGGCGAAAGAGAATGATAAATTTCCACTCACAGAGGGCCGGGGCCCAAATATAATTGTTTCTTATATTAAAAACCGACTCATCACAAATTCAACAATTCATCGTGTAAGTAAAAAGATAAAACTTTAGGAAGTTGTTGGATACCCTAAAAACGACGACAATTGGCGTAAAATAATTTTTAAATGCACGCTGTGCCCAAAAAACGTGTTTTTTCTTTAAACGTGCTATAAAAATTTGAACATCAATAAATCTCCTATTTTCCAAATAGACAAACGCATTAAACTTTTGGGGTCTGTTAACTACACTTCCACGATGGTAGCAGGTGAACAATTATTTAAAACATTCTTTACTGTGGGCTGGGAGGCTAAAATGTAGTTTTCCCTAATACTAGCTATTTAAATATTAATAATCACTAATTCTCCCTTTCAATTTAGGTAGAAGCATAAAACTTTAGGAAGTTGTTGGGTACCCTTTCCCGACAAAAATTAGAGTAATATAATTGTAAAATTCACACTCATTGGGGTCGGGACCTCAAAAACGCGTTTTTTTCATAATATGTGCTATATACAAATTAAAAAGCACTATTTTTCCTATTTCCCAAATAGGTAACGCATAAAACGTTGGGGATTTTTTAAATACACTTCCACGATGGCAGCAGGTGAAATAATATTTAATATATTCCTTGGTGGGCGCTGGGGGCCAATATATAGTTTTTTATGCACTCACTCAATTATCACTCATACTCCATCTTCCCGCTTCAAAGCGCGAGCAAATTGCTAGTAATTTATACAATTATTCGCACGGGTCGGGTTGGGTCGTCGCGCATGCCTACTGCCAGCGGCTAATAACAAAATAATAGCCGATTTCACTCGATTTAGGCTAAATTGTGCAATTATATGTTAATAGTACTAATATTTATATGTTTATTGTACTAATACTAGTTACAATTTAATGATTACTGAAATTTTAAAATAGCGCTGCCAAAAAATTGATTGATGTCTATTCAATGATAATTGGATATAACTTTCAATAATCGCAAATTTTCATAAATGTCTCTAGACAAATGTTGAGTTCCTCAATAATAGGTTGAGAAGCTTACATATTTAAGAACCGTTGGGGATAGGGGTTAGACCCAACCAACTTATTTCAATTCTGTTAGGGACGCTAAGTTAACTTTGTAGGGACAAAGAGTTAAGTTGGAGACGCTGGTGAAAGGTCGCCTACAGTTTATAAGGGCGAAATGTGATAGTTAGGCTAGCCATTTTTGTAGGGATGCTACATTGTTTTTGCAAGGACAAAGTCTGATAGTCGATGTTGAAGGGGGTCACCAAAAAGTTACTGGGACTTAGGGTCTGACCAACCAGAAGAAAGTTGGCACAGGTACCACCCAGAACTATTAAGATTCTACCAATAGAATTGCTAGAAATGTAGGACGGACGCCGTCATGGCATGGCCAGGGGTCCTTATATACTCTACCCAAACCTTAAGGCGTTCTCTCGCTCTCAGAAGCACACAGATCACTCTTAGACCTAAGGTGATAGGACTGTGGGGAGTTGTGAGCCTAGCTGAGAAGTCTGTTTTCAGGTTTGAGTAGTTATAGTTAGAATAGTTCAAATGTATTGTGTATAGGTTAGGGTTAAATGCTTATCAGTCTTATATATGTATTGATGAAATTTATGTATTTATAGTCAGTTAAGGCTTGTCGATATTATTGTTTTCAGCTAGTATAGTAGGCCTATAGTAAAGTCAGTACTAGTATACTAAGTAACACTACAGAAGAGCAGACCAGGCAGAAGACGTGCTGGTGTTAAGAGGAAGGGACAAGGTGGCCTTGCCTCACGTATGAGAACCGTTGAAAGAGAGATCATCGCACTGACCAACCCTAGCTGTCGCTCAGTACTAGTGGCATTGCGTGACCACGGACGGACGTCAGGGGAAGACATCGCCCGATCCAATTGGGAGACGATACGCTTGACTGCGGAGCGGTTAAAGCAGCGACGATAGGCGACCCGTCAATCATCTACTCAACCCACCCCACTGACCAGGGAAGTCGGGTCACATTCATATATTTGTCTTAATTAATTAGTTTGTCAGTGTACATATTGAGTATCTGTTTGTTTTATTTGTTGTTAATTCTTTAGCATTAAATGTCATTTTCTGTTATATTCACAGAGGCGTTTTTGAGTTATTCGTATACCGTATAGTCTCATAGTTAATTTTTGTTAGCGCAACAAGGAAAGAGTTGCTAACTATTACTATTAGTACAACCCTAGACAACTAGTCATATAGATGCTGGTGTCTATACCCCTATAGACCCAGTATTCAACAACAAATGGTCTGTAGTTTTTGTTTTTGTTTTTTGTTTTTTTGTTTTACCACCACAGTGACGATGATTGCGAACACTCAAGCAGGCTTTTTTTCAAGGGCCATTTTTTTGTTATATCCCATGAGTGAGTCACTGTTACTACAGTGCTACTACTGTTACTGAACTGAAGTTAGTCGTTACTGTTATGATAATACTCATACTCAGTTCCGTCTTAATTACACTTACAGTACAAAACAGAGTACGGACTTTCATATTTTAATTTTTTTTAAATGATGCTTTACCATTCATAAAGTCTGTCACTTTTATTTATAAATGATTAATTATAAATCATTAATAATTAATTAGCAAACGGCGGTTTGCAGGTCCGCTCAGACTCTTGCTCAAATACTATTACTATCAATATCAGTGACAGCAAAATTAGTTATCTCATCATTGTCATCTTCATAATTTGTAGCCATTGGCCATTGACTCGTTGAGTCACAGTCGCAGTGACACTGTCTGTCAGTGTCAGCTCAGTGTCAGTAACTAAATCTTGTCGTAATTTATATTTGTTTTATTTGCGCAGGCTATTAGGATTTAGGTCTAATAATATTTATTTGACTCAATTAAACAACAATTAAATCAATTAACAGTAGTCAGATGTCATAAAACTTAAATATCAACTATACTAATACTTTGCATTATTAGTTTTTTAAAATTTGTAGTTAGTAAGTGTAGATCAGTATTTCAAAACCGTGCGAATAATTATCGGCACGGTCGAACCGTAGGAATATTGTTCAAAATTATCGGCTCGGTTATGACGTCAAAACCGTGCGAATAACGCTTGCTAATGTGTAATGTCAATTTACCCTTTATATTAAATACTGGAAAAAATTTGTAGGTAGGCTTAGAAAGAAGAAAAAAAAAGAACAAAAAACAAAAAAACAAAACAAAACAAAACATAGGCACATTCCCTAAATAATCTATATATATAAAAATCAAAGTATGTCTGTATGTGTGTGTGTGTGTGTGCTTGTCCGTTGTAACTGACTAAACCATTCATCCGATCATCATGAAAATTTTTGAGATTGTTGAGTACCCTTCCGGAATGGTAACTGACTACTTTTTTTCTCAATCTAACACTAAAGGGGCGCCGGGGGCCCTAAATGTGAATTTTTGCTTATATGAGCTATATAAAAATTAGTTTAAGCGCTATCTACTTGATAAATGGATGGATAATAACCAAATTTTGTAATTAAATTCGTGATAGCTAATAATAAAATACTATAGGTAATTCATCTCCAAAGGGCCGCTCTTTTGGGGCTGGGGGCCCAACATATCCGTTTTCGTAAATGTTTAAGATTTTTTTCATTATTTAATTATTAAAGGTCTTGACAAATAATGATAAATGTATCCATTATTATCCATCTTAAAACAAAAAGTTGTTTTGCGCTTTATATCTTGTTCTGAATGGGCCTTGGGGCCCTTAATGTCTATTTTTGCTTATATGAGCTATATAAAAATTAGTTTAAGCGATAGCTACTTGCTAAATTGATGGATCTTAACCAAACTTAGTTTATAAATACTTGATAGTGAATATTAAAATATTATATGGCACTTAACTCCTAATGGCAACTCCTTCAGGGATGGGGGCCCAAAATACCTGTTTTTGTAAACGTTTAAGATTGTATCCCTCAATTTAATTATCGAAGTTCTTGACAAATAATGATAAATGTACCTATTATTATCCATATTGAAATGAAAAGAGGTTTTGAACTTGATATCTTGCCCTGAATGGGCCCCTGGGGCCCTTAATGTCGTTTTTTTGCTTTTATGAGCTATGCAAAATTAGTTTATGCGTTTGTTACAGAGTAAATAAATGGATCTTAACAAAACTTTGTATACAAAACTCTGCAGCTCATATTAACATAATTAAGGCCAATGAACTTCTAATGCCCATTTCATCGGGGCCGGGGGTCCCACATGTCTTTTTCAAAAATTTTAAAGATATTTTTCCCATTCATTTTTTAACGATCTCAATAAGTATATCCATAATGAAACGGAATTAAAATGAACAGATTTTTTAAATTGACATCTTGCACTGAATGTGGCTGGGGGCCCCTAAATATGTTTTCCCTTCTATATCTATTACTATATAAATGTGTGTGAGAGAGTGTATGTCCTTTATAGCTTATAAAGTATATGTATTCAATCGTTATGAAAATTTTTCAGACCGTTCAGTACTCTTTCCAGAATGGTAACTGGCTATTTCTTTCTCCATTTAACACTAAAGGGGCGCCGGGGGCCAACAACGTCATTTTTTGCTTATATGAGCTATATAAAAATTAGTTTAAGCGCTATCTAGATGAGAAATTAATGGATCTTAATAAAATTTTGCAACTATATTCTTGATAGCCAATATTAAAATACCATATGGCCCTTAACTTCTTATGGTAGCTCCTTCGGGGTGTGGGGGGCCCAAAATACCTGTTTTTGTAAACGTTTGACATTTTTTCCCCAATTTAATTATTAAAGGTCTTGACAAATAATGATAAACTTATCCCTTTGTTTCCATATTCAAATGAACAGAAGATTTGAAATTGACAATCTTACCTTGAATGGGCCCAGGGGCCCTAAATAGCGTTTTTTTATTTTTTTATATTTTGTTTGTTTTGTTGCTTTTATGGGCAATATAAAAATTAGTGAATACATTACCTACTTAGTAAATGAGTGGATCTTAAACCAAACTCTGTATACAAAAATGTGGTAGCCCATATAAAATTACTTAAATGCAATGAACTTCTAAAGTCATTTTTTGGGAGCCAGGGGCCCATATGTCTTTTTTGTAAATGATTAAGATATTTTTCCATTCATTTTTGAACGATCTCGGGAAATATATCCATGATGTGAAACTGAAATAAAATGAACAGATTTTGGACTTGACATCTTGCACCGAATGTGGCTGAGGGCCCCTAAATGTGCTTTCCCCCTATATCTAAAAATATGTATATGTGAATGTGTGTGTGTGTGCATGTCCTTTATTGCTGACTAAACCATGTATTCGATCGTTTTGAAAGTTTTGGAGATTATTGCGTACACTCCCAGGAAGTTAACAGGCAACTTTCTTCGTCAATTAAACACACATGAGGCGCCGGTGGTCCATAATAACAACTTTTGCTTATATGCATTATATAAAAATTGATTGACCGCTAGATACTTTGTAAATTGTTTAATTCCCAAATCAATTTTACGCATTATTGAGAAACATAGCTTTAATACAAATTATCACTTATTTTAGAGCCTGGCCCTTTAATGTCGTTTTTTTCTTTTTTTTTTTAAGCCTTTAAATTACTATTTTATTTGTCTATTTGCTATGAAACTTTGACTTTTTTCACACCTCCGTGTAGGTTTCTGGCATAATTGTTTTTAAAACATAATACTCTTTGGATTCTTAAACAGTCATTTTTACTGAGATCGTTGCAACGCACGACCGGGTCTGCTAGTAGGATATAAAAGAGAGAATTAATGTCTATGGTATAACATATAATATAATTTTAATTCTAAGACATTAGCCAAAACGTTTACATAATATTATTTCCACATTACTAGGAATGTAATTTTTTTATTTTATCAAATCTTATATATTTAAGCATTTCTAAAAAGTATTTTTAAGACCTGTTGGACTGGGGATGCACATACGATAGACGGCATACACGTGGTACATCAGCTGGATGTGATACTTGAAACATTAGCACACAATTCTATAGAAATGTTTTGATATTTTTTCCTTCACTTTTTCTTGTTAGCTAATAAAAACAAGATAAAGCAAAAGAAGCATCCACAACTACATTTTTTTTTTCATCATCGGCTGTTGAAATCAAAACAAAACCAAAAACAACTAGTTTTTAGACTTAAAAATGAAACAACAATTAATTGCTTATTCTCTCGTTTCCATCTTCTTTCTCCGCCTAAATTGGCTACTACCTTTCCTGTAAGTACGCCACATGCTTGTTTGTTTAATAGATTCATACAAATGTACTCACCTCAACAATGTCCTCAAACATTTGCTTTGTGAAAATTTTGTGTTCATTCTTTAGAATGCTACAAACCATTTCAACGGAACTTCCCAAGGCTTCAGTGAGAGCGACATAATTTCTTTGTATGCGTTCTTTATCGGCTGCATCCATCGTTGTTTGGGTTATAAAAAATTTTTTTAGATCTGTAATTTTTAATAAACTGTAACTTTTTAATACATTTTATAAAACATGGTCCATAAATATTTTGTTAAAAATGAATGTGTGTCTGATTGCCCTGTAAGCCTTTACACCAGTGTTTCTCAATCTGTGTGACGCTACACACTTGTGTGTCGTGAGAGATTTCCAGGTGTGTCGCGAGATTTCGTAAAAATATTTTGAATTGCTAAGTTTCTGAGCTTTAAACTTATTATGAAATTTTACATTTAAAAAAATTGTTTGTTAAATAAATCAAAAACGAAATCAGTAGTCGCGTGGGGCTGGTCGTTAGATTCTGCTGGCGCCTGTGTACGCCATTTTCTTTTTTCATACTCATACTTAATAGACGTGTATTTGGCTGAAAATTTTGAATTCGGTAAGAGATTGTACTTTAAAGTTTTATTTTAAAGTAAGCAAGGCCGGAATTCTAAACAAGTCCCCATTGGTTAAATCATTAATCCTTGAAACATTAGAGGATAGAAGAACCAAGAGTAAATCAGTTATTATACATAAAGCAACTCATTCTAACTAAGAAATACAACCCAAAGATAACTTAATACAACCCTCAGGCCCCAGACAGACCGAATGATAAAGACACCTTTCTTATTCTGTATGCAAGAACAAACACATACAAGTTTTCTTTCTTCCCGTCAGGAATTTGTGCGTGGACTGGTTTGCCTGGGAAAGCCAACACTATATCATCATTTACAACTCTAATAAGAGTTCAGGACTAGACACAAATCATACATAAACGTAGGACGCAATAATCGTCTGAATAGAAGGAGCGTCTGTAACAGATAAGAGGATAACAAGCGGTTAAGCGAAGACATTAGCTTTTGTGCATAGCGAACATTTCTTTCTAATGTGACTAATTCTTTCATTTCCGCTAAACATTTAATAAATCTGCGATGTAAATAATTAACATAATACAGGCCCTTTTATCCAGTACAATAAGGCCTACATTTCTTCCGTACTAATATGCTGATGTTGTTGAACTGTTGCTATTCAGTATTAGATCTATATGCAAATATAAAGACGATTTTAGAATATCGGAAATCTCAATACTTCATTCCAAATTCCTCATAGAATTTAATGGAACTCGATAGCAAGCCATACAAGTTAGGAAAAACCTGTAAGGGTTTTTACACTTTCCGGGTTTTTCCTATTTGAATGCCTTTATTTCTGCGTAATCTTTTTGTCAAGACATACAAAAACGGCTACAACGATACAAATTTCTTTTAAAAGGAGCATAACTTTTTGGGGACAGAAGAGGGAAATAAAATTCTTTGAACTACGGAAAAAACTACACCTATTACAAATTGAAAGTAACCTATCATATCATTAACCATAGGCTAGATAAACATATACAAAACATGAAATTTAAACTGAACCGATTCCTAAACCAGTAAAATTGTTATACATTAAAAAAAGACAGAATTATATCCAGCTTTATTGAGATATCAGAATTTGCAATAATTGTTTGATTTTCATGTCACATTTAAATGCTCGTAAATTCGTTATCTTAGATTGGAAAATCCTTTAACTGCTATTTTAAATAAATAACCGTGATGAAGTTTCGCAATATAATAATTTCGTTTCAATTTTAAAAATGTAATTATCAATCAAAGTAAGGGAAACGAAACTGAAAGTACATTACATGCAAAAGTATTGGTAGCCATTTTGAAAAATATGTTCTAAAACGACAATTTTCGGAATGAATTTGAAACAATAAACATTTTCTTAAACTGAAAGCGACTACAACAATTAAGATTTTTATTAAAATTGGGCACGAAAAAAATAAAGGATCACATTTTGTTTATGAGAAAACAAATCTGGAGGGTTATTTAGGACTTTTTCCTTTTATGTAACAACAAAAGATATCGTCTCACACAACCAATCATTATTAAATATGTCAAAAGTTTAAAAAATCTTCTGTTAAACTCACCTAGGTATAAATTTAGTCTAAATTATGTTTACAAATTTCTCCATCACAACTCAATAAATTTATGTTACAAAATGACATTGGGAATTTCCTAAACTACATATTTATGATTTTGACACAATTTACACTCCGTTTTTTCACATAATAGTGGAATCTACAATTTCTAATGATATATATTACCAATAAGTGTTTTAATGTGAGCAAATATATATATATATATATATATATAGTTCGACTTACGACCTATCCAACTTACCAACTATCCAACTTACGACCATTCGACTTTGAGACAACAATCACTGACAGGTCTTGGCTTATTACATTGCGAACGAGGCAAAGACCATGGACTTTGACCTTTTTATAACCAACGCTTTTTAGCGCCAGCACTTTGACAAACAAATTTTAAATTACTTTCAACAATTTTACTACTGTTACTTAATACTTTTAAAACGGTAGTATTAAAAAAATTATATTTAATTTTTCAGTATGATATCATTAGAAAAATAGCGTACTAATATAATATTACTTTTATCATGTTATAATCACTCAAATCCTAATTCAAAAAGTTTTTTGAATAAACAATTAGGAGAACATTTTACATTTTAAAGACGCCATCTTTGGGGCCGTCCATAAAGAACGTCACGCTATTTTTGATCATTTTAAACTACCCCCTTTCGTACACAAAATAGTTAAAATGTAACATTAAACAGCGTGACGTCAAACCTGACCGGACACCCCCCTCTTCCCTTTCACAAATTGTCACATTTTCTTACGACCCCTCCCCCCTCTTGAGCGGGACGTACTTTATGGACAGCCCCTTTAGGCTTTTTCTCGCTATGGTAAGTGATTTTTTTTTTAGATCCCTTAATTAAGGACAATACATTCATTAAATAACAATATGCAACAACTTATGAAAATAACACATAATCTTATATCGGTAATTTTATGTTGGGATTCTTGATACTTCCCAGATTAAAGGTTAATTAACATTTTCAACTGCAAATGAAGAAAATGAAGAATTTATTTGTTTGATGATTTTAGTGATCCAGCAAATTGTTAGAACAATTGAACACAGACGCTCGTTCTGTAATTGTTAATAATGAACTGAGTTTTTGTTGTACAGACTTGAAACTTTGGAGATTTCTGCTACACAGACTACACAAGTACTATACTTGTAGGCGGCGTCTGTAAATGACGTGACGTGATTTTTGTCGGTTTTAACACTCCTCCCCTCCTTGAATATGTCGTCACACAGCTGTGCTCTAACCCCCACCCCCCTCCCCAAAACCAAAAAAACAACAACTGTATTTTAAAATGAAAATAAGAATTTTTCAATGAACTTTAGTGCATGTGTCGGCGAACGAGTGTAATCTAGGAGTAAAATGTTGATTCTTTGGGAGTAATTACACACTCATTGTTAACACATTAAAACTGTTAGAATCCGCTAGATACATTTAAAAATCCCGTTTACGTTTATACCATAAGTCTACTATTAAACCGGTTCCTTCCAAAAAACTACTATTAAATTGAAGATCTATATGGTTAATCCTAATGATTTGTCAGCATCCAATATCCTCTCAGTGACATGTAAAATAATGCATAAAAACAGATTAAACATGATTTTTCCTATTAAATAAAACCAATGAAACCTTTTCATCAAATAAGCACATTTTCCTAATCATTTTTTGACCACTGTCAGTTCTCTAAAACTAACAAGATACGTTTTCGGATGTGGGGAGGGGGGCTTGTGGGAGAAGGCGGCATACGACACTCCGTCAACAAATCCCCTAGCTTTCCGACAGGATCTTGTGGACTTCGTGACCTGGGTGGGACGTCGTGACTTGGGCCAGTGGCGTCCCTAGGAGGGGTGGGGCCGGCCAACCCGTGTGACACCATTAGGGGGGTGACTCCAAATTTTACAATTTTACTGTGTTGATTTCATGTCAGAAAACAAGAAGACACATTTTCTTCATCTAGAAAGGAATACACTGAAATTACGTTAAAAACGAAAAAAAAAATATTTAAAAGTATCAGTTAACTTGCAATAATAAAGCAGTCCCGAAACACAAACTAAATAAAACAAATTATTAAAGAAAAGAAAAACAGTCCCGAAACACAAACTAAATAAAACAAATTATGAAAGAAAAGAAAAACAGTCCCGAAACACAAACTAAATAAAACAAATTATGAAAGAAAAGAAAAACAAACAGCCACTACAGAGAGATCTTCAAAAACCCTGGACATAAAGGAGCTGTGTGTTCTGTTTTTAAAGATACCAAGCTAACTGACCTTTGAAGTATTGACAACGTGGACAAATCCCACCCCCTCTTCACTCCCCCACAGAGGGGTGGGGCGTAAAACGATTTTTCTATTCTTTTTTTTTTTTAAAGATTTTTCTTTGTTGTTAGTTTTAGAGGAGAGTTATGAATTTAATATCTTTGAGGTAATACTTTTGTTAAAGGCGTGCAAGCATAGATATGCATGTTTATAAATAGGTAGCCTGGTTCGTAGGTCCCTATGTTCCCTTTAAGTTTTGAGTTACCGCGCAGAAACTTTCAATAGGTAAAAAATTAGAATTTCTACGCCTTTTTCATGAAAGTTAATGGCGACTTTATTTCTTATACTACCCGGAACTCAGTCACAGCCTTTGTAAAAATTCCATTTAAAAAAACAAGTAAAAATGTCCAGAATGTATCTTCCATCTCTCACACACTGCAAACAGACTTTAGCAACATGATTCAAATAATTCGTCTAACGATAGTACAGGAAAAATATCAAACACTCCTTTCAAAATAATACAAATATTTGACATTGGGTACTAGCCTTGGAGCAGATCAAATATTTTGATATCACTCGCCGACAACTTTCAAAAAAAACTTTAATTAATGTCACGAACAAGCCGGAGTGATATTTGTATCAAAACAATGGGAGTTGTGTTGGGGGTGACAGTGTTGTGAAAGGAGGGTTTTGAAATAACAAATCAGTTAGCCCTAGACACCTAGATTTGGATATTGTTTAGAATACACTGAAGTCAGATGGCTTTCACGCCTCTTTGCTTCACAAGTATTGTAGAGAAATGAATTACAAGCACTGAAAGAACACTGTGAAGAGCAGACACATTTGTACAATGGCCAAGTCAATATATATTGTTTAAAGGATCTCAGAGACCCACAAATTTAAACTGTTCCTAGGTGTCATTCATGAAGTACTTGAAAAACTTGCCAAATTAAGCAAGCTGTTTCAAAGGAAAAAATCTAGTGACTAGGAAGGCATACCAGATTGTAAAAGGAAAGATCAATTACCTAAAGGGACATCACCTTGGTGAAAATGCCCATTGGTCTCCGGAGGTTTCTAAAATGTATTCAGGCTGACAACACAAGTACAGTGCTCAAATTTTGTGAGTGTCTGAGTTGGCACGTGGACTCTCGATTTCTTGAAAGCGACTTGATACTTTAGTGAATAATAGAGTTGTAATCGTAAGTCAACATGGCAAATTTTAATTTTGAACAAACAAAACTGTGTGCCCTAGTGTATAAATAAAAAGTATTCTTAAAAGCTATGAAGAAATTGTTGAGAAATTTATGGACCACTATCGTAATTTAAGATTAGTGCTCGCAGAAAAAAAAATGAGGGTTGATTCTGACTTTCGACGAGGTGATTCAATTTGTCATGACTGAAGAATAGTGTGTTGGATATTTGTGGTGCATTTCTTGCATCGAGCGCTCCTTGCAAACGTGGATTTAACTTAATGAATTCTAAAAAAGTATAATCTATAAATATGTTGTTAGATTTACATTTATAGTTGCTTATGAGAATTAATCTTGTCAGAATGATGGACATCAGATCAATCTTGACAAAGTCTATAAATATAGATCTTGTTGACAAACAGACACTAGTGTGCCCTAGAATAGATTAGCGTCATATGGGTATGTTGTCATTTGGCGATTTATTCATTTACAATTCTTGTTTATTTAATTATAATCTATTATATCATTTTGATTTAAACATTTTTTTTATATATAAAGTATAACGATCAAATTGATGCAAGTATTTTTGTGAGATACTAAAAAATTTTCACACTAAAAATGGTAAACTGTTAAACTTTGCACACGAGTTAATTTTTTTTTTTTTGTTGAGCACAACAACCGGCAAACCTTAGAAAGAACATTGATCCATGTTGAGTCCCCCCCCTCCAGATTTTAGAACCTATACTAAGAAGGGTAGATACCTATATCTACCTTTCTTTTATTTATATTGACACCGGTGACAATAATCTCAATCCTCATGACTTGACTGTATCAAGTATCCTTCCTGTGACATTTAAAATTAATGCCCTAAAACTGATCTAACAAGAAATGTTTTTTGCTTATTCGAATTGCAATGCAACAATTGCATTCAATAAAGTTAATTAATACTTTGACTAATTTTAAATAGGCACATTTATCATTATATCTAGAATGGAAAGGGGTGTTAGATCAAAAACCAATCAAACAATAATATTATATCAAACTTAAAATGTGTATCGTGTTATCCAATAAATTCCTGCCCCCCCCCCCCAAAAAAAAAAAATAAATTATAATAATAATAAATAATTATAATAAAAAATAAAATAATAATTAATAATAAATTTAATAAATATTTACATAAATGGATATTCCAAGTCGTTTTGACTTAAAATACCTTCACATAAGACTATTCTCATCATTTTTACACACATATCATGATTCTAAAATTCATCATATGCATTTGGGAAGTGGGGGGGCGGGTTTGGGGGGCTGCGCCATTCCCTAGATCCCCGACTCATGTAGGAATGTGGGAAGGGCCTCGAGCCTAAGGGGGGGGGGGGTTAACGCACAAATAATCTTAAATGTTGTGGGATAATGGGCAAAAAAGTTGGCTTGACTACTGTCGTAAGAGAACCAAACGGATCGGAGGCTACATCACACATGCTTTGATGTCAACATCTAACGACGCTGGGTAACAATTTCATAGTGCTCTTGTGGGTTCCGAAATTTAAGTACATGCATTAGAATTAGATATAATTTTTATTTCTTGATAACTTACGCCAACCAGAGTAGGTAAGAACTCTACATAATTATCAAACTTTTCTAAAATACATTTCTGAATGGAGCCGGTTCAATAGTGGGTATGGGTTCCAGGCATACACGTACACAGGATATCTAGTGGATTGTAGTGGATGTTATACGTCCCGAATGAGTGCGAATTACCCCCAAGAATTCACTTTTGACCCCAGATGGTGTAATTTATTTCTGTTCGCCGACGTCTGTTTTACAGGAATAACCATTAGCCAACTGAGAAAATTTTTTTAATATACACTTTAAAAATATTATTTTAAAACATTTATTTTTCTAAACAAAGATTTTATATTTGATGATTAATAGTCAATGTTTAATTTGTATGCATTAAAATAAAACATAATCAAAGGATGTTAACAAATTTCATTATTTTAAGGCGGGATAATTTTTTTTTAAAAAATGGACCGGTTCAAACGGATACCTAAAAATAAAAATTATAAAAGTTTATGTAAATATTATTGTTACCCCAAAGGAGCGTATTCTAGCGAATTGTATATGCCCACAATGATTCAGCATTACCCCAAGAGTTCCCCTTTCACCCCAAATAGATAATTTACCTCTGTTCCCCGACCCCTCTGTTAAACTGCCGGATAGCGGTAAAAGGACAACTTTCACTATAAGATAAATATCAATTTAAGTCATCGTCCAGTGTCTATCCTTATAATCTATCAACTTCCCCTCAATTTGATATCCTCAGTGGAGTCAAACAGGGCTGCGTCCTCGCACCGACACTCATTGGCATCTTTTTTGCCTGCCTTTTGAAACATGCCTTTGGATCCTCATCAGAGGGGATCTATCTTCACACACGTTCTGATGGTAAACTATTTAATCTGGCCAGCCTGAAGACAAAGACGAAGATCCGAGAAACGGTCATCTGGGACATGCTTTTTGCATACGATGCTGCCATTGCAACTCACAATAAAGCTGATTTGCAAAGCCTGATGGACCGCTTTGGGACTTCGGACTAACATTCAGCCTGAAAAAGACCAAAATGATGGCCCAAGACGCTGACCCACCCAACATCACCATCGATGGCTGCCAACTTGAGGCCGTGGAACGCTTTACATACCTTGGGTCCAACTTCACCAACAACCTGTCCCTTGATTTCGACCTAGACGCAAGGATCGGCAAGGCCTCTACAACTCTGGCCAGGCTCTCAAAAAGAGTATGGAGCAACAAAAAGCTGACCATTAATACCAAAATTGCTATTTACAAGGCATGTGTGCTAAGCACCCTCCTTTATGCCAGTGTATCCTGGACCTATTACTCCAGACAAGAAAGGAGATTGAGTGCTTTCTACAGGCGCTGTCTCCGGCGCATCCTGGGAATTAACCGGCAGGACCATGTCAACAACAACGAAGTGCTACAACGGGCGAAAATCCAAAGCATGACAACTCTCCTTCGCCAGCGTCGGCTTAAGTGGTTGGGACATGTGCGCAGATTGGAGGATGGCAGAATCCCAAAGGACTTCCTCTATTCTGAGCTGGCCAAATGAAAGAGATCCACAGGCCAGCCTCACCTCTGTTACAAAGATGTGTGTAAGAGAGACCTCAAAGCTATTGGCATTGACATAAATAGCTGGGAGGAACTCGCTGGGCACAGGTGCAGTTGGAGACAGGCATTGACTGCTGGGCTAGAAGCAGGGGAAAAATACCTGCAACAGGTCGCAGACGAAATTCGATTAAAGAGGAAAAGCAGAATAGTTCAGCCAACCACCAGCACTACCTTTCAGAGTGAGAAGTGCAGCAAAGGCTGCCTTTCGCGAGTGGGCTCTTACAGCCAGATAGTAAGCTGCAAGATCACGTGCATAAATACTACATGAGCACAATATATTCCGTTGTCTTGCGAGACATAAGGAAGCCAAAACAAAATTCTATCAACAATGAAATTATCTTTGTAATATCAATAGTCACTCTCGAAGGCTTGAAGGGTTTTTGACATTACCGCTGCATTGTTCGTTAGCTGTTTTGCTATGTTTTGGCAACTAAAAATTTTCAAAAGTATTTTGTTTATAAAATTAGACGATATCAAACTTATTCTTATAGGGCTTTAAGCTTAGACCGTGTAAAGGTTAATTTCGGTATCACGTAAGTTCAGGGAAAAAGCACGTCAACGCGGGAAAAAAATGCACCGCTATTTGGTGAAATGGAAATATTCCTGCCGGTCGTCAAACACGAAAAGGTTTGAGAAGCATTGTCCATTTATTTAATGTGGTTTTACATAGATTCACGCGTGTTACGGTATTACAATGGAGACCTTCTTTAAAATAATACTTAAATGACAAAATAAGTGATTTGAAACATGCTTATTTTAAAACAGAAAGAAGATTTTTTTAGGGGGGGGGGGTCAAAGTTTTGTGACGTATTTTTGGAGGGGGGTCTAATTTTTTTTGCCGACGCGTGACAATGGTGGTGGGGGTGAAAAAATCGGCAAAAATTGCGTGACGTCATTTATGAACGGCCCAATAAATGTTTATTTGCCTTTCATTTGGTATTTTATGTTTAAAAAATAATAGATTGTTCATTTTATTTTTATTTTTTTTCAAAATTTTTGTAAAATAATAATTTTTATTATCCTAATTATCATTTCCAGTAGTATATTCAACATGTAAAGATGTACTTGTAATAAAGTTAATATTTACACTTGTTTGTGTTCAGGATTAAATCATCATCAATTAAAATTATTATAATTACAAGGGCTATTTTAACCTATTTTTATTTATTTTTTACCATATAGACGCATTGTGAACATATGGCAACATACCATCACAATCACAATTTTTTAAAAATACTATATTTTTCTCCCATATAATGTTTATATATGTCCAATACACATAATATCCTGTCAAATATTTTTTCCCATGAAAACCTAAAAGTGCGTAATAGAGGGTTAAGAGGCTAGGGCAACATTATAAAGAAATGTATTAGACCAATCGGTATCGAAAATGTTTTAGGGTGACCCCATTAGAAATAAATTTTAATGTTGTGGGGAAAGCTATTTCGGGCAATCACCGCATTAGAAAAAATATTTTGTGAAACATTCTTTCGGCCGAGGGCTAATTAAAAAAATAACGTAGAAGATCTATTGGTATGGACACCTCTTTCGGGTGAGGTACCCATTTAAAAAAAAATTAGTAGACCAAGTGGTGTGGAACAAATTGCAGGCGAGGGCCCTGAAGGAAAGAAATGAACTAGAAAAAGAGGTGTAAGAAAATATTTAAAGCGAGGGCGGATTTAAAAGAAATGTAGTAGACCAAGTGGTGTTGAACTTGACAATTCTACAGGCGAGGGCCCAATAAGAAAGAAGTGTAGTAGACCAATTTTCATGCAAAGCTCTTGGGGTGAGGGCCCCTATTTAAGGTATTAGAGTAGACCAATTTGTGAGTAAAACTATTTTTCGGAAGGTATTATTAAAAAGAAATGTTGTAGACCAAATTATGTTAAAACTATGTCGGGTGAGGGCTTCATTAAAAGAAATTTAGTAGACATAGTGACGTGAAAACACTTTCGAGCAGTGGCGTCGCTAGGGGGTGAGGTGGGGGCGGGCCGCCCCGGGTGACACCATCAGGGGGATTACACCAGACAGTAAAATTCTATATAATCCCGTTATTTGGCACTGGGAAACTCGGAGGAGTTCTATGGGTTAAATCATGACCGGGTGACACCATGAGCTACCGCCCCTGGTGACACCAACCCTAGTGACGCCTTTGCTTTCGAGTGAGGGTGAGGGGAAATTAGAAAGAAATGTAGAATACCAAGTGCTTTGGAAAACTCTTTCGGATGAGGGCAAATAAGAAACAAATGTACGAGACAAAGTGATGAGAGAAAAAAAAACCTTTAAAGGGAGGGCCACATTAGAAAGAAATGTAGGAAACCAAGTGGTGTTAGTGTTGAAAACTCTTTTGGGCGAAAGCCCCATTAGAAAGTTTTGTAGTACAACAAATGGTATAGAAAACTCTTTCGGGTGAGGTCAAAATTAGAATTTATGTAGTAAAACAATTAATAAGGAAATTTTTTTTTCTGGCGAGGGCTTGATTACAAAGAAATCTAGTAGAGCAAGTGGTTACAAAATTTCTTTTTGGCAAGGGTCCCATTAGAAAGTAATGGAGAAGAGCAAGTGGTTACGAAAATTATTTCAGGCACGGGACCCATTTAAAAAGAAAAATAGTATAAAATTGGTACAGAAAACTCTTTTGGGCGAGGGACCCAATAGAAAGAAATGAAGAGGGCTAAGTTGTGTAAAAAAAAAACACGAGGGTTAGGGCCTAAATAAAAAAGATGTAAAAGGATAAGTGGTGTGGAAACCAATTTAGGGCCAGAAAGCCATTAGAAAGAAGTATAGTAGACCCAGAGATGTGGAGAATCTCTTAAGAGGCTCGGGGCCCATTTAAAGTAATATGTAGAATAACAGTTGGTGTGAGAAAACTCTTTCGGGCTATGGCCACATTAGAAAAAAATATAGTAGATAAGTAATGTGAAAAATTATTTTGGGCAAGGGCTAATAAAAAAGTCACGTAGTAGATCAATTAGTATGGAAAGATCTTTCGGGCGACGGTCCTATTAGAAAGAAATGTAGTAAAACAAGTGGTGTAGAGCACTGTTTCGTGCAAGGGCCACATTTAAAAACAATTAGAAGACCAAGTGGTTTGGAAAACTCAATCGGTGAGGGCCCAATTAAAAATAAATGGAGCAGACCAGTTTTGAGGGTCCCATTTCTTAAACACAATATTTGGAAAAATGAATTGAAAGCATTTAAAAAGTTTTCTTAATAAAACATAAAGGCTCAGTGAAGAAAGTGAAGAAGTACCTTTAGCATCCAGAATGTAAAAAACTTGTAACAGACAATACCATTGGTCTTACATGGAATATGGATTTATTGAGACAGTTTATTTAAAATTAAAAAAAAAACACTCCGAAAGTTTTTCTTCCTGTGTGACATAGTCAAGGACAATTATAAATGATTTCAAATTGGCTGCAGAAGTAGCTGCATATACAGCCTAACTGGAGTTCTGTCAATTGCGCGCGAACGAAGTAATTTTGGATGATTTTTTTTAAACGTTAAGCTAAATTCTAAGTAAGACTGAGTCTGAGCACTCATTTTCCCTGTTGGTTCATGATCATCTAAATTTGTTTCTAATAGAATTGTAGCGCTACTTCCCACCAAAAAAAAAAAAGACTTAAGACATGGAGAGAATGTTTACAATAACCAATTTGTTAGAAGACAAGACAAATCTGTCATGACTGTTCAATTGAAGTGAAACTGCTCGAGATTTCAATTGACGGTGGCCTCTAAACGTCGTTCAAGAAAACACTCTACAAAATTCATTTAGTAAACTCGTGGATGAATATCCTTTAATTGTAATCAATACATTAAAGTCATGAATGAATGTCCTGTGATTGTTATCAAAACAGTAAAGTCATGAATGAATGTCCTGTGATTGAAATCAAAACATTAAGTCATGGATGAATGTTCTGGGATTGTAATCAAAACGTTAAAGTCATGGATGAATATCCTGTGATTGTAATCAAAAGTTGAAAGTCATGAATGATTGTCCTATGATTATAATCAAAACATGAAAGTCACGAATACATGTCATGTGATTGTAATCAAAACATTAAAGTAATGGATAAATGTCCTGTGATTGTTATCAAAACAGTAAAGTCATGAATGAATGTCCTATGATTGTAATCAAAAATTCATTAAAGTCATGGATGATTGTCCTGTCTTGTAATCAAAAATACTTTTGCAATTTCCGACAATCAGGTTTTTTTTTGCTGTGAATACAAGAAAGACAAGACAACGGAAAAAAGGAAATAAGCCGCTCACTATTCAAGTCATTATCTCCCTTTACCCTCAGATAGAACACATAAAAACAAGCTAAAGAGTTAAATAGTAGTACAGGACCACATATTAGATGTCTGGTGTTGTAAGTTAGAAGTACAGGACCACACTAAATTTCATGTAGAAGTCTGGTGTTGTAAGATAGTAGTACAGGACCACACACAGTTTCTTGTAGAAGTCTGGTGTTGTAAGATAGTAGTACAGGACCACACAAAGTTTCATGTACAAGTCTGGTGTTGTAAGATAGTAGTACAGGACCACACAAAGTTTCATGTAGAAGTCTGGTGTTGTAAGATAGTAGTACACGACCACGCAAAGTTTAATGTAGAAGTCTGGTGTTGTAAGATAGTAGTACAGGACCACACAAAGTTGTATGTAGAAGTCTGGTGTTGTAAGATAGTAGTACACGACCACACAAAGTTTCATGTAAAAGTCTGGGTGTCGGGAGCATGTACTTTAAAAATTTCCAAAGTTTCATGCTTCTACCTACACGGGAAATAGGACTATTGGTGATTTTCAATTTTTAGAGAGCTGACAAAAACTATAGAGATAAAGAAGAAAATACAGCACTCCACTGGGCGATGATGAACCATCAAACAGAAAAAGTCAAGTTATTATTGGAGTTAGGAGCCGATGTCAATTTATGTGATTCAAGAGGTTCTTCTGTGTTACACACTGCTCTCAATTGTTATAGAAGAATGGAACATTTCAATATTCTCCTTCAATATGATGCGGATGTGAAGATACAAAACAATGAAGGAAACACCCAGTTGATGATGGGAAGTCAATGGTTTTCTATAGACAAAGAAACCACCAAGAAATTAGTCAAGGCAGGCAGCAGTGTCAATCGTAGAAATAAATCTGGAATGATAGTGTTAATGTTATTTTCACAAAGATGTGACATGGAGAGCATGGAGAGTAAATTTTATACGATGCTGGTGCAAACATTCACGCCAAAACCTCTGATAGCAGTGGCGAAAAGAACGCTTTGTCTCTTCTACTTTCAGAATTTACGTACCTGGACAAGATGAATGTCTTGAGGTAGCTGAATTTCTGCTTGACCATGTGCGCCACGGCCAAGTATGTAAATCCAGGGATAATTCATCGTGACGTCACCAGGAGTCATTCTAAATTTGTGCTGAAACTGATTCAAGGGGGCTATTACCTCAGGACATTAATCTTGAAAGTTACCGTACTTGGCACACAGGCATTGTTTCTCCATTGAGTGTTGCTCTGTTAATGAGCAATGTAAAACTCGCTCGCTGTTTCATAGACATTTGGTATTTGACCCTCTCTGATGTTCAAAATCTGTCAAGGAATGTGTCAATTATAAATTATCTTGTAGAGAAAGGTAATTTAGAGGCGGCATCTTTACTGAGAGAGTTACAGCCCATGTCCTTGACCTTGCTCAGCTTTGTTGTTGTGTCCAACTCCATCGGTGTCTCTAAGGACAGAGAGGAGAGAATCAACTCAACACAGCTACCATGGGTATTTAATGAGCAATTACTCTTCCACAATGTTAAAGAGCGCTTACACTTCCACAATGTTAATGAGCAATTACTCTTCCACAATGTTAATGAGCAATTACTCTTCCACAATGTTAAAGAGCGCTTACTCTTCCACAATGTTAATGAGCAATTACTCTTCCACAAAGTTAATGAGCAATTACTCTTCCACAATGTTAATGAGCAATTACTCTTCCACAATGTTAATGAGCAATTACTCTTCCACAATGTTAATAGCAATTACTCTTCCACAAGGTTAATGAGCAATTACTCTTCCACAATGTTAAAGAGCGCTTACTCTTCCACAATGTTAATGAGCAATTACTCTTCCACAATGTTNGCATTGTTTCTCCACTGAGTGTTGCTCTGTTTATGAACAATGTAAAACTCGCTCGCTGTTTCATAGACATTTGGTATTTGACCCTCTCTGATGTTCAAAATCTGTCAAGGAATATGTCAATTATAAAATATCTTGTAGAGAAAGGTAATTTAGAGGCGGCATCTTTACTGAGAGATTTACAGCCCATGTCCTTGACTTTGCTCAGCTTTGTTGTTGTGTCCAACTCCATCGGTGTCTGCAAGGACAGAGTGGAGAGAATCAACTCAACGCAGCTACCATGGGTATTTAAAGAGCAATTACTCTTCCACAATGTTAAAGAGCGCTTACTCTTTCCAAATGAAGAAACTGACCAAAACAATGGGTCCAGAGAGTCATACAAGATGTTGCGTACATTGGCCAAACATTGTCCCATTAATGACGGCGAAATCGATTTCTTTGATTTTTGTACAGATTCGGAAATGTCTGATTCTTCTGACAGTGATTGAAAATTAATTGGATGCTAGGATTAAAAACATTTTCACCACAAACAAAACATTTCTTGACGGCCTATTGGTTCTCAAATGAACTATTCCTTATAAAATAGATTTATGATTATTTATGTGACATAACTTTGAAAGTCTGTGGTGCATTAGATATCGAAAATTTTGGCATTGAATTTTCACCCAAGTCCCCTTCAACTGTTTTAGTAATTTAAAAAATTCTTATCGATAAGATGTTAGCAAGGAAAATATGATTGAATTAAAAGAAAAAGAGTGTATTTCTTTTGATATGAATCGCCAACCTTCTTCTTTGAATTGTATTACTAATCAAAGCAACTCAACAGCTCAAATAAAATTATGTCACTGTTTTAATATCAATCTCATTCAAAAAGTAATGTAATTTTTAAAAAAATAAAATAAAATGAGAGTTATGTTTTTCAAACCGCGTCAATTCTAACTTTTTAAAAATTTTTGTTGCTTTTTTAGAAAAAGAAAATTTATTCTTTAAAAAGCTCATTAAAATCATTCATAAAATTTGAAAATAGGCCACAAAAAGGAATGTGAGAAAAAAATTGTTTTGGATACTTATGCTGGAGAAATGGTAACATTTGAAAAGAGGAAAGCCTTACACGGAGTTAACTTTTACAAATGTAATAGAGATAGCAACTAAAATGCTACTTCACCCTGGTGAGACCTATACTAGAATATGCATCTTCTGTATGTGACCTATCCACCAAAGAAAACATTTATAAACTAGGCAAATTTAAAAAGAGCTTCCTGATTCATTACTGGAGAATATTCAAAACTGTCAAGAGTAACACAATTAGTTAAATCATTAAACCTAGAAACACTAGAGGATAATAAACTAAAATGTAGAAGTCTAATAAAACCAACAGTCATACATTTTTTTTTCAAAGGACTAAAGACACATAAACAAACATTGACAATGAGGTAACTGCTACGTCCGCAAGTGTTATTGAACTCTCTAACATACAATAAATGTTAGAGAAGTGATTAACTGGCTCGTTAACAACGCACGTAACACAAAAAGAAAATACTAATTACAGTAACTGACTTCACAAATTGTAATTTAATACAATGAAGTAAATAACAATTTACCACACGATACCTGTGGTAAGGAATAACTAGTATGACTTGCTAACTCTTAACTTATAACAATAATGAACAATAACTAAGTTAATAAGGTAAAAAGATAAACTCTCACAATAATACCTGATAGCTTTGGCGTTTAAAGTAGATTAGTAGAGGGTTAACAATGACAACAAATAGTGGCCATCCCAGCTCATGCGATGAGGACAATTTCTCACCTGTCCAACTCTACTCTGTTTGATCTCCTCCTGTCTAGTTTCCTTCCTTCTTCTTTATATAGAAAATATTTGAGAAAGTTCTGGATTTAACTTTAATGAGAAAAAAACCTCTTCCGTAACTAACAGGGTCTAGAACGTTCTGAGAAAATGCAAGTAAGCAATCCCAGGGTCGGATGGGTGGAGTCAAGCAGGCCGAGGTCGGCGATGGACCCTTGACCAGTCAATTCGTGAATAGCGGGGTGGGACACAGCCATAAATCATGTAGACCCGTGTTTAGCCGGGGGAAAGGGGTTAGGGGACCTAACAGTAACAAATAAAATAGAAACACAAATTTCCTGGGAAGTATGAGAACGGATAACAACAGTAAATGTACCAAAGACAATTGGTGTCTAAGCCAAAAATATACTACATTTGAATTCTCCGTGTTTTGCAATAAATGACAAAATAACAACAAACTTTTTTAAAGATCTACTATTAGTCATTCGACTAAGACAATATGATAATGTTTAAAAATATGTTTTATCAGGAAAACCTTTACATTTCTTTCAATAGCGATAAAAATAAACTTTGTTTTCATGCACCCAATAGACTACTATAAAAGCAGGATAGTTTCTTCAAGGTCATATCAGTCCTTATGGCCGGGAGTGGCATGAAAAATCAAGACAGTTGAGATTGTTTTTAACATTGTAGGCCATCAATTGTGCCCCATGGCTTGTTAAACAATATATGTACTTTCTGGCGAGCCCCATGGCTTGTTAAACAACGTATGTACTTTCTGGCGAGCCCCATGGCTTGTTAAACAATGTGTGTACTTTCTGGCGAGTCCCATGGCTTGTTAAACAATGTGTGTACTTTCTTGCGAGCCCCATGGCTTGTTAAACAACGTATGTACGTTCTGGCGAGCCCCATGGCTTGTTAAACAATATATGTACTTTCTGGCGTGCCCCAACCAACTTGACTAGCTCTAAACTTGTCCCTTCCTTTGTCTAAGACCTTGTAGACCGTCAAAGGACGGAGACCAAACAAGGTATAGATAGAGGTTTTTTGGCACTTTTTATGTAAACTGCATGACGTTTTATTTCATGGATGATCATAATTTTTGTGCTTTATTTAAAATTTAAAAGTACAGCCCCCACCTAGTCGGCTACATTAAAAAATGGAGAATCTATACAAAATGCCTTCCAAACAAAACTTTTTCACCAAAGGTGAACAATTACATATATAAAATAAATAATTAGAACATAAATCTAATTTGTGAAAATCATGTCTAATAAGTTGTTCAAAAATAAGGAGATATTATATATGCCTACTCAACGTTTAATGAAAAAAATAAAGAAAAAAAATAAAGAAAAACCTTAAATGCAGAGATATGAGAGTGTCAATATCACAATAAATAAAACCATAGGCAGTTGACTAATTTATACACAAAAAACAGTTAACTAGGCACCAGAAGGCGAACATGTTTTAAAAACGTATATTTCCTCTAGCTACAAGACCAAAAAATCGTAAAACCGGTGAAAATGGATTACGTATATCAAAAGAAAGTCGAAGAGGAGAATCGAAAGAGAGAGGAAGAGAACAGCCAACGGGAGGCAGAAGACGGGAGGAGAGAAGCCGAAGATCGAAGGAGGGAGGCGGAAGATCGTCAGAAGGAGAATGAAAGAGCAAAGATACAATTTACTGAAAGAAGTGTTCCGTAATGTGAGGATAAACAAATACTGAAATATAAAAACATGAATTAGGTTATTTCAGTGACCTTTAGAAAGCTTTTTAAAGAGTAATTTAGGTTTATTAATGTCTCTTTATTTCGTTTCAATTTTAATGTTCAGATATAGGCTACTACCAGCAATCTGAATTAAAAAAACCAAAAAAAAAAAAAAANTATATATATATATATATTAAACTTGTATGAGTTTTAGTTTTTACAACTGTATATTTTGAACGTCCCTTTATTTTATTTTCCTCAAATGTTTTCTATGAAATATAATTATTTCCTATAAAGGATTAATTAAATCTTTTTTTAAAAACATTATTCTATTATATATAATTTATTACATTTTATTTTGTAAATTTGGTCGACATTCAACCCATACTAAATGAAAAAAAAATAATAATGAAAAAATCGGCATTCTAATCTCCAATAATAAATCAAGTCTACACCTAAACCATGGATAAGCATACACCACAATAATTTACTGTATGTAAGTAGCGTCAGTGAAAAAAAAGATGAACTATGTCAATAATAGAATTTTTTTTTCAAAACTGTGGACATGTGTTTAAACCTGACAGCGATGATGATTTATACAAATTGTGACCACCGCGACCCAACAAGCTTGTCTACCACGCTCTGAGATAGGTGTAAAACAAATTGTGACATCCGTGACCCAACAAGCTTGTCTACCACGTTATGAGATAGGTATAATACAAATTGTGACATCCGTGACCCAACAAGCTTGTCTACCACCCTCTGAGATAGGTATAAAACAAATTGTGACATCCGTGAACCAACAAGCTTGTCTACCACGTTATGAGATAGGTATAAAACAAATTGTGACATCCGTGACCGAACAAGCTTGTCTACCACGCTCTGAGATAGTTATAAAACAAATTTTGACATCCGTGACCCAACAAGCTTGTCTACCACGCTCTCAGATAGGTCTAAAACAAATTGTGACATCCGTGACCCAACAAGTTTGTCTACCACGCTCTGAGATAGGTATAAAATAAATTGTGACATCCGTGACCCAACAAGTTTGTCAACCACGCTCTGAGATAGGTATAAAATAAATTGTGACATCCGTGACCCACCAAGTTTGTCTACTACGCTCTGAGATAGGTATAAAATAAATTGTGACATCCGTGACCAGATAAGTTTGTCTACCACGCTCTGAGATAGGTATAAAACAAATTGTGACATCCGTGACCCAACAAGCTTGTCTACCACGCTCTGAGATAGGTATAAAATAAATTGTGACATCCGTGACCCAACAAGTTTGTCAACCACGCTCTGAGATAGGTATAAAATAAATTGTGACATCCGTGACCCGACAAGCTTGTCTACCACGCTCTGAGATAGGTATAAAATAAATTGTGACATCCGTGACCCACCAAGTTTGTCTACCACGCTCTGAGATAGGTATAAAACAAAGGAAACAAATACTGTAGGCAGAAGCCAATGGTAAATTTCATTTTTTAATTATTACATATGTAGTTTCTGAGAAAGTTATGTTTAGTAAATAATGTGAAACAATTTTCCTCTTTTATAAGCTACATAAAAGCGTGGATTGAAAGTCCTCCATGGCTTACCAAATCCAACTCCTAGCCCTATGTTAATAACATAGAGTGGAGACCGTCAATATGTTAAAGGTGTCAGGATATTTTGACCCCACACACTTGCTCCCCCACAAAGATTGTTTCAGTCATAAATATTTCTTTAAATAGAAAATAGACACAAAACAATGATACTTTGTTTTCATTGAATCAATTTATTCAAAGATGTAATATTAAAGTAGATGAATTGTTTAGTTAAACGTTTTTTTTTTACTTTAAGAAGAAGATCGAACATTTCAGTGAAGTCATAAACAAAATAATATATTAGAATTTCATCGGAAGATCCTCTCTTGTAAACGGTTATTCAGTAATCTGTAATAGTAAGAAAAATTTTAGAATGAAATATTTAGATGCTGAAATTTTGAGGTCATTATATGTTAAACATGCAGTGGGATATGAACATGAGCGCAGAAGTATATTTAACAATAACGTATCTAGCACCAATAAAATTAGACACAATATTTGTTTTCTTTGTTTTATACCATAGTCAACAGGGGATGGTTGACATGCTTGTTCGGTCACGGATGTCACAATTTTTTCCAGATCATCGACGTTGTCAGGTTTGAACACATGTCCATCACCACTTGAAATACCCGAAAGCTCAGAGTCGACCATTTCCCCAATACCCACAACGTTGATGATAATTCCTTGATCTTTGATCGGATTGGCAGCTTGTATGGCTGAGAACGAAATATTAAAAGAAAAAAATATTTTATCCTTAAAAAATGGAATGAAAACTTTTGGTAGAGAAATTGGTCAGGAAGAAAAGCTTTACGTTTAAATTTCACTCAATTTCTTGATGAATTAACAGCTTTAAAAATGTCCATGTTCAATTTTAACTATGGGCGGTTTATGTTAATTTTGGGATTCAACATAACTTATCACCCTTTCTGGGAATACACATTTCCGAAAGTTGCTCGCTGAAGCATAAAAGTACAATGGTATCGCGAAGAACATGTTTGTAAATCAAGTTGTCTACACTCTATATGGTGTTGTTTCCCTATTAAATTTTTTCTCAGATACTTCGGCATGAAAGTTTGTCTGCTCAATATCAATATATAATAACTGAGAGAAAAATATATTTTTTTTCTTTTAACAAATCCATTGTACGCTTACTCAATATGTGATCCTATTGGCCTACTGGTTTGGAACTGATTTCTGCAATAAACTGTATGACATTGAATTGATTTGAAAGAAATTAATAGTTTATTGATTTCAATGACAATACCAAGCCTAATATTTCATAATATAATCAGACTTCAATGCATAATGTTGCAGATATGCTACATTCAATTTTTCTTCAAAATACATATTTTAACTTTTGGATACAACTGTAAGATTTATTCTAATGAATAAAGAAATAATAAAGCATACCTTAATATTTTTTTCAATGATTTAAAAAAAATCATGCATTTAAGGGTTAAAGTTACGCGGTGCAATTTTTTTTTTTTAAAATAGAAGTTGAAAACATAAGAAATGCTTTGATTCTTAACTTTTAAGCGTTCATAAATATGAGTAAATTTTAAAAAAAAAATGAAAATTTAAATTAAGGTGTAATAAAGTCATGTAAGTAAAAGACAATTCACCCCCTTAAAATAACATTAATACATTGTAATGCTAAGAGCGAGGTATTTTGATTATTAAGAACTCAGGAACAAACTAAATATATATGAAATAATTATTTGCAAGTGCGACATTAAAAAAGAAAAATGAATAGCTTCAAGATGACTCGAAAAGTTATTATAAAAATTATAAATAACTTACTCTTTGTTGGGTCGTCAGATTTCCCGTCAGTCATTACGATAAAAGTTTTAAAAGACTTATTGCGGGAACCAGCAGCTTCAGAAAACATTTCTTAGTTGATGATCAATTCCAGAGCTTTGTCGGTCCTTGTTTTGTGGCCTTTGTAAGGGATAGCACTCAGATTCTACAATAAGAAATACTTTTTTTAAAAAAAATTGCTGATCGGATTTACCTGAAGGAAATCTTATATATTCATTAATTTCCTATTTGAAATAAATGAAATTTCATGTGTTGCATATTTGATAAACTGGCTTTAACCTAAACTCGTGCTATTGATCCCATTTTGTACCCAACCCAGTACGATCCCGGTTGCGTCATGTGATCTCTTTATGGTTAATAAATAGAGGTGAATAAGTAAAATCCCATATTCAGAGAATAATGGTGTAGTTGGGGGGGGGGAATTGAAACAGGATTCACAGGTTTTATTTAGTAACTGCCGTGAGAGGGAGATAGTGTTGCTACCGCCGAGGCTCGAACCCGTGAATATTAGAGGTACTGCGCAAAATAAATTTTAAAAAAATTCCTAAAATAACTGGGAATAAAACTGAATCAATTAAATAATAATACGATTATATTACATTCATATTATTAAAAATATTTGGGGTAAAGCTTGAAATTTAGCAACAAATGAATGATTCACTTATTATAACGTAAATATTGAAAATATAAACTGAATATTCTAGAATAACTGTAATTTTTATAATGTAGTTACTATTACAACTTATCAATTATAGTCAAAGTAATAGGTAAAATATTTAAAACATGTTTAATGAAAGTCTCTTAAAAAAGAACTGAGCGCTAGAATACAAGAAAATATTAAGCCTAAAAATTTTCACGAAAATCACAAATTAAAAAATAATAATAATACTAACAATTTGAAATCAATGTAAATTTAAATGCAGGTTTGCACCACAAAAGCAATGATTACGAACATTGACTAGACCTTAATTATTGTGTAACCAAATATAAGTTTTTAAAATTATAGTAATGTGTCTCTATTGGTCTAGAACTTTTAAAATCAAATAGCGACAACGTCTTAAACATTTATTTAAAAAAAAAAAAAAAAAAAAAAAGCGAAGTAAAGAAAATTAAGACTTTTAATTGTCATAATGTTTTATTGACTAATTTTGATCATAACCCACCCATTTACCCCTGGGCCTTTATTTAGATTTTTAAAAAATTAATTAAAAAAAAAACATAACTCGTACTAGAAAAATCAGTATGTTATTCCTCGCGCCCAAAAGTGGATTCTAAGAATTAAGTTTCATATAGCAGTTCATATAGGACATGCAAATTTTGTGGTTTAAATTTGTTCGGTATCAATCTATTCATCCAGTGGTTAGATTTTTAAAAAAATAATAATTTCATTAAATGTATCTAATTATAAAAAATTAAAGGGGCCCCCAGGCTAACCGGAACATTTTGTAAAATTTAAAACACCTTTAGCCTTTAGGTTTCAATAAAGATAATGGATATATAAGACATATTTGGCTAGATCCTTTAATAGATGTATAAATGTATGCGACACTAAGCCACACACAATCATTTTATTATATATATGATTAGTATAATGGTAAATATTATCAAATATTTCTTACAAAGGGGCCGTCCATAAATGACGTCAAGCATTTTTGGCCCTATTTTTCACCCCCTCCCCCCCTCGTCACGCGCCGTCACAAAAAGTTAGACCCCCCCTCCAAAAATACGTCAGAAAACTTTGACCCCCCCCNATTTAAAATAAATATATAATTTTAAAAAAAAACAAAAAAAACCCACCTTATTTCCATTCTAAAATAAGTATTTTCAAATCACTTAATTTTTCATTTAAGTATTTAAAAAAAAAAAAATAAGTCTCCATTGTAATACCGTAACACGCGTAAAGCTATGTAAAACGACATTAAATAAATGGGCAGTGCTTCTCAACTTTTTCTTATTTGACGACCGGCAGGAATTTTCCCATTTTACTAAGTAGCCTAAAGCCCTTTAAGATTAAGTATGAACTCGGCTTATTTTATATAAAAAATAATTTAGAAAATTGTGTAGTTGCCAAGACATAGCAAAACACCAAACGAACAATGTAGCGGTAATGTCAAAAACCCTTTAATTATGATTTAACCTTCAAGCTAGCGAGATTCACTATTGATATTACAGGGATCATTTCATTGTTGATAGAATATAAAGATAGATACATGACGATTCCTCAAATTGATTTTGATCTTATAGTGACAGTTTTCCTTCTAAGTATATGCATGTCAAAGTATTTGATCTAAAAATACCACATTGATATCAAATCTCATGTTTTCTAAAAAAAAGTATTAGGTATGCGCTGGAAGAGGAATAAAGCGAGTACTGTACGAACCCCACATTTGTGCAGGAAAGTAGGTTTACATCTTGTGCGTCTCAAAATAAGTCATTCCTGCTAGTTGAAGACTAAAAAATACTATGACATTAGTAAAATATCCAAAATTATCATAACTTTTCACTCCGAAGCTCACGATTTTTAAATATTTTTTAAAAAATTATTTTATTTTTTTATTATTTTTTTTTTCGTTTTGCTATTTTCAATTTTTAAAAAATAAACTAATGAAAAATACATTGCTACCGCTATCAGGCGGTTTCACTGAGGGTTGAGGGAACTGATGTAAATTATCTATTTGGGGTGAAAGGGGAACTCATGGGGGTATTGCAGAATAACTGTGGGCGTATAAAATTCGCTAGAATCCGCTCCTTTGGGGTAATAACAATATTGACATAAACTTTTATAATTTTTATTGCGAGGTATTCGTTTGAACCGGCCCTTTTTTAAAAAACGTTTAATAACCCGCCTTCAAAACGAACTGTTGATTATATTTTATTTTAATACATACAAATTAAACATTGGTTATTAATGATAACTATTAAATTCTTTGTTTAGAAAAAAAATATTTTAAAATAATATTTTTAAAATGTATTTTTTAAAAATAACTTGATTGACTGCACTGATGGGCAATCCGTAAGACAGAGGTCGTCGAACAGGGGTAAATTACCCCATCTGGGGTCTAAAGGGGATTCTTGGGGATAATTCAGACTCATTTGGGACATATAACATCCACTACAATCCACTAAATATATTAAAATACATCATGTGTACATTGTACGCTTGGAACACAGGCCCACTATTGAACCGGCTCCATCTAGAAAATGCTTTTTTTTAAAAATTTGACAATTATGTAGGTTTCTTGCCAACATACTATACCTAAAACAACCATAATAATCTTAATCCTCATGACTTGACTGTAAAGTATCCTTTCAGTGACATTTAAAATTAATGCCTTAAAAACTGAGCTAAGAAAAAAGTTGTTTTGTTCTTACTGGAATTGCGATGTCAAGAATTGCATTCAATAAAGTTAATTAATACTTTGACTAATTTTAAATAGACGCATTTATCGTATCTAGAATAGACAGGGGCGTTCGACCAAACACTAATCAATTATATCAAACTTATAACGTGTATCATTTTATCCAATAGTTTCCTGCCCCCCCCCCCAAAAAANAGCCTGGGGGGTGGGTGGGAGGGGGAGGGGTAACACACAAATAAACTTTAATATTGTTGGATAACGGGCAAAAAAGTTTGTCGACTCATGTCGCAAGAGAACCAACAGCCACATCACACATGCTTTGATGTCAACATCAAACGACGCTGGGTAAAAATTTCATACGTTCTTTTGTGGGTTCTCAAATTTAAGTACATGTATTACAATTAGATTTACTTTTTGATTTCTTGTGAACTTACACAAACTAGAGTCTGATGGTCTACCGACAGCACTTTGAGAAGCATTGATGGTTTAAAAAAAAGAAGAAAATTTTTTAAAAAATAAACTGTAAGCCACCAAATGTTTTAGTGGAAGTTTTTATTTAAAGTTACCCTTTTGATGTGATGTCACATTTTTTCAACCCCCCTCCCTGCCCCTCGTCACGCATCGTCACAAAAGTGTGACCCCTCTGCCCCCTAGGTGCGTGACGTCATTTATGGACGGCCTCAAAGACATAATTATCATTTTTAAAAAAAATAGACTTAATGATGATCCGATAAAGAAAAGGATTAAAAATAGAATTATCTATGTATAAATATATATTAATGTAAGGAAAAAAGATATCAATACCTTAACAATGTCGTCAAAAGTTCGGTGGTCTTTAAGGTCAAAATATTTAACTGCATCAGAGCTGAAAACAATTGCCCCGACCAGGACATCTTGCTGCCCGATTTTAAAGTTTAAAATCAAATCTTTTGCGAAGCTAATCTGTTTCTCGTAGTTGTTTTGTCCGATGCTAAATGAGGAATCAATGACGTAAATAAGGTCGACGACTGGTGTACAAGCTGAAATCAAAGTTTACAATAAAAAATGTGAAACTAACTTTTAAAAAAAAAATTGCTTTAAAATTTCCATGAGTTATAACATAAACATAAACGTCTAAAGGTTATTATTGCATTATAAATTATTAATAAAAATTTTCTTATATTTTAATGTGTATTTTTTAAGAATCTGTAACAAATACATTTTATTAAAAAGTGGGAAAGTGCTCAGCGTGAAAACCCTTTAATTTGTTATAAATTTATTATTATTATTATTATTATTATTATTATTATTACTATTATTATTATTGTATATATATTGATCATTGTTTTATAGCAAACACGCTTGGTCTGTGCATTATTAAAGACACGGCAACAAGAACACATAGATGATCCTGGTCACACCGCTGTTGATAAACATTTTTTAAATTATTTTATTCTGCGCATTCGATACAGTGAAAAATATTAAGTGCAATAATGAAATTAAATACCGTGAAATGCTTGTAACACGAAAATGTTTTTTAAAAATAACATAAAATAGTCAAATAATATCGACAAAACACTTTGTATTTTAACATAAAACAAAAAAAAAATATATATATACTGAAAAGATATCGTTCCTGAGGATATGCAAAATCGCCGGTGGGGAAAAATTGCAATCGTCTTATTATTTAAATGATATTAAGGTAATTTGGCTTTGAAATACCGACCACCTTGAGATAGCTGATCGGTGTTGGTTTTCTAACCCTTTCTAACTACCAGCTTTACATCAACTAAAAACATTTCCTATCTCTTCATTTGGATTTTGATTTCGGTGATGGGTGTATTGCAGCTTGTTTCAAAATCAGTGAATTTTCAAGATGCTTTAAAGACATTTAATCTGCATCTAAATATTTAAAAAATAAATAATTTTTTTTAAAAGGTATAAATTATTTGTTAAATATCATATAATAAAAAATAATAGAAAAAAAATAATTTTGATATAAATAAGTCCACAAGATTTCGTGTTTATCGATTTTTCTGTATCACCAATAATTCTGTTGGCAAACACATCCCTTTTAGAGGAAGTCGAAATGATTCAAAGAGAAATGGTAAAATGCATTAATTTCTGTTTCTAAATTTGAATCAGTTGATTATAAAATAAACTGCATTTAATTCAAACTTGTCGTCAAAATGCCGTCGTCGACTCGTCCGTTATGGCTATGTCTAAACACCTTATAATAATAAGATTAGACCATAACACCCTATGGGGTAAGTCAGGGATGCCCAAACTTTTTGCATGGCGGGCCATATTACTTTATCCAAAGATATTCGCGGGCCGGATTAAAATAATATTTTAAAAATGACATAGTATGGTGAGTTTTTATTGTAAAATTTTAATGTGAATGGTGAAACTGAGATATTTGAATACAGTAAATAGGTGAGGTCAGGTGTAATACTTTTTAAATTTAAAATTGAACCAGCATTTATTAATTCTATTTGAAGTTATTTTTGTTGGAACATTCTGATCCATTATGGTTTTTAGATTTGTTTTTATTTCCTTCGATATTTCTTCTATGCTGAATTTACTTAGGAAATTTTGTTGGAAATTAGAAGCTGATTGGTGTAATTTTATTAAGTTGCATTTATTCCAAATATATATTGTTCTTCTAGGCATCTTGTTTATTTTACTTTTTATTGTGTTGGTTACCCAAACAATATCATGGTCAGACAGCCCAGGAATTATTGTGCAGTCTAGTACTAGTCCTGGTCTGTTTGTTAGGAATAAATCTAGCATTTTGTTTTTCCTAGTTGCTTTTTTTACTATCTGTTCTAGGTTTATGTTGTTTATAGTGTCTAAGAAATGTTCATTAATTTCTTTATTATTTTGGTGGCTATTAATTGTATAGTTTTTCCAATTTATATCTGGAAGATTCAAGTCCCCCATAGTCCAAATTACAGCATTTTTATGATTTTCTTTAATAGAAATTAGTTGACTGCAGAGATTACTCATATATTCTATGTTTGTATTTGGTGGCCTATATATACTGCCTACAATAAAGGTTGATGAGTTTGGTGTAACTATTTTGCAATAAACAGATTCTATATTAGAGTTTGGTTGTGTGTTAATTTCTTCGGCTATGAGAGTTGATTTTATTGCAAGTAGGACGCCACCATGGTTGTCTGTTTTATCTTTTCTAAATATATAATAATTGCTACTAAAAATTTCAGAGTTATATATGTTTGGGGTTCAACCAATTTTCAGAACCAGCAATTATGTCTGGTTCTTCTGTTTTTATAAGAAGTTCTAAATCTGGAATCTTATTTTTTATGCTTTGAAAATTAATTATTAGAGTTTTAAGAGTGTTTTTATTGTCAGTATTATTAGATTTTTTTTATTTTCATGGGTTTGTGTTGCAGGTCTGATTTTATCTAGGGTGTTTTTTATATTAGAATTAGCCAATATACTGTAAAAGTTTGTGGTGATCAGGTCCCTATAATTAAACAGGGAATAATTGATTTTGGGAAATCCACAATGTGTGCAGTGCCAAGATGTATATTTATTTCTTAGGCCCATTGATATGTACTTGGGTGTATTACAATGCAGGCAAACTTTGTGATACCATTCATTGCAGGTGTCACACTGAATTGCTCCTTGTTTACTTGTGCATGTTTTTGTACAAATTTGGCATTTAGTGTTAGCTTAAGATACTGAGAAAATAACGGATCTTGCCAATTTTAGTACATAAAAACTCAAGAGTTTATAAATAATTACTATAAGGAACTGAACTCTTAATGTCCATTACCTCGGGGCAGGCGTACCCAAATGTTTTTTTTAATGCACGTTAATAATTTAATTCCCAAATAAATTTTCCACGATATTGAGAAACAAAGCTTGAGTACAATGGCAATTAAAAAAATAATAAATTATCACTCATTTTAGAGCCCAGCCCCATAAAATCGTTTTTTTCTCCTTTTTTAAAGCTTTTAAATTATTAATTTAGTTATCTATTTGCTAGGAAACTTAAACTTTTTCCTTACTTCCGTGTAGGTTTCGGGCATAATTGATTTTAAAACATATCACTCATTGAATTCTTAAATAGTCATCTTTACTGAGATCGTTGCAACGCACAACCGGGTCTGCTAGTGGATTATAAAATATTCGTAAAATTTACTTGCATTTACGCACATTTATTTCGTGTGGTGGATAATACTGTATATTTCAAGTGAAGTTATTTTCCAACTTAAAATGTGATATCACTCAAAATAACTTATTGTTGCGGAAATGTAATTTTTAACTCAAGCACGGAGATTTACGAAGAAATGTATTGTAAGGAAGCTTGCTGGTGAATGAGTATTCATTCTCTTTTACAGTCGAGTCGTTAGACTCTTAGGACCTGGTCAGTGTTGCGAACTCAAGGTGCAAAAAATTCCCAAATTAGACTAAAAATTCCCACATCTATTAAATTCATTAAATCCTGTTCGCGAAGCGTGGAAAAACCTAGCCAACACATCAAAAAACCTAGATCTGAAATTAAAAAAAACTATGCACGCTAAAAATAAACAAATATGACGTCACAAATATTGCGAAAAAAACCTAGCCAACACGTTAAAAAAACAAACAAACCTAGATCCAAAATAAAAAACCTAGAAACGCTAAAAACAAACAAATATGACGTCACAAAGCCCCCCCACCCTAATAGAAGGTATTTCTTATTTGAAAAGGAGCATGTGTCAAATCATTTTATTTTCATTTTATTGTCATTCAAGTGTGTATTTAATTTTTAAAAATTTGCCAATCTCAAATATTCCCATATTTAAGGCCAAATCCTCAAAAAATTCCCAAATTCACATTTCTATAAATTTGGCTCAAAAATTCCCACGATTTGGGAAATTTCCCAGGAGTTCGCAACACTGGACCTGGTTCATTATATCACAGATGCCTCATCAAGAGGGTATCGACATAAAGGCCCTGGCTGGTGAACATTGTAGTTATCAGTCATTTCTAGAATTGATTGTAATAGACATTTCTACGATTTATCGCATCAGACATTTCTCATATGAACGGTGTTAGCTATTTCTGAAGAAAATGTAATACAATCGAAAAATGAATTATTTTCTATTCTACTTAAATAAACATGATTAATTGAACAATTCTATTGAGGCACAGCAACATTCCCACTCATACAAATCTTCGTGCTGATCTGTATCACAACAATTTACGCGGCAGTCATAACGAAAATTTAGTTCAGAAAATCAATGGGTTACGAGTAGGGCTGTCAATATTTTTGAAAAATGCTGCCCGGGTTCCCGTCCAAAATTTGAACGGGTACCCGGGTTACCCGTTCGAAATGCCTCAAAATTTTCGTAATTTTTTTAATGCCCGCTATTACTACCATTAGCCTTTTACTGCTTTGTTTATTGGGGAAATGCAAATTTTGATGTAATGAGTCAACTATTGTAAAATGATGACATTGAAATACTACTGTAGTACAGTGGTGTAAAAACAGTGAGAAGAGGGGTGGTAAGGTGATTTTTTGAGCGGGGGGGGGAGGTGTGCTAATGGTATGATGACATGGCGGGATATTTCTAGTTCATTGCTGTAGCTGACAACTGTTTTAATTAACTAAACTTAGTGGACCCATCCCCCAGTATTTATTTTTGTAATACGGTACAGATTGTTCAAATGATTGAAATATGATTTTATAAATACAAAAAATTAACCCCCCCTCCCAGAATATAGCATGTGTTTATTTCTTTTTAAGTATGTTGGGGATGGGATTGGAGACATATGTTAGTGTGGGGGGGGGGGGTAGATAAAAGAAATTGGCGCGTCTCAATCGGTAACATAGATGAGCGGCGTATTTCAAAGCCAAGGTCATTTCTAGCCATTCCTAGTTATCGCTCTTGTGTCCTATTTTGTGTCATACTGAGGGGATGGACCCACCCCCCACCATTTATTTTCGTTATTATAGTGAAAATTATTCAACGATTGAAATATTTTTTTAAAAGTATGGTGGGGATAGGAGTGGAGCAGTGTTGCGGAGTCGAGGGAAATTTCCCGAATCGTGTGAATTTTTTAGCAAATTTTAGAAATTGGGAATTAGGGAATTTATAAGGATTTTGCCTAAAATATGGGAATTTTTTCGATTGACAATTTAAAAAAAAATTAAATACATTATTGAATAAACATAAAAAATATAATTTGAAACATGCTCATTTTCAAATAAGAAATACTTTTTTGTGTTGGTGGGAGGCTCTTTGACGTCATATTTGTTTATTTTTAGCGTGTCTAGGTTTTTTATTTCGGATCTAGGTTTTTTTCCTGACGTTTTGGCTAGGTTTTTCCCAACATTGTCACTGACAGTAGACTGCAGACAGTTTAACAGTCATATTGTGTAAATGTATTACTATTAAATAATATAATTAATTAGTCCGAGCCCGAATCATCATAAAATGTTTGTTACATATAAAGGACCAAATCATTAATACTATGTAAATATATAACAATCTATGTAACCATGTATGATTGATTTATTATTAATAAATTTCAAAGCATTCATTAAAAAAATATTTTTTATCAATCACAGTGAATCACAGACAAATTTAAATTACAAGAGTATCCAAATTACTTTTTTTAAACTTCATAATGTTAAAATTTAAAAGAATGATCTATATTTTGGCTTTGTAGCCAAGTTGTTAAATTTTAAAAAAATTATAGATTAAATAAAAATTGAAAGTGCTGTATTAAAAATTGCCTTAAAAAAATGCATAAAAATTTATTATTTTTTTTTATATTAATTTGGAAGTCCAAAGTCTTAAAATGAATGCGAAAGCATTTAATTCAAGTTGCCACTTTTCAGATTTTTTCCCAAGTTTTTAATGCATGTGGGAATTTTTAGCCCAATTTGGGAATTTTTTTACTCCTGCCTGGGAAAATCTGGCACTTAGACTTCGCAACACTGGAGTGGAGACACGTGTGCGTCGGTTGGTGGTGGGGGGGGGGCTGGCTCGCTCTGTCGATAACAGCGATGAGCGGCGTATTTCAAAGCCAATGTGAAGGTCACTTCGAGCCCTTCCAAGTTAATAGTAGTTATCGGCGTTGTGTTTTATTTTCCTAACTTGAACAATTCAAAAAACAAAAACCTTTTTGTTTTAAATGATTTTTGTTTCATGTTCCTGGAAAAAAAAGTATATCAAAATACTTTGTAGTTTATTGTCGAGACCGTGTTTGATTTCCTTTAAACACTTATTTCATTTTAAGCATTTTCATGTTAATACGTATTTCACAGTATTCATTTCAAACGAAAAATTTTAATTTGATAAATTATTCTTGAGCCGAAATTTGAACACATAAGAGCCACAGTTTAAACACTGGTGGTAACGATATTGCAGTACCATTTTCACGGGTACCCGGGCACCATTTTACTACCCGGGTAATTGCTCGTCAACGGGTACCCGGGTCCCAGGTACCCGTTGACAGGCCTAGTTACGAGGGGAAATAACTTTAAATTTCTCTTTTGTCAAGGAACCTACAGGCATCAAGCTATGTAAGCAAGTAAAACTACAAACGTTTATATATATTATAAAATTTATAATACATTAATTGACACTTAAAGGGGGATGAAACATTAAAAATTTAATAATTTAATATAATATTAATGTCTTAAAACATTCTAATCTATCTTGGACTAATGGGTTTTTTAAAATTATAAAGATCTGTTAAAGCCCCAATGATATCTGCAGACGAAGAACTGCGTAACTTTTTTAATGTTCAACCAAAACTGTTTTATTCACTTAGTTTCATTTCGAGTAAGAGTTAAAAAATACCGAAAAAAAAAAACAAAAAAAAAACCACCTAAGTTCTCTTGTAATGTTGTTTTGATATGAAAAATGTCTTGGAATATATTCTAACATATGTTGTTAGCTCAATGAGACATTACATACCATTACAATGAAATTCAGAAAAAAAATAATTAAATATAATCATCTTATATGAATACGTTGTATTTGAGATCTGAACGTGATGAAAAAAGCATTTCATTATTTTAGAATCATATGCAATTAAAATACACAGAGCAAATATATATATATTAAAATTCAACAGCCTAATCAAGCAATTGATGTGATGACATACGATCAAATTGAGATGAAATTTAAAAAGCGTAGAAGTCAACGAATCATTCTTCAGATTAGTTTTTAAATTATTGTAAAATCAAATCTTGTTGACGTAATATCTTTATGCAGTTGCTTTACTAGAATAAATGCTCTGAATAATTTTAATTTTGATACATAACAACAAATATTTCCCAGGTTAGTATTTGTCTGGGACGTTTCTTTGTTATAACCTTATCAGTGAAATTGAAATCAGTTTTTGTTCGTAGGCCTATATTATATGTTCGTGTCAGTAACTGCCCTTTAAAGATATGCAGTGGATGAATTTAGTTACTACATTCTATCTAACATAAATTAATTAGGCATTTGCCTTTTCCTTGAATTATTAACTAGTTTAAAATTGTAAGAACCTGAAATTTCTTCAGCACCAACTGCACAAAAGCCTGCAGCCAGCAAAACAAATTGAAAAAGCGTATGCATTGTAGAGGTTTCAATCTAAGGATTGCCCATTCCATCTACATGCTGTGTTATATATACCACATCAAATAATTTTATGATTATCCAGTGTCTCCAATCTGTTACACACTCGTTAATGTTTTAATGATTACCGTTTATTGACAGTGTAATTAGCCACTATTTAATGTTATTATATTATTTCTGTCTTAAGAACAAAATTTGGACTAAATTTGGGAGTTTTGGACTACATTTGGGAGTTTTGGACTACATTTGGGAGTTTTGGACTACATTTGGGAGTTTCATTGAGCAAGAGGCTAAATAGAAAGAACCTTGTTGATGACTGAAATTACAACAAAATTATTGAATTTTTAAATTATTTTATTTATCTCTATGTATCATGACAATTTTTGAGATAGAGTGTCGTGGTGTGTTACAACCTTTCATGTCACGCCATATGGTGCGTATTAGATCTATTCTATATTGAAATTACTTTTTAAAAATATATTCAGGATCGGTGCGTATTATGTTAAACATGTTTTACGAAACATTACTAAAATTTTGTATTTTTGGATTGTCTTTCGCTGCGTATTATAATAAACATCATTATAGTTATGTCTCGTATATAAAGGATTTATAGTCAAAATCTTGTTTTTTTACTTTTTTTCCCCCAACATTATTACACACTCATACACAGAAAAGACGCACACACACACAACATCAACAAATAAATTATTCTCGTTTGAACTTAAGCATTTATGTATGTATTTACATATGTGTGTATGTATGTATGTACGTATGTATGTGTGTATTAATGTATGGAAGTTTGAATGTAAGTATATATGAGAGTGTATTTATGTTTTTGTATGCATGTATCACTGCATTATTATGATTAAATTAAAAACATTATTTCGTGTTATATTTTTTTTAAATTTTAGAATAACCCAACAGTAGCAAAGTATTTGTGTACAATATTAGTACACCGAAAATTATTTCGCATTTGATAATTATTTAATAACGGTATTTTTTAGTAACAATTTTATGGCTGTTCAATTAGTTTTCCTTTTGAATGTCTGTCACATCATCGGGTTTAAATGGTCAATACTCTCAATTGCCAAGAGACGTAAAGGTGGCTTCATTAAACTAAAATTGTAATGTCAATGAGACATCTGTTCACAAACCTTAAACATGTACAGTTATTATATGATTAAGTCCAAATTTGTGAAGTTACTAATTCTTTCAATTTCAAAATAAATTTAATTGGAATTATCATATTGTGTTATCTACAACAATATGTATAGGGCTATTGTTACTATATTTTTAGAGCTACCATTATAGAATATAATGTCTACAGAACAACTGTCGCCAAACGGCGGCTCGAGTACCTCATGTGAGTCTCTTGTGATCGCATTGCGTGTCGTAAAACATTTATTAAAATATGTTACAGGAATTACTGGGAAATTTCCAACAACTAGATTTAAGACTCATGGTGATTCAATGCAGCTCTTAACAATTTCTTGAAACAATATTAATAAATGGCTCTCATTTACTACAGGTCTAGCCATCCCTGCTATAGACATAAATGTGACATTATGAATTAGAAAATATATTATTTAAAAAATTATTTGCAATTATGTATAAGGTAATCAAATTCAAAAACTAAAATAAATAGCCTACACGTTTTTTGCCAGTGACAGCGCTACTCAATGCTGCCACGAATCCAAGTTAAACAATGGCCATTGTTAATTTCTTTCTATAAGTGTAACTTAAATTAAACGTTCAATAGTTAGAGTTTAAATAAGGCGTAGAAACATATTTCGCCTTTCTAAAAGAAATTTTACATCGCAATTATTTATTTCACTTAATCCTTACTAATTCTCCAACTTCAAGTGTAGCTAGAAGCATGAAACTTAGAGAATTGGTTGAGAAAAATCGCACGATGTTTTAAAGAAAGATTTTTATAAAAAAAATTACAACTCACTGTATCTTATGATGAATTATATAGACATTCACATTTTGTAAACTTTGACTACTAAACTATACACATATTCTTGAGGCCTGAGTTTAATCTCTTAAGGCTTTTGCTAATACTTGGGCATCCTGCTCCATCTGCTGAGCAGTGCCATACAAAATTGTCTTCAGGAGGGACTCTTTAGCCTCCCGTACCTCCCAGGCTATGTCTAGCGTGCGACACGACGTCAGCAGGTGTGTGACTGTCTCATAAGCTTGGCTGGAATGACGGCAGTTCGAGTCACTGTTGTGGTCTAGCAAACAACGCCACCAAACATGTCTGTGTGGAATCCTTACTTAATTCAACGGACACACAAAACTACGTATGAGCGGCGTATTGAAAAGGTTTCGACACATCAGTCTAGTTTTCAGGGGAAAGGTAAGTGTATGGCAACATGCACTCACCGGTAAAGGGTAATATAATGAGCCCATTTCATTCATTAAATACAGCTGCAACTTTGACTACTGTGTAACTCGATTGATCTTGACTAAACTAGTATATAAAATCTTAATGAATAAATATAATTACATTCATCGGTTCACATTAAATTTTTGGACAATTATTGAAAGCGCATCTCAAAAACAAAAATATTTCTCGCATAAATTTGTAAAATTTCATTTCTTATCACGAGATACGAAAAAAAAGGAATTGAAACAATTTATAACAATACTAACAAATATGCCCATCATGATACAATTTAAAATAAACAGTTGTTTTGACCTTTTCATCTTAGACCAATGGGGCCCATCGGTAAAAGATATGACGTTCAAGGGAACTGTTTATTTCAATCTGTACTGCGATGGATGTATTTTTCAGTTATGATATAAAATTAATATGTAAAACTATTGCTTGATTGATTTTCCTTTTCTTGGGGTTGGAAAACTCCCTAAAGGTTTGGAACACTCCGTGAAGGTTTAAAATCACTTAGAAATAGTTCATTTCCGAGAAGATGTGGCCTCTACACTGCTCGAACAACTAGTGGGGAAAGTGGATCTGACAGCAGCATGAAACCAACAATCTCTGGCTGGTAATGACAAAACCAAATAGGTGTTGGTGCTAGCCAAAAATAATTACATTCATTGCATTGATCCTAGGCATGTGTAGTGCCTACGATCCCTGCAATGAATCAGGGATAATGCCAATGATTAAAACCAAAGTACCAGTTGAGGGTCGGGTTATGTGAAGCGACTGTTTCATCTCCCTTACTGGCTAATGCTAATGGTAAATGTTTATGGCCGGTATAGCAAGTAGTGATTAGTAAAAGTTGCCGGTAAGTACTTAGAAGAAGCCAGGTCTGAGGAAACCTACCAATAAGTGTAACACCATAGGTAGGCTATTGATAATCCCCACCAAGCAGGCAGTCCTGAACCATAGAGACACGTTGGCTGGGCTAGGGTGGCGTCGATGTCGTAGCGAGTTGAATTAGGAAATTCCACCCATTCTTGTGAGGTCACACATTTAGTGGGAGACATCATCCTCCATGTCCTGTATGCCCAGTCGGACGCGTCAGAAGTGATTGTTCCGGGAGGCTCCCCAAGCTGTTAAGTTACATTGGGGAGGCAACGGGGTCGCTTGGAGGGTTTTCTTGGAAGACCCATGAAGAGCACGAGGCTAGAGGCTGATTACTTCCTTCCACTTGAATGTACTTTTGTTCTTAGAAAGCTAATTTTTTTCTTGTTGTGTTGATCTTTCCCGATGGTATAAACTGTTTAAATTTATAAAAACACAGATATTTTCAATTGATTACACTTCTGATGATGTTTTCCAGTGTGCCTTGTTTTCTCTTGCCCTCCGTTAGCCATGTGAGTCTCCATCGAGTTAGTCTCAAGACTTCCATTACAAGTGCAAGACCTATGAAATATCATCTTCAATATTATTTTCATTTCTTTATTTTTTGGTATTATTGTAGAACCGTTAATTATATATTCCTACACAGACATTTCCCTACTACTGCAGTTGACTTGAAATCAGCAAATAGTAAGTGTAAGATATTTCGAAAGAACATCTTTTTCAATATCGTTAAGTTTTCGGTATATTGGCTTTGTTGCCTTAAAGCTTTAATGGCCATTTATTGGAATTTGTATTTCAAAGGAATTGAGGATCTTGATTTTAGGAAACTGGCAGATTATTGTCGAGTTTGAGATGCTAGAACCTTTGTTAAACGTGTTGAATCCATGGTTATACGTTTTTAAAAAAATTCTGTTGTTGAGTCTACTGATGATGACATTTTACTTCCTATGTATGTGTAGCTGGAGAATGTTTCCAGAGCATGTTTTTTTTTTTTATTTTCTGTGGTACTCGTAGGGTGTATAACTTTACTCTTTTACTTTGTTATTTAAGTGACCCATTGTGGGTAATATTAGTATAAAACGTTCACTTTGGTGTGTCCATCCATCAGGAGCCGTGCCTAGAGGCATAGGCGGGGATGCGTCTCTACAACTCTCTGTCTTTGGTATTGCCCATCAGCTCCACTGGTGATTGCGCCCCATGTCATCTTGGCAGCAAGTCCATCATCTTTTCTCTCTGTTTGCCTCGATCACTGTTGCCCTCTATCTTTCCTGTTGTTACTATGTGATCTAGTTGCCTCACCTTATGATGTGTCCAAAAAATTTAGATAGTCTCTATCTAAAGTTAGATATGTTTTTTTTTCTTTTCTGACCTACTTCTTTCAGAACTTCTTGCTTACATCTCTTCTCCGTCAATGGTATTTTTAACATTTGCCTAAGGAACCACATTTCACAGGCTTCCAAACGTTTCTGTACTTCATTTGTGACCGCCCAGGCCTCACACTCATAAAATAAAACTGGTTCGACGTAACACTGAAGCACTCTTTTCCTCCCTTCCATGGATATGGATTTGTTGGTCAGGAGATTCTTCATTTTAGTGATTACTGCTTTCGCTTGTGCCATTCTGCTTTTTATCTTTATTGTGCATCTTCCGTCTGAGGTCAACATTGTTCCCAGATAAATAAATTTGGTGACTTGTTTTAATTTTTCTCCATCTACTACTAATCTACATTCTAGATTAATGATCTTTTTGGATTGTACCACGACTTCGCTTTTCTTTTTGTTCACACTTAGGCCTTTCTTTGCCTTTTCTCTAACTATTTTGTCAAACAAACTTTGTAGTTCTTCATCGCATTTGGCAATTAGGACCTATCATCTGCGTATCTAAAATTGTTCAAATTGTGACCTCCCACAGATATTCCAGGGAAGTCTTTTTATGTTTCCTTATTTTCTCGATTAAGAGGGAATATAGGTCTGGTGACAGCACGCATCCTTATATCACACCTATCTGGATTTCTTAGCAGCTGCAAATTTTTCGGTCGACCCTTATCGCAGCTGAATTTTGCCAATATGTGATTTTTTATGATTGTCAGATCTTTACCGCATATTTGTGATTGGTATTTGGTAGGCATTGCGGCTCTTCAGTTGGTCTGTGCATCTGAGTTAAAAACTCATAAGATCTATGTGGTCTGATAGGTCCAGTTTTCTAGCACTTTATGGTATTGAGCTCCACAGAGTGTTTTTTAAGCTTTGGTACATGGTGCTATCAATTGTAATACAGAGCAGCTATGGAGATATGACAAATCATTGCTTGACTCCTGATTTGACTGGGATTATCAATCAGTCAATCATATTTGTTTATATAAAACTATAAACTTCTCTAAATAGACCAGTCCAGCATTCCAAATCAAAGTTCTCATGTATATTCTGATTGTGTAGTGTTTAAGGAAGCATTGCAGGGTGGGCTATGTGTTCTGAGGCTCGACACGATTATTCTACCCATAGTATTTGGAAAGAAATTTAGGGTTCCAATTAACTGATATTATTATCTATAATCTATAGCAGAGGTTGGGAAACCATGGCTCGCGAGCCGAATTTGGCACTATTGATGGGTACATCTGGCTTTCAGACACATTTTCGATTATAAAAATAAAAATTTTCTTCAGTCTCCTTTGTTCTACCTAATAATTGCATCTAAAAATAGAATCCACGTCTGCATTAAGCCTAACCTCACAACGTATCAATCATACCACAAAGCTTTCAGCAGAGCCATGCAGCTCATTAGTTGTATTAATGGTATGAAGAACTTATTTTGGATTAGCTACAGAATAACCATGTTATACACAAGAATTCAGAGACATAATTATTGTTTTTTTGTGTGTTGAAATTAGGGAGCGACCGTAATTGACAACATATACATTTGTAACGTTGTTTGACGAAAAGGGGGGGGGGGTGGTTGCTTAAGAAATGATACTTCACAACAGAACGCGCAACTTTAAATTAATGTTCATCTGAAATATTTGATTGCTTACACTTTATTTAATAATGTTTCAAATGTATTCTCGCATGTATTTACGCAGCCTTGCACTAAATGCATACCAAAATTACAAAAAAGTAATTCTTCTTCTTCTTCTGCGTTCTCAAAATCTTTTTGAGACACATATTACTGCAACGAAAGAAATATTGCCCCTTATCTATACTAATGAAAGGGAAAGCCCTCACTGACTGACTGACTGATTCATCACTAATTCTCCAATTTCCCGTGTAGGTAGAACCATGAAACTTTGTAAAGTTGTTGGGTACCCTATCAATACGAAAATTGGCGAAAAAGAATTTTAAAATCTCGCTCATGTGGGGCCGGGGGCCCAAAAAACAGTTTTTACGTACATCACTAATTCTCCAACGTCCCGTTTAGCTAGAAACATGAAACTTTGGGAAATTATTGGGTACTCACAAAAGACAAAATTTGGTGAAAAAGAATTTTAAAAATCTCACTCATGTGGGGTCGGGGGCCCAAAAAGATTTTTCATTATATGGGCTGTATAAAATTGAAAATCACCAATTTTCATATTTTCCGTTTAGGTAGAAGCATGAAACTTTGGGAAGTTGTTGGGTACCCTCTCACTACGAAAATTGGTGAAAAAAAATTCTTAAAATCTCGCTCATGTGGGCCCGGAGCCCAAAAATTGTTTTTTCCTATATCACTAATTATCCAACTTCATGTGTAGGTAGAAGCATGAAACTTTGGGAAGTTGTTGGGTACCCTCTTACTAAGTTGGGGTAAAAGAATTTAGAAATACACCTTCATGGGGGCCCCAAAATCGTTTGTTTTCTGATATGAGCTATATAAAAATTGAAAATCACTAATTCTTCTATTTCCCGATTGGGTAGACTCATCAAACGTTGGGCAGTTTTATAAATTCACTTTTACGATGGTAGCAGGTGAAAAAATATTTACAATATCCCTTAATGAGGACCCGGGGCCCTAATGTAGTTGTTTTCCTAATATAAACTATATAAAACTAAAAATCACTAATTCTCCCATTCCCCATGTAGGTAGAAGCATGAAGCTTTGGGAAGTTGTTGAGTAAAATCTCCTGATGATAATTAGCGAAAGAGAATGTTAAATTCTCACTCATGGGTTGCCGGGGCCCGAATACAATTTTTCTTTACTAATAAAAGCGAAAGCCCTGATTGACTGACTGACTGACTCATCCTTTGTACCCTAGCACGACGAAAAGGAAATTTAAAATTCCAAATTAAGTGGTGCGGGGGCCCAAAAACTATTTCTCTTTATCTGTAAAAATTGAAAATCACTAATTTTCTTTTTTGCCAAGTATGTAGAACTTACAACTTTAGGCAGTTGTTGAGTAAACTTCCTCAATGGAAACAGGTGAATATATATTTCAATTATCACTTACTGCATGCCGGAGGCCCCAATGTAGTTTTTCTATTAAATGAGCCATGACAAACTGAAAATTACTGCTTCTCTCATTTCTGTGTAGGTAAAAGTATAAAGCCTTCTGTAGTTGTTTAGTAACAGCTCGCGATGGTAAAAAGGAAAATAATTATATAAATTTTTAAAATTTCCACTCTTGTGTGTCCGGGGGCCAAAACCCTTTTTTTCTTGTAGAAGCTGAATCAACGCTAATTATCCAAGTTTCCGTGTAAGTAGAAGCTTGAAACTTTGGGAAGTTGTTGAGTTCACTTCCGCGATGTTAAGAGGCAAAAATATTAAATCCTTTCTTACTAGAGGGACGATTGCCTAAATATAGTTTTTTTCTCATAATGAGCTTTATAAAAAAGATGCATTTTTCAATAACCGAAATCCTAATTTACTGCAGCAAAGCGCGGGTAAATTGCTAGTTGCTGATAAATAACCGTTTGTCACGACCCCCCTGATATGCTTGGGTCATAGGTTTCAATATCAGAAGCCGAAAAACAACATAAAATCCTACTCTTCTGGCTGGCTACATCATTCTTTAACAGAGGGGAACACATTTTCGAGAGGACAAAAAAGTAATTGAAACATGCTAATTTTGAAAGACAAAAAATTGCATCTATGATGTTTCGGCAAATCTTTGTGAAGTCATTTTGGAGAAAGTATAAATTTTCCTTTGCGTGGAGAGGGGGCGAAATATCGGCAAAAATAGTGTGACGTTATTTATGTACAAAATGCACAAATTAACTTGATTTTTTAAAAATTTAAACATAATGTATGGCTCTTACATAATTACTTTAAAAAATATTACGTGTTAATGACTCTATAAGATGTAAAGTTTCCCGACTTCTCCTTTGTTTTACCTCAAATTTTTAATATAATATTCGCACTTTATTCTACATGTTTTATTATGTGAGTAGTCCGAAAACTTTGGGGTAGAGAACTTTTCATCTGTCATTGGATCAGATATTCAACTAAATAATTTAATAAAATGTAACTATAAAATATTATGATTTGCCAGTTTTTATGTCTTTCTACTTTCTTCTAAAAGCTTTAATACACGTTCTTATTTCATCTGTTTCTTTGCAGTAAGTGAAGTGTCAGGGATATAGAACAATCAAGTCAGGACAAGATAGCAAAATTTTACAAAAAGACTTACATGAATTAATAAAATGGGAAACTAACTGAAGTATGTCGTTCCACCCAGAAAAATGTCAACTGCTAAGAGTAACAAAGAAAAAGAAACAAATAAATTCAAAATACTTCATTCATGGAAAAGAACTATCCCAAACTAAAGATGCAAAATACTTAGGAATCATAATAAATCAGAAATTATCTTGCAATCCCCATGTCCATGAAGTTATTAAAAATCAAACAAAACCTTAGGCTTAATAAAAAGAAACTTTTACAAATGTAACAAAGATATAAAACTTAAATGCTACCTCACCCTGTTGAGACCTATACTAGAATATGCATCTTCTGAATGGGACCCATCAACTAAAGAAAATAATGATAAGTTAGAACAAATCCAAGAAACAGCTGCCAGATTCATTACTGGACAATATTCAAAACTGACAAGAGTAACACCATTAGTTAAATCATTAAACCTTGAAACACTAGAGGATAGAAGAACCAAGAGTAAGTTAGTAATTATACATAAGGCAATTAATTCTAATTTAGAAATACAACACAAAGATAACTTAATGCAACCCTCAGATAGACATAAAGATAAAAACACCATTCTTATTCCATATGGAAGAACAAACACATACAAGTTTTCTTTCTTTCCGTCCAGTATTCAGGCGTCGATGGGTTGCCTTAAGAAACCAGGAAAGCCAACACTTTATCATCATTTAAAACTCTAATAAGAATACAGTACTATACACAAACCATAGAAATACGTAGGACTCAATAATCTTCTGTACAGAAAGAGCGTCTGTAACATAAAAGATAAGATAAGTATGAGCATCACTGTGTGTGTAAGGTGGTTTGTCTGGGTGAATATTAGGGCACTGAATGATTTTGTTGTGAGCGAAGGGCACGGGGAACGTGATGAGAGGACAGTGTGCATGCAAGGACCAGTGGAGACCAGGCAGAAAATTGAGGTGTGTTATGAGAGGTGGAGAGGTTGAAAAGCAAGTGAACGGGACGGACGCTACGAATGCCCTGGGTCGGTCGGTTGGACCGAGGGCTGATATATGTGGTAGTTAAGATACACGGAGTTGGAGTGCTTGATACAGATGTACATATGTGACAAGTGGACACTCAAGATAATAAAGGTTGCTTTAGTACAAGAACTTGTGTTAATTTACTGTCCGCCAGTTGGTGTGTGAGTCTCGACCTGAACCCCTAGACAACGATACCTGACATAAAGCAACGTGTCATAATACATAGAAACTATTTTAGATAATTCCCTTACCTAAACTAAAACCTCGAGGTCATTACAATCTGTCACTGTCTGATAACGTGGATGTTTTTGTATGAGAATGACTGGTCTAAGATGTAGTGAGATTGTTGTTAGCTCTGGTCAGGGAGTGACTTAAGCATAGCTCACTAGTAAATAAATGGAGGTTGTTTTTTTTGTTGGTCAAATGAATTAATGAAGGGACGGGCTATATATAGTGGGGTGTGGGGTAACACAAGGGAGCTGAGCCGGATTCAAGTGAGAGAACGGAGATAACAATTAATTATATAAAGTCTACTTTGTTTACTCTTCTTAACTTTTACACAGATGTTACAAAATGTTTACAGTCTCTTCTTACAATCTTATTAAAACATCCAGTTCTGTGTGATTTTTTTATACTAACGATTTGTAAAATATATATTTTTGCAATTTCTCAATGCAGTAAATAATTGGTCTGTTAATACTATTATTAGTATATTATTTCTATTAAACATTATATATAGATGAAAATGTATACACCTTTTTTAAAAGTAGACTAAAATGACGTCATCGTGTACAACATTACAGCGAGAGTCATGTCCTTTTAATCTCAATACCGAAATTCTTCTTGTTTATTTTACGGATATTTTCCATTTCTAAATCCCTTATATTAATTCGTGGTGTCTGAGCCCTTGCCGAAAAAACTTTTGATCAATTTTTAACCAACTTGTTTGTAAACTAGCGAGCTAAACTTTTGCAGGCAGACTCATGACAATGATAAAAATTATGTGTCAAAATTTCAGATCGATCGAATATACTTTAATAAATTTTTGAATTTTTATATTATTTTATTTATCTCTATGTATTATGTTAATTTTTGAGAGAGAGTGTCGTGGTGTGTATTCTGTTCAAAAACCTTTCCTGTCGCGCAACAATGTGCGCATTATATTGACAATACTTTTGAAAAGGTAGTGAGTATAGCCTCGTCAAAACGACCCAATATGCGGCTGCATACGCGCTCGTTCATTTCCGGTTATTGCTATTTTTAGTAATATTTTTTTATAAAGTTAAAAATTTCATCGGTGAATGTGTGGCTGTGTGGTCATATGGATAGTACGATAGTACGCTACATCGCAGGTCCGGGGTTCGATTTCTTATTGATGCCTATTTTTTTTTTTTTAAAAAACAATACTACATGAATTGATTATGAATAAGATTTTTTTTTAAATGGTTTGTTTTGATGTTAGGCTTAGGGATAGACTTTAGGGTTACGTTAAGTGATAGTTATTAGGGTTTGGGTTAGGTTTAGTGATAGTTTTTAGGGTTTGGGTTAGGTTTAGTGATAGCTTTTAGGGTTTGGGTTAGGTTTAGTGATAGTATTTAGGGTTGGGTTAGGTTTAGTGATAGTTTTTAGGGTTTTGGGTTAGGTTTAGTGATAGATTTTAGAGATTGTTTGAATGCACATATAGAATCGGAGGTTCAATGAAAGGCGCAGTGAATACTTGTAACTCTTCAATTTTATAAACATCATTTTATAAACAATGTTACTAAGAATAGCAATAACCGGAAGTGGACGAGCGCGTATGCAGCCGCATATTGGGTCGTTTTGACGAGGCTATACTCACTACCTTTTGAAAAATATATTCACGATTGGTGCGCATTATATTAAACATGTTTAACGAGACATTTATAAAATTTTGTATTTTCGGATTGTTTTTCCCTGCGTATTATAATGAACATCCTTATAGTTATGTCTCGTATTTAATTGATTTATAGTAAAAAATCTTGTTTTTACGGTTTTATTTATACTAAACTCTTTATATTAACTCGTTGTGTGTGAGGCCTTACTTGAATGCTCAAAAAACTTTGCATCGATTTTTAACTCACTTACCCGTATGCTGGCATGCTGCCATTTTGCAGACAGACTCGTGCCGATGATAAAAATTAAATACCAACATTTCAGATCGATCGAATGTACTGTAATTAAATAATTATTTTTTAGATAATCTTTATTTATCTCTAAGTAACATGTTAATTTTTGTGCTTGAGCAGGGCCGTCGCCAAGGGGGTGAATCCAGGAATTTATTCAGGGGCTCTAACGGGAGGGGGGCCCCGTTAGCCAGGCTTGATTTTTTTTTTAAATTCTGATTCTGTGCGTGTTGATATATATTAACAGAATATTTCAAGTGACGTGTAACAAAAAAGTTTTAAAATTTAGCTTATGACGACTATTGACGGGCAAAATTTTCTGCACAATGAATGGTTATTGGCTAAAGGTGTTGTTTGGAATGTTGTTTTTCACATCACAGTTTTCTAAAAAAAAATAATTAGATTTTAGTCATCAAAACGTCACATATAATATGTCTTCCGGTCCTCTCTCACTTTTTTTGAGTAGATGTAAATATTGGATTCCCTTTTTCATTTTTACGACCCTACTATATGTGAATGATTTATTCTAAACCAAACTTAATACTTAAGTTGATAGTTTCATATACTTTTTGAAATCTTTGCAGCAGTCCTATTCTTTGTTTCAACTTAACTATTTACTGAATATAAGTGTCTTCAAAGAAATAAATAAAACTTTAAATATCATTAGGTCATTTAATTGGCCTATTAAAGTAAGTTTGGTGTAAGTTATATAATATATATATAATGTATACTTAGCTCATAGTAAAATACAGGTTCCCAACAGTTATAGCTTCATGCATACAAATTACATTTAAAAAAAAACTAACTTATTATTATGAATATTTTAACAGTAAAAACTTCTACATATTTTAATAAAATCCAATGAACATAATATATATATATATATATTTACATTTGGCGTGAGATTAATTATTTTTTCATTTGTCAAAATGATTTTTAACATAGCGACTTTTAAAAAAAAATATTTTTTTTTGTAAAGAATTAATATATTTTTAATGTTATCTTATATATCTTATATATCTTAGATATACAGACGCTCCTTCTATGCAGAAGATAATTGCGTCCACAGACCATGAGAGATGATCTGTTGGCAAGTGATGCAGCGGTCACAGGCCACGGCTATAGGGGTTCCACGCATTACCCCAGCCGCCTAACTATTGTCGGAGCTGGGTGACTCGGGGACTCCTCAGGCCCCGAGAACAAATCCTCACTTTCGTGTGGATTCGAACTCGTGACCATCAGTATGACAGTCGAGAGCGCTACCTCTCGGCCACCACGTCCCACAATCGATACGAATGTGATTGTCTTCTGAAATTCTGGGGCAATTATCTTTAAAAATAGAAAAGTTATTGAAAAAAAAGCGGATAAAAAAGTTTACAAATTGGTCATCAATTTTTTAGTAACATATATAGTACTAGCCGACCCGCGTTGTAGCATTCACCGCTAATGATTTAGTGACGGGTGAAGACGTCCAAATATGTAAGGTGCTAAAAAAAATAACTCGAAAAATGATAACTAGACTTCTGTTCAAAATGAAATTTTTTTTTTTTTAGAAAGCTTAGATTTAGCCCTTCGAAATGATATATATTTTAGAGCTTTATGATAATATTTAATTTTTTGTAAAAGTTGCTACTATGTTATGTGGCAGCGTGACCAATATATTAGTTATAAAATGATTTATTAATAATTACATTGGTAACGTTAAGGTATTAAAAATGTACGAACTATTATGTTGTGTTATGATCATGTACTTTTGAGCAGTCATGTTAAACAGGGTCTTGTCATTTAGGTTTTAGAATCTTAATAATTTTACAACGGTTGAGGTGAGTGGTTAGTAACAGATCTGATACAAGACGCCATGTCTCAGATTCATCTTGTCGGCATCCTTCCTCGTCGAAGAAGATGGTGCATCACCATTGGTCTAAGGTGCATTTCTTATGTGAAGGTACCGCTTTACAACAAGAATTATGTGCTTCCCAATGTTTTGGCCTTTCTCCTAGCTTTTCTGTCTTCCTCCATCCTTCGCTCCTTGGCTACTATGACGCTTTCCTTTACAACTGTGCGCCATGTAGATCAGTCTACTGCCTTACACTTCCAGTCGCTTTCATGTCCTTTTGGCAGACATATTTAATCCCATATGTTGGTGACCTGTCTTCCTCTTTCCCGATGCCAGTTCTCTATAGAGAAGGTGTTTGGGAACTCCACCAGAGCTCATTCTTCTTACACGTCCTAGCCATCTCAGGCGTCCTTCACTAAGGATCGAGAGAATGCTTTTGATATTGTCACACATCAGGGCCTCACTATTTGGCACTTTATCCTGATATTTAATGCCAAGGATGCGACGACGGCACCTAAAGTGGAAGCCATTAAGTTTGCGTTCATGGGATTTTAAGTGGTCCATGTCCCGCTTCGGTATAGCAGCGTACTGATGACGCAGGCTCAATAGACACACAGTTTGGTTTCCTCCATTAGCTTGGTGTTTTGCATGACCCATTTATTTAGTTTAGCCATTGTGGCAGCTGCCTCGCCAATTCTACTGTTTATTTCGTCCTCAATGGACAGCGTGTTGGAGACTTAGTATCCCAAGCAGGTGAAGCTGTCCACAACCTCAAGATTTCATGGTCGATATTGATGGGTTAGATAGCCCGTTGCGACTGACTCAATCAAACGCTTTTGTAAGATCCACAAAGGCAATGTATAGTGGCATCTGCTGCTCTCCGCATTTTTTATGGAGCTGTCGTATGGATAACACCACGTCTTTGGTTGACCGACCAGCGTGGAAAACTCACTGAGATTCTAAAAAACCTTTGGATGCTAAACTCTGTAATCGCTTTAGTATGACACGGGGAAAAGCCTTTCCTACAATACTAAGGAGTGAGATGGCACGATAGTTATTGCAGTCACTTATATCGCCCTTGTTCTTATATAATGTCATTCTATTTGCATCCTTTAGGTCCTGGGGGATGTAGCCCTGTTCCAAGCGGAGGGCCAGAAGATCGTGCAAAGATTGTTTTAAAGCTGTTTTGCCACTCTTTAGAGCTTCTGTTGATATGCAAGGGCTTTTTTCCAGAAGCTAGGCATTCATTTGCTTTGATAAGCTCTTCCTGTGTGGACACGACATCAAGTTCTTCCATGGGCGGCATAGTGGTGATGTCATATAGAGCTTGCTGGAGACTGTGGTATCTATTGCATACAGTTCCAGATAATGCTCAACCCACTTTTTTTTAAAGCTGCGCTGCCTTTTCTTGGATAATTTCTCCACTCTTGGACTTGGGAGGGGTGGGGGAGGGCTACTTTGAACGTCAATGGACCAGTTGCTTTTTTGAGATTTTTGTACATGGTTTTAGCATTCACCATGCAGCTGTAGCTGGGGTAGAGGTTAAGCCAGTAGGTATTGGCGCATTGACGTGCGACTTTTTGGGAATGTTACTTGGCTGCCATTAAGGCATGCAGCATGTAAGTTGTAGGCGTTTCCTTTTAGGTTATAAGAGCTTTCCTTTTGGCTTCAGTAACAGGTTTTATATTGTCCCAATCTCAATCAAAACAGTCCATGTTTTTGTGATAATTTTTACCAAAGTGCTCTCCGTTGATCGCAGTAACGGAAAAGTAGTGATACACTCTCCTTAACATTATGTTTAGTACATGCATACTAAAGAAGTAGATCTATATGGTGTTGAGGCTAGAATATCGTGATGTTCGAAATATTTTTCGCCAATATCAATATTTACGTCCTCGAGTTTACAATCCCGGTAACGTTTATCTATATACTTGCTCTTTAGCGGTCCCTCCCAACATGGTCTTTTCGAAGCTCACTTGCCTTTCACACGTGATGACGTTATGGTGCCATCTATTGACAACATTGTTATGTCCTCACAAATTATATGGCACGTCTCCTTGCCACTATCCTGATTAACACGTTCAACCGCATTTCAAAACACATTCTAATGAACGAACGGATTCTGCAGAAGATCTTCAATCCACCATCTGCATATCTATACTAATAAAAGGGAAAGCCCTGACTGACTGACTGACTCACTCACTCATTCATCACTAATTCTCCAACTTCCCGTGTAGGTAGAAGCATGAAACTTTGGGAAGTTGTTGAGTACTCTCTCACTACGACAATGGGCGAAAAAGAATTTTAAAAAACTCACTCTTGTAAGCCCGGGGGCCAAAAAACTTATTTTGTTTACATCACTTACTCTGCAACATTCCATATAGGTAGAAGCATGACAATTTGGGAAGTTGTTGGGTAACCTCTTACGACAAAAATTGGTGAAAAAGAATTTTGAAATTCACACTCATGGGGGCATGGGCCCCAAAAATGTTTTTTCCTTTTATAAGCTATATACTAATTGAAAATCAATAATTCTCCAACTTGCCTTGTAGGTAGAAGCATGAAACTTTGTGAGGTTGTTAAGTACTATCTGTCTACGAAAATTGGCGTAAAAGTTTTTTTTAAAATCTCACTCATGTGGCGCCGGGGGCCCTAAAACATTTTTTTTCTTAGTTCAAATAATTAATCATCGTAACCCCTTTCAGTTCAAGTAAAAGGTCGTCAAAAAATGACGTCACGCGATTTTTGCCGATTTTTCACAGGTCGTCACAAAAATTTTGACCCAATATGACTTTACAAAGCTTAGCCCCAACCCCTCCCCCTCATAAAAGCCACATTTTGAATTTAAAAATTAGCGTGTTTCAAATCATTTTATAGTCATATAATTTTGTATTGAGTGTAAGGCTGCACTCTATTAACTTAACACAGAGTGAAGCCATGTAAAATGTCATTTAAACATTGTAAACAATCAAATATTTAAATGGAACTTGGAACCAGAGACATCACTAGAGGTTATGGTGGTGGTTAACCCCCCGGGTGACACCATCACAAGGGGTGACACCAAAATGTATTTGACAGTGGAAGACTCGGAGGAATTCTTTGGGATAAGTCGTGGGGGTTAACACCATTAGCCACCGCCCCGGGTGAAACCAAACCTAGTGATGCCTCTGCTTGAGAGGTTAATTTAAATTTGCCTGTTTTAATGTAACTTCACAGTTTATTAACACTCACCACCTCTAGCTATGTCATTTATGGATGGTCCCTAATACACCTAACTGTTTTGTATAAAAACTGAGCTTTTATTTTTACCTCTAAATCTAAATGAATTTTTAAATATTTTAAAAAAAATTTTTTAAGACTATACTAACAAATTGTGTGCTGCTTATTATTTCTATTTTATTATTTTCTTCTCTTAAGTTTGGGGAGTGGGTGTGGGTGGGTGGGGGTTATAGTAAAACTTTCCGAGTTATTTTCGATACACATATTCTATGTGTTGTCTCTAAAAACGTCATACACAGTGATTTTTTTAAAATAATTTTTTACGCTGTAATGCATGAAGTCGATATATTAAGAGTGGGTTTGGGAGGTACCTGTGTGTGTAATGGTGTATAGTATAATTGTATGTGGTGGAATTGTCTGTGTATGTCTAAACGTGATTTTTTATTTATCTGTGAGTTATAGTGACTCTGTGTTTGTGATTGTTCTTGTATGTGAGTGCGTGGCGCGATGGCAGTATCTAAGTGTGTTTTCTGTGCCTGCGTGTGTCTTCGTGACTGTGTGTGTGTATCTAAGCAAATAGGATCTGCCTCTTATTTCCCCTGAAACTCACACAATTATCAAAGGAAATCAAGGAGCATGGACATAGCTATCCTCACAATGACAAATAGTCTATTTTCTGTCTGGCTAGTTACTGTGTCAAAGCAGGTTGCAAGGGGGCAAAGGCCCCGGGTGGCACTTTGGCAGTGGCGGCAAATTACTAGTCTCTATTTAGTTTCTGGAAACGTGAATTTTATAAAATAATGGAGCTTTGAATCAAAATGAATGAAAATTCAAATAAAAAATAAATAAAATGTATAAACGAAATTTTCTAAAGCATGTGAACGTTAACTGCCAAAACTTCAAACTCTTTATTGGATATAAATTCTTCTGATACTAATGCTACTGAACTGAAAAACCAAGAGGTTTAAATGGTATGAGTGCGTGACACTAATGTGGCGGTAAATTTAATTGACTCTTGACATTCTACAACTGCTCCTTGAAAAATGAGATAAAATACTCCGAGATGCAAATTGTTCGGTGGGAGGGGCAAATTCCTCGTTGTTAATTAGGTAATTATAAGAACTTTAAAATAAAAATTTAATCAAACAAAAGAAAAGCCACAAAAAAAAAATAAAATAAATAATAATAGAAATGAACAAATTCTATTAAAATATGAAAGCGTGTTCTATGCCTAAACTTCAACTTCATTATAAATTTAAAGTCTTCTGATACTAATGCTGAAAAGCATAATCAGGGAGAATATAAAAATAATGTGCTGGCACCTATATATGATTCAAGATTGATTTAACGTAAGTAAACTGCTGGAATAAATGATGGTGTCCTTAAATGGTTTATTCTCCTAAGAATCCTTATTTTAATTTTATTGTGTTTTGCTTTGTGGCATACAAAATATTAATGAGAAACATTGCTTTTCGAAGGGAATTAAAACTTTGCAAGAATAAATACAAAATTAGCCACGTATCAGTTATATGGAGACCACACCCTTTTAATCGAAATATCCAATTAAAGAACTAAAGAGCAAATGTTTGGTGTTTGAAGCAAATCTGTATATTAATTATACTTATTGAAAAATTAATTACGATCACTAACGAACACACACACATTTTCTAATCTATAGGTATTTTGGCTATTGAGCATGACATTGCTGAAAACATTCATGAGTTGTACTATTTTCAAAAATTTCCATGAACATCGTACATGAAATATTGAACCATAATGGAAAAAAACCGAACTCTTTAATTTTACTCCAGAAATGAAGCTTTTATTTTTATTATGAGCATCAAGTGTCTAGTGTCTTTATTATTATTTTCTAATAAAAAAAACTATCTTAACTTTATAGCTTTAAAATATTTTCGGGGGGCGGGGGCGTTAAATATGTGTTATATTCCGGGCAGCACATACCCACGCTACGCCGCTGGCTAGTTGGCTGTATTGCACACACAAACATTTCTCAAAATTTTTTTTATCGACCTATAGCACTTGTTCAAACATGCTCAGTCTAGATACAACCCGCGTCGTAGCATAGGCCGCAGACTTGCTTATATTAATGCTTAGAAAAGGGGAAAGAACGGACTGAAACAGTGGCGCGAAGAAAATGGAAAAACACGATTGAACGTTGTTAGTGGGGGAGGGGGCGCCGAGGCTTTTGTTGTCTATTCGAGACATACGCACTGCGGTTAACCCCCACTGCACCACCCTGGCTTGTCAACCATAAAATGCGATTGGTTGACCATTCCATTGTCATTTGTTATGATTATTTATTCGCGTCTCATATTTGTCGTAATTTCTGGTGAATTATATCTATGCATATATATTGGTCTAAGTGTTAGCGCACTGGTCTGTCGAACTCGAGACACGAGTTCAAGATTCGGCACTGGAAAGGTTCTCGGAGCTTTGTGCTAGCCGGTGGTTGGACACTCCGACCCCGGACGATTCGACCCTGCCAGTTCGACCCCAGGACGTTTCGGCCCCAGGACGTTTCGACCCCGGTCGGTTCGACCACGGACGCTTTGACCCCGGACGATTCGACCCCGGGCGATTCGACCCCGGACAGTTCGACCACAGGATGTTTCGACCCTTTTTGTTTCTAAACTGTGATTTTTTTTTCATTTATAATTTATTTTACTACTATTATTATTTTAAATTAATTTTTCATATATTTTGAATAAAAATTAAAACAGAATTTCAACGCCTATCTCAAACACACTTAAAAAAGACCTAATATATAATTGGGTTTTAAAGATGTATATATTAAAGAGGTTCAAAGATTTTCACTGTGATAGCATTAAAAAATGATTTTAAAAAAAAAATATTCTTTTAAAGGTGAACAATGCACCTCGCAGGCGTTGGAACCATTACAAACGCGCGCCCTTCCGTTATTACTTCTTGTGTTTCTTGACACTTGAAGACCCTCCTCGCAGAAATACTGATTTTAAAAAGACGTACAAAGTTGTCAGTATTTTTATACAAAATTTCAATAGTTAATGCCGCTGCGTATCATACAATAATAACATTGAAGCTGCTAGGGCCGTATGACCTGTCTGAACGTTAAGCCATTGTTATTTACAGTTTTTCCGGGGCCTTACATGACATGTTTCAAGGGGCTAGTAGACTCAGTGACCACCGCATCACACCGTGTACTGTGTGCTGGCGAATGTTATGGGAAAAGTAAATCCATAAGGTGGGGGGGGGGTGGTGCAGCGAGAATGTAGGCACCTTTAGAAAGGACGATCTGACCACATTGCCTTTTTATCGCCCGATTACATCGAATCGGGGTTGGGGTGCGGTTAGGTCTAAGATAGGTTTCCTGAGATGAATGGAGCATTTATCATAGTCCTTAATGTACTTTGAATGTTGACTGGTTTTACGTGTTGATGCTTTTCAAATCATGGTAAATTAAACGTTACAAATAACCTTTTTAAACTGAATTTAATTTTTAATCCATAATAATATTATGTTAAATTATTTTTATACCAAAAACTAAATTTTAAAAAGTATATATATATAAAAATAATAATAAATTTCTACGTTGTAGATAGAAATGGGTCGAAACGCCCGGGGTCGAAACGCCCTAGGGTCGAATCGTCTCATCGTCAAACTGTCCGGGGTCGAATCGCCCGGGGTCGAAACGTCCTAAAGGACGAAACGTCCTGAGACGTCCTGGGGTCGAATCGTCCGGGTCGAAGTGTCCGTAATTCGTGCTAGCCAAAAATCTCTTGCTCGTTAATGGGGGCTGATTAAACTTGTGAACGCTACTTCACTAGCCCTAGAGTCCGCCGTGAACTGAAAAGGGGTTTTTATATGCTATACTATATAGATATAGAATGGATGGGACAATATTTCTTTTCAATGAATCGGCGTCAGCCTTGTCTTCCACACTTTCTAGGTGGTAATTGTGCATGTGAGCGTGTCAAATGAACGGATTTCATGTTTTATTATTCATATTGGTATTTGCCAGTGACATTTTTCAGTGATTTTTCTATGTGGCTGCTTTTCCCACAAAACTTGTTACTGCTTTTTTCCTATGTTTATTTTCCTCTCCCCCTTCTTATACTGTACTGACGAAAGTTGTGACCTTCTCCTTTGATTTTTTTCTTATCTGAAATAGTTTTTATTTTTCATTCAATTCATTGATAGCATATAACTTTGATCATTGAAAGTCTGTTTTTGAAGATAATTTTTATTTTGTAGATTGCTCAATATTTTTACAAAGTGAGGAACGCTGTCTTATTTGGAAAAGTTGCAATTTTAAGAGTTTACTTTAAGAAAACTTGAATTAGTAATTTTTAATATCTAGACATAACCACATTATTGGTTTCCATTACAAAATCATCTCTATGTCTGTCTTCATTCATGCTATTTTTGATGTATTAAAAGATGTGTAATTATTGAAAGGCTTTGTTGTGCAGCTATCAATGAAACAATCTAATTTTGAGTGTGTGTCTTTAGCTTATTGAGTTAAACTTCTTTTAAAGTGTTTCTCTCAGCTTTTGCTTGTATGTAAGTAATTATATTCTGAATGTTTTAACTGCTGAAACTTGAAACTTCTCTTTGGCAATACATTTTCCTGACACAAATTCTACTGCACTGAAAACAACAATGAATTAAATAGTATGAGAAATTAACACTTACGTAGTGGTAACTTAATTAATTGTTGGCATGTGACAGATGCTCTTGTTGTTAAACAAATCAATTTAAAATGTGATCCAATCGAAACTATATTAAATATGTGAATATTTCAAATGCCAAAAATTCTTTATGAATCGCAAATCCTCTGATACTAATACTCCAGAGTTGACAATAATGTGCTAATACATATAAATGTTTCAAGTTTCATTTTAACTTATGGAAACTACTGAAAAATTTGTTGGCTTACTTGAACAATTTGCTTTTGCAAATCATCAATATTTAATTTTAATGTCTGTTTTTTTTAATTTGTGATATCAAAATCAACAAAAATAATGGAATAAAGTGCTTATTTCATGAAATTAAAATTTGGCACAAAAAAAAAAAAAAAAAAAAAAAAAAAAAAGCAAACAAACAAACAAACAAATACAAAAACAAACAAACAATCATGTACAAAGAAAGGATCAACATTTTTTTTCATTCAGAATGTACCATAAATCGGGAAATTAGAGTATTCTAGTAATAAAGAACAACAGTAAATTGAAAAAGAATACAAAATAAAGTGGCACAAGGTTCTTATTAGCATGTTTGACATAAGAATTATTAAATCTTTGTAAAGTTTGAATGTGTCTTTTATTGCTCAAAGAAAGGGCAATACTGTTGCTAACAAAGTTACAATTTTGAAACCGATACATTTTATTGCAAAGTATGCCTGAGCAGTTTGGGAACATTGTATGAAAAAATGGTTTTTGAAAAGCTTGTAATCTAAAATTCAAACTGAGTTCATACTAAATTTAGGAGATACAGATGACGTAAAATCATCTTTTCTTTGGGAACATGATAACAAATATTGTGTTAGATAGCTTTTCATATATTTCACCAAAGGATCAAACAAGTCCAGTTTTTTATACATAACTATTAACAAAAATAAAAGAAAGTGAATAAACTTGTTTAAAAGTGTCTGGTCTAAAAAGATTTATCTGGTCTAAAAGAAGTGTATTGCCTAAAAAGTGTCTGGTATATAAAACGTGTCGGGTCTAAAAAAATTGTCTGATCTATGCCATCGAAATAATAATAATTTATCGGGGATCTTTACTCGAAAGCCCTCATGTTGGGAAAGGGATCTGTTGACGTTGCCGTATTGTGGAGGCCGAGTTGTCATGGACTCATTGAGATCTTGGAAAGGGAACGAACGTATACAACTGAAAGCAGTCAAATTTTAAAAGTTACTTCTCTTACAAAGAATTTTTTTAACAAGTTGTTTCCTCTTTGATTTTTCAGCAACATGAAACACAACATGTCTAACTTGTTAGCATTTTTGTTTCTTGAACTCTTCTCACTTGTAATTAAATTTCCGTTAGTCCACCAATTTTTATAATAACAAGGGGAAAGATTTTTAATAGCTTACAGCAAGGGTTCTTAACATTTGTTCATAACAAAGCTGATAACTGCTTATGTTGTTTGGAAAGTCATGTGAAGACGATCAGGGCCGCCGCTATTAATTTTGTTGCCCCTGAATAGTTGGTACGCATGGTAAAAAAATCCGACAAAAACACGGACTGGTTTGATACACATTGGGACGAGATATAACCTGTCACTGAAGCCAACAGGAAGGCTCTTAAGACTTAAAAGAAAAAGCCTACACCCAAGATGCCGCATGCTTTAAAAGCAGCCAAGTCAAATGCCTAAAAGGTCGCACGTCAATGCGACAATAAATACTGGTTTAACCTCTTCTACAACATACAGTCAGCTGCAAACGTGGGGAATGTTAAAGTCATGTACGAAAATATAAAAAAGCAACCGGCGCTTTGGCTTCCAAAGTTTACCCCTAAAGTCCATGACATTGTCCAAGACAAAACAACGCACCTAAAGATGTGGGTTGAGCATTATCTGGAACTGTATGCAACAGTTACCACAATCTCCAGCACCACTCTAGATGACATCTCAGCTATGCCACCCTTTGAAGAACTTGATGTCGTGCCCACACAGGAAGAGTTTAGCAAAGCTATTGACTGTCTAATTTGTGGAAAAACCCCTGGGAATGTAGGCCTACCACCAGCAGCTTTAAAGAGTGGCAAGACAGCTTTACCACAAACTTTCCACGAGCTTATGAACCTCTGCTGGGAACAGGGTTACATTCCCCAAGACCTAACGCATGCAAATATAGTGACATTTTATAAAAACAAGGGCGACAGAAGTGACTAAAATAACAATTACGGCATCTCACTCCTTCATATTGTAAGAGAGGGGCAATTGCCCGTGTCATACTAATGCGATTACAGAGTTTAGCCTACCAAGTTTATCCTGAATCTCATTGCGGTTTCAGCGCTGGTCGGTCAACTATAGACATGTTGTTCTCCATACAGCAGCTCCAGGAAAAATGCCGAGAGCAAGGAGATGCCACTATGCTAAAGGGACATGAAAGCAGCCAAAATACGCAAACGCGACTTGGGGTGTAAAGCAGAAGACTGATCTACATGGTGCACAGTTGTAAAGGAAGGCGTCATAGTAGCCGAGGAGCAAAGGATGGAGGAGGCTACAGACAGATAGCAGAAAGGCCAAAACATTGGGAATCACATAATTTTTGTGCAAAAGCTGTGGTAAAGACTGTCATTCAATGGTAGGACTGAACAGCCACACGAGGAAATGCCTCTCAGACCAAAGGAGAGATGGAATGATGCCAACAAAATAAATCTGGTTAATGGCGTCTCCTATTACGCCTATTACTGACCACTCAATCCAAGCGTTATTGAACTATTAAGTTTCTAAAACCGTAATGACAATACCCTGTTTACCAAGACTGCTCAAAAGTACATGATCATAACACAACATAATACTTCGTACATTTTTTATACCTTAACATTACGAATGCAATTATCAATATATCATTATATAACTAATATGTGGGGCACGCTGCCACATAGCATGGTAGGTACTTTGACAAAAAAAAATTAAAAATTGTCATGAAACTTTAAATCCCATATCATTTTAAAGGTTAGCTTTAAGCTTTTTAAAAACACCAAATTTCACGTAGAACAGAAGTCGAGTTATCATTTTTTCGGGTGAATTTTTTAAGCTCTCCTCCCCTACATGTGATATATATATATTACTTTTAGAAAATGATGACCAATATTTTTTTTTATCTTTTTCCCCGTTTTTTGTCAATAACTTTTATTTTTAAAAATAATTGCACCTAATTTTCAGAAGACAATCACATTCTAATCGACAAAATTACAAATAACTTTATTCTTTAAAAAAATATTTTTAAAAAGAAGTCGTTTGTTAGTCTAAATATCATTTTGAAAAATTGAAAAAATAATTTGTCTGATGCATTATTTCAAAGAAAAAAGAAAAAACATGTTAATGGTATTAAATTAAAAAAATATGTTGAATTAAATTTTAAATCAATACTTATATGTATTACAGGAAAGTAAATTTTTTTTTAAAATTTGAATGCATGAAGCTATAAACTTTGGTAACCTTTATGTCACTATTAACTAAGTATAAATTTTATATATTACATATACATTATGTATATATATATATTACATAATTTACACTAAACTTATTTTAATAGGCCAATGTATTATCATATTGATAATTAAATTGTTCATTTATTATTAAGAGTTTTATTTATTTATGTGAAGACTTTAATATTAAGTAAATAGTAAAGCCGAAATAAATATAGTGCTGCTGCAAGGATCTAAGAAATTATATAACTTTAAAACTATGACTATGCTTCAGTATTAATTTTGGTTTAGAATATGTCAGTCACAGCTTACCTGGTCGTAAAAGGGATGAAAAAAAAATCATGTTAAGCCTGGTCCCTATTGGAATTCAGGACGTGTTAGCGCATTTTCGTACTTATGTACTTATGTTAGATATCAGCATTATGTAGTTATCAGTAATTGTGTTTAGATTTTAGACATATTTTTATGAATTTTCTTGTGTAATGAATATACCTGACATTTTTTTTTATATAAAAGTCATTTCTTTACATTTTAAAACATTTTATTTTCTCTTTAATCTAACTATAAGTCACCACAAATGATGACGTAAAACTCTCTAAACTTTTACACATATTCTAATGACGTCAACTAAAAAAAAAAAACTAATTCTTTTGCACGCTTTCGCACAACTCTTCAATGCCTGGTACGCTGTGTATTCGACTTCCGGCAATGACGGCCGTTCCCTGCGCTAGTGTTACCTCTCGATTCGAAATATTTTTTGGTAGTTTTAACGGGATTATTTAACGGATCGAGTAACTGAGTGTTGATGCACAAATGGCAGGTCAGGACATACAAAAAACATATATACATCATGGGTCTAGGACTTATAGATGCTGAGATCAAGGGTGATAACGGACGGACGGACAAAACGGGTGCAATAGCGCATTCGACTTCTCGAAAATGCGCTAAAAACAATATTCAAATCTACTCAAATAAGTAAGAGAGTCACCGAAAGACATAGATATGACGTATTTGATGACTAAAATATATTATTTTTAGAAAACTGTGACGTAAAACACGAAATTCCGAAGAACCTTTAGCTTACCACTTGTGTGCAGAAAGTTTTTCCATCCATTGTCATTGTAAGCTAAATTGTAAAGCTTTTTTGTTACGTTTCACTTGAATAATCCTCCGAACTTATATCTACGCATACAGCATCAGTATTAAATTTTTAAAAGCGTGGCTGACGTGGCCCCCCTGCCGTTTGGAGCCCCTGAATAAGTTCGTGGATTCACCCCCTGGCGGCGGCCCTGCGGCGATGCTAGATAAACCCAAATTAACATATCAAATCTGGAACCAACCCGGACCTCCACACCCCCCTCATAAAAATACACATTTTTAAAAAATGTACTAAATGCTTCAAAGATTAACAATAGTGTACGATTACCACAACTAAATATTGTAGAACTCCTACTATTAGAAATACTCACATGAAATTCTTTGTAATATCATCATCTGAGAGTGTGTTAAACTTACCAGTTATTAGAAGTCACTTACCAAGCGATAGGGTCAGTCTTTCCGTAAAAAAAAAAATACTGAGTAAAAATAAACTGAGTGGCGCCAAAATCATTTTCTGGAAATGCGGAGGAGTGATCCGAAAAATTAATCTAAAAAAACCAAGTCCCAAAGATCAGGTCATAAATCCTTTTTTAATAGTATATTATATTGTTGTACAAAATTTAGATTTTAACCTAGGCCGCAGTGAGTTACATGTCGATAGGGTATATTGTTCTGTTACGCAGGCCCGGGCTTTGGGAATTGAAGGCCTTAAGTGAGATTAATTCAGTGGTCGTAAATGTAATAGAAAAAAAGTTTTAAAATTTATATGACTACTGTGCGAGGCCCACATTAATCGGAGGTCCTTGACGGCTGCCTAGTATGCCTATGCCTAAGGCCGGCCTTGATTTACGTTGCGAATGGTGTAACTAGGATACTTAGCAACCAGGAAAAATTATTAAACAACTAATAATTTTAGAAAACAGGTAAAAAAACAAGTTTTTGTCTATAATTCCTTTATATATGAGACATAACTATAAGAATACAAAATTCTAATTATTTCTCGTAAATCATGTTTAATATAATGCGCACCGATCATGAATATATTTTTTAAAGGTATTTTCAATAAAATGCGCACCTTATTGCGTTACATGAAACGTTGTTAAAAATAATACGCACCATGACACTCTATCTAAAAAATTAACATGATACATACAGATAACAAAAATTATTTAAAATTTTAATAATTCAAATACCTTACATTCGAGCGATCTAAAAATTTGAAACATCACATTTATAATCGGCACGGGTCTGCCTGCGAAATTTCAGTTAACTAGCTTACAAACAAGCGGATTAAAAATCTATCCAAAGTTTTTTTCGGAAAGCAAGAGCTCAAACAGACACCACAACTTAATAGGGTTCATCATTTCTAAAACTGGAAAACGCCATAGATCATTTCGTAGTGTTCTTTTTTTACATTACATTTTAGCGGAACAATGTTTTAAGGAATAAAAAACAGTCAAATCACTATGTTCTCAAAATTGTTAGCTTAGTAAAATTACGAAATTGTTTTGTATTTTGCAAGTCAAATAAGCTGTCTTAAATTAACGAAGAATTAAAAATTAGCTGATAAGATCAATCATTCTAAATATACGTACATTCACGTATTGACTCGTATCTTTTATTATTTTTTTTTAAAAATGAATTTGTCCATACAAAAGATAAATTTAGATATAATATTTCTATTAATAGATTTCCGCCATATTATGAACACACCTATATAAAAGATTTTATAAAAATCAATTGAGTATTTTAACTCAATTCCCAACAAAGAATTTGTCCTTTTTTTAACTTTTAAAATATTTTGAAAGAGATTTCAAATGGGATAACTTGGTGTGCAGCCGTCTTAAGTAAAACACCACATGCCAAACCGTAGAAACACAAAAATTAGGTCACACGTTTAAACAAAATATGTCGTAGCATTGGTTTGAGTCACACGATACGATTTTTTCCATAACCCAAATGAAAATGATCTGTGGAGTTCAGGGCTACTTAGTTAGTTTGAGATTCGTGTAAGAGTGTGCAGCTGAATTAGTTAGGCATAAAGTCAATTATATTACGGAATGTTAGAACCACGGAGACTGAAGGTGATGGCATCGGCCAGGAAAGCTCAAGGTGTCATTTGTTAGGCGTGCACAAAACTAGCTAATGAGTATATTTCTTGAAGACGTCCATTTAAGTGGTCCATCGAGTTTTGGTTTGCTGAACTCTGAGGAAGACTGCATAGGACACTTGCATGTTCAAAAGAGGTAATATAGTGTATTTGTCACGTATTGGGAGGCGTGAGGGAGTTATGTATAGTTTTTTGTTGTACGATCTTCAAGTAATCAAATGAAAACCTAATTTTGCTGATAATCAAACCAGCGAGTGAGGCAGAAATGGGGTTAGGGGCAATAACCCGAGTAGGGATAAGATCGCATTATAGGTGGTGAGTTGTGTGGGACATTCATTACAGATTTAAAAAATCGATTTGTGTGCGTATGTAAACTTTTGAGTGAATAACTAAAAGAAATTTTATTCCTTAAATTAAATTATTATTATTGTTATTAATATTATATATATATATTGTCAGGGAAACATTATAGAGTTATTGGGTTTTCCCTGACATTGTAATGTTTTTACTTGTGTTTGGTGCGGTGGGCATGGTATGAAAGTGTATGACGTAATAGTGTAAACGAGACGTAAGGGAAGGCAGTTGTTGTGAGCGAGAGAGAGGTCGTGTTTGTAAATGGAGGAACTTTCGACATGCTGTTATTAAAGTTATAAATGTTTCAAGAGTGTTAGTGTTATATCTTGAGTTGACCTGTCCGTTTGGTCATAACAAATAACCCAGTCAGCGACGTAACATATACGTATGTATGTACAAAGCTTATTAAGCTTAAAATAATATGTAAAAATGTTTCGCTGCTATTAGCAGTTTGGTTTTTTACTTGTACTTGTAGTTTTATAAATAGTCTACCAAATTATTCCTTTGGCATATGTAAATGACTTTAGAAAAATACTTAAATACAAGAAGCCAACTTTCAGTGCATTGTTATATTTTAAATTTGATATTAAACATATAGGACACGTTTCTGTAGAGCAATTAAAGCGATTTATACGCAATTTAAATGCATACCGCCTCACAAGAAACTGTATTGGCCGTAGATTTGCATTTTAAAAAATCACACTAGATAATCGGATCATAAGTTCAACAGGTCAGTGGCTTTGTGCCGCTTCTTAATTGGGTCACTCCAACCCACTTCCCCAACCCCCACTCCCAATTTAATACGGGAATTTTGGAGTCTACTGAAATTGTAGGGCCTATTAGCTAGATAGGGAGAACAATTCTCACCATCTAAAGACCTGATATTTGTGCTTATTTACTTTTATAGTAACAACACAAACCCATGCCTTCAAAGACACAATCCTTAAAAAATTATTTTTTAAAAAGTTTTGTTACCAACAACTTCGTTTAAATCAATTTGTACAGTAAAAAAAAAGTCAAATAATTAAGGGATTTTAAAGAATTTGTTACGCCCCTGAGGGGTGTAAAACGGAGTGGTCCTCACCCCCTTTATCTCTCTATATTCTATGCCACTACCATAAATAGTATTAAAGTAAACACGTGTGTATAATACAAAAGTAATTATTCGTTATTCGATTGTCTGTAAGTGATTTCTTTGTGATATATTGAATAATTATTCATTTTATAGTTTGCCTTCTGTTTTGTGGGGGTTTGACAGTCCTATCAAGTTCCATTAGTTAGATCAACAAGCTCCAGGAATATGGTAACGCTGTAATTTTCATAGATGTCTGTTTGGGTTATTTATTTGTTTTAACGTCTTCTTTTTTCATATAATTATGATTATGTTATATATCAAGATATATATTTTGCAATGTATATAATGTCTGTCACGTCTGTCTGTCTGTCCGTGACGCTACTATTTTTAGAAAGCAGCGCTCCAAAAATAGTTAATAAGTATGTATAATTTACAAATTATGACCCGATGACGCTACTAATTTTAGAAAGCAGGACACCAAAACTGATTATTTTTGAACGTCCGAGTAAAATTGTTAAATTTGGAAATAATGAATAAAACAAAATTTAATAAAATAAATGAAAATTGTATATTACTCAAGCAGACATGTCGTGCGTTGCAAAGATCTCAGTAACAGTGAATACATTTAAAACCATTGAATGATGTGTTTAAAAAAATGTTATGCCAGAAACTTACGCGAATGTTGAAAAAAAGTCCAAGTTTCATAGGAAACGGATAATTAAATTTATAATTAAATAACTTAGAAAAGAACAATCGATATTAACGGGCCCGCTCAAATATGAGTAATAATTTAATTGTTTTACTGCCATTGTACTCATACCATATTGCTCAATATCGTGTATAATTGATTTTGGATTTAAATTATTAACGACAGCAACAACAACAAAAAAGTCATTTGGGGCCCTCTGCCCCAAGGGATTGAACATTAGGAGTTTAGTGGCCGATGGTAATGAGATATAGACTCTTGAGTTATTCTATTCAAAATGGCGGCTGAATAGCGAAGTCAATACTGTGAAAGATTCGGTCACACACTTGTTAACTTATTAATCAATCACTAAACTCCAAGTCAGACTGTACAAATAAATCATGTTTAATTCTTTACCTTGGCAACACTCATCCCTAACTAAATTCGTGTTCCTAACTCTGCCCTATCCATATCTCCGTCTGTCTGTCTGTGTGTCCCTAACTCCCCGTGTGTTAGTCTGTGCATCCCTTTTATACCCGTCAGTCTCCGCACCTATACGGTCAAGCTTGTTGACTTAGCCAATCTCT
>MUZC01004506.1:204559-215755 GCA_002072015.1 Radix auricularia | reverse complement strand
ATATCCGGCATCCTTCCGTCTCGCGAGACGATGGTGCATCACCGTTGGGTTGGGTTGCATTTCCTCGAGTGACTGTGCAGTCCTATCCTTGAGTGACAGTCTTTGCCACAGTTTTTACACACGAGTTCTGTGCTTCCAAATGTTTTGGCCTTTCTCCTAGCTCTTCTGTCTGCAGCCTCCTCCATTCTTCGCTCCTCGGCTACTATGACGCCCTCTTTGACAACTGTGCGCCACGTAGATCGGTCTTCTGCCTTACACTCCCAGTCACTTGTATGTATTTTGGCTGCTTTCATGTCCCTTTGACAGACATCTTTAAATCGCAAGCGTGGGCGACCTGTTTTCCTCTTTCCTGAAGCAAGTTCACCATATAGGAGGTCCTTCGGGATGCGGCCGGGGCTCATTCTTTTGACATGTCCTAGCCACCTCAGGCGTCTTTCACTAAGAATTGAGAACATGCTTTGGGTATTGGCACGCGTTAGTACCTCACTATTAGGCACTTTTTCTTGCCATTTAATACCAAGGATGCGGCGCAAGCATCTCAAATGGAAGCTGTTAAGCTTACGCTCTTGTGATGTATAAGTGGTCCATGTCTCGCTCCCATATAGTAGTGTACTGATGACACAGGCTCGATAGACGCACAGTTTGGTTTTCTCCGTTAGCTTGGTGTTTTGCCAGACCCGCTTATTTAGTTTAGCCATTGTTGCGGCTGCCTTGCCAATTCTGCTGTTTATTTCTTCTTCAATGGACAGTGTATTGGAGACCTTGGATCCCAAGTAGGTGAAGCTGTCCACAACCTCCAAGTTTTCATTATCGATATTTATGGTAGGAGGAGGTCGAGTGTCTTGGGCCATGATGTTTGTCTTTTTCAAGCTGATTTGCAGACCAAATTCTTTGCAGGCATTGGAGAAGCTTGACACGAGTTGTTGCAAACCAGATTCTGTATGTGCTGTTAGTGCCGCATCATCCGCAAATAGTAGCTCTCGAATTAGGACATCCGTCGTTTTGGTCTTGGCTCGGAGGCGGGCAGTGTTGAAAAGTCCTCCATCAGCTCTGGTATGTAACCAGATTCCCTCACTGCTATCCTTGAATGCGTATCGAAGAAGTACAGAGAAGAATATTGCGAAGAGTGTTGGTGCGAGTACACAACCTTGTTTAACTCCGCTGCTGACAGGGAAGGCCTCTGACTTAGCTCCATCGAACTGTACTGTGCCAAGCATATTTTCATGGAACTGTCTGATGATGGCAAGTAGGTGAGGGGGACATCCAATTTTTGCCAGTATTTGGAATAGCCCGTTGCGACTGACTAAGTCGAAGGCTTTTGTAAGGTCCACAAATGCAATGTATAGTGGCATCTGCTGCTCTCTGCATTTTTCCTGGAGCTGTCGTATGGAGAACACCATGTCTATGGTAGACCGACCGGACCGGAAACCACACTGAGATTCTGGATAGACGCGGGATGCTAGGCTTTGTAAACGTTTTAGTATAACGCGGGCAAAGGTCTTTCCTACAATACTAAGGAGTGAAATGCCGCGATAATTATTGCAATCACTCCTATCACCTTTGTTTTTATATAGTGTCACTATATTTGCATCCTTTAGGTCTTGGGGGATGTAGCCCTGTTCCCAGCAGAGGGACAGAATCTCGTGCAATGGTTGGAGTAAAGCTGTCTTGCCACTCTTTAGAACCTCTGGTGGTATTCCATCATTCCCAGGCGCTTTTCCACAAGCTAGACTGTCAATTGCTTTGCTCAGCTCTTCCTGTGTGGGCACGACATCAAGTTCTTCCATGAGTGGCATATCTGGGATGTCATCTAGAGCGGTGCTGGAGACTGTGGTAACTGTTGAATACAATTCCAGATAATGCTCAACCCACCGTTTTAGCTGTGCTGCCTGGTCTTGAATAATTTCTCCATTTTTGGACTTTAGGGGAGCAGCTTTTGACGTCAAGGGGCCCGTTGCCTTTTTGATGTTTTCGTACATGACTTTTGCATTGCCCATGTCTGCAGCTGATTGTATACTGGAACAGAGCTTAAGCCAGTAGGTATTGACACATTTACGTGCAACCTTTTGGGCAAGTGACTTAGCTGTTTTTAAAGCATGCAAATTGTCAGGTGTAGGCTTTTCCTTGTAAGCCATAAGAGCTTTCCTTTTTGCTTCAGTGACGGGTTTCATCTCGTCCCAATGTTCATCAAACCAGTCCGTGTTTTTGTGAGATTTTTTGCCAAAGGCTTGTATTGCGGATGTATAGACTGTGTCTCTCAGTTGCGTCCATTTGGAGTCAATGGTGACGCATGGGGACATCTTTGAGAGACTTTCCTTCACCTTGTCTTTGAACAGCTGCGCTATCGCAGGGTCTTTCATGCAGGAGGTATTGATGCGTGGACTTCCCTTTTTCTTTGTGTGGTACGAGTTTTTCCTCATTATTCGTACTTTGCTGGCGACAAGGGAATGATCCGTGTCACAGTCGGCACTGTGATAGCTGCGAGTGAGTAGGACGCTAGCTAGTTGTGCACGCCTGGTGATAATGAGGTCCAGCTGGTGCCATTGGTGGGATCGAGGGTGTCTCCAAGATACTTGATGTATATCCTTGCACTTGAAGAAAGTGTTGGTCACACACAAGCCTCGTGAGCAGCACAATTCCAGAAGCCTTTGTCCATTTTCATTTAACTTTCCTCTTCCAAATAGTCCAAGGCAGGTGGGCCAGGCTTCGTGGTCGCTCCCCACTCTAGCATTGAAATCTCCTAGGAGATAGATTGCCTCGTCTTTGTGGATGCCGGCTATTGCCTGGTCTAACGCTCCATAGAACTGGTCCTTCTCTTCCGGAGTTGAATAGAGTGTTGGGGCATACACACTAAGAATGTTTGCTGGGCCCGCAGTTGTTCTGAGTCTTAGAGTGAGGATCCTCTCCGTGCCTGATGACGGTGGTTCAATGGATGGTAGAAGAGTGTTTTTAACAGCGAAACCCACACCATGCTGTCTAGGTTCGTCTTTCGGTCTGCCTTGCCAGAAGAAGGTGTAATTGGCCTCTTTGAGTGAACCGTTGTCTGGGAGCCTGGTCTCCTGAAGGCATGCTATGTCAATCTTTAGCCTTTTAAGTTCTCTATCGATTATTCCTGTCTTCCGTGTGTCGTTTATGGACTGCAGATCATCAGTGATGCCGGGACACATAGTCCTCACGTTCCAGCTAGCGATTCGAAGAGCTGGGGTCTTCTTTTTCTTTTTTGTATTTCTTGGTGCAGGGCTTAGTGGCCCACTTGTTGAGTGGTACTCTAATCTCCACGCACCCAGTGGAGAAGGCAGGCCATGACGGGATAGCACCTATTTGACTGGGGGCTGCCCAGTTTGAGGCGGGCGGTAGCTGTCCAGTGAGACATTGGTAGTCTCTCCCACCGTCGGAAGCAGCCCCTGGCGCCTAGCTCTACGTCAATTGAGCTTTGGCTTATAACCGGTAACTGCTGCTTCCCGTGTTTTGTCGACACCTTGCGGCGACGCTGGAGTGTCCTCTCCAGAGGTGATGCAAGCCTGGGCGGGTATTATGGAGAATTAGCTGCTGCCCATACAGCATATCCCCCCTCTCCACGTCAATGGTGTAACCAAGGGAACGACTTGCGTCGATGCAGCTTGGCTGCCATTGGCGTCGCAGGAGCTGCCGGTATGTACATAAGTCTTATGTATAGACCGCCTGTAGGTGCTCCAATTCCTGATTTTCTTTCAGGGTTTACTCCCTTAGCCTTTCCCGCAAGGCAGGTATAGCCGCAAGGCAGCGGAGGATTTGTAGTCGGAGTTTCCTTCTCCTAGATGAACTACCAGCCAAGGTTTTAACGAGCATCATCTACCGTAGGGGTGCCAGAACCGGGGTTTGAACCCGTGACCGATTTTTATTTTAGAATTGTTTTTGTACCGCAGCGCACTAACACTTTGACCACCGCGCCGCCATATATGCATACATACAAGATCTCAGGATAAAAACCCAAGAACAACTATTTTTACAAATTAAAAGATTACCAATAAGGAAAAAAAATGCTAGCACTTGTCCACCTCATGGGACCCTTTAAGGAGCAATCAGTGCTCTATTAATACTTTCTTTACCGGGACCTGTGCTATTGAGGTCTCTTATCCCACTATAGCCACGGTCCTATTTGGATATAAACACAGCCCACCGCTCCTGCCACACAGGAACTTGGTTAATTGCATAACAAAAACTTCCCATCACTCCTGTTGCACAGGACGTAGTAAATTATATACCAAAACAGCTTATCTCCCCTGCCATACAGGTCTGAATAAACCTCTAGTACATGATCCTCATCATTATTGGAATAGCACACATCTTCATTGTGTAATAATCAAAATCACCATAAACATATCTACAACATGAATATTCAAGAGTACTATATTAATACTTTTGCACAGGTTGCTTTAACTGAATCTACTGGTTCCTCACATAAATTCTAACAGATATTTATTTCAGGATTGTCTCTAGCAAGAGGTAATCTTACAGGGATAACCACTTATCCAACTGTAACATATCAGCATGATTTCATTTAACCCATTACAATCACTTATATCACAATCATGTGCATCTAATAATACATACTGCCTATGGAGATAACAACTTATCTATCCATACCCACAAGTATCTTTATCATACATAACCATCATCAAATATTCATAATAGTCAGCAAAAAGTCTTCATACACAATATTTCAACAAACTCATAATCTCATGGAACTATCAACATTATCATTAATATATCCTGAGCTCTCCAGAGCCCACAAGACCGTTCTATCTCTTTCGCTCTTTGTAACCCGACTGAAACGTAACCCTGTCCTTTTTCCCAGTCAAGGTCTCTTGATTCCTAGCCCATCTTGACCGCACAGTCTCACTGTCCACGTCGCTATGACTTGCACTGACTTTTGAGATCATAACCATGTCCTGTGTCCACCTTTATCTGCTGGTCGCCGTAACTCGACCGAATTTTGCCTAATCACTTATCAAAACTCAACTACCTACTTTACTCATTGCCGAGATAAAAAGTCTGCAATAATATTATCTTCACTTTTAATGTAGTCAATGTCAAAATTTTACTCTTGTAAAATCAACGCCCATCTGGCAACGCGTGAATTTTCAAATTTAGTCGTATTTATGTATTTTAAAGCTTGGTGATCACACCGGAGCGTGAATCTTGCACCCATTAAATAGTATGATAATTTCTGAATTCCACATACTATGGCCATGCATTCCCTCTCAATTGTTGAATATCTCGTCTCTCTATCCATTAATTTACGACTGATATATTTAACTGGATGGAGTATGTTGTCTCTCTTCTGCATCAAACATGCCCCTGATCCCGTCATCAAAGCATCCGTGCGAACTATGAACTTCTCTTCAACGTTGGGGAGAATCAAAATAGGTTTATTTGTGAAATGGTTTTGGATTGTGTCCAATGCTTGTTGGCATTCGTCAGTCCAACATATATTATTCGGTCTATCTTTCTTTGTTAGGTCTGTCAATGGTGCTGTTAACATTGAAAAATTAGGTACAAATTTATTATAGTATGAGATCAGGCCAACTAGTCCTCTTACTTGTCTCTTATTTTTGGGACGTTCTATTTTCAATACTTTATTTATATTGATCAGGTCCGGTTTTAAGAGACCTGGCCCAATTCTATGTCCAAGAAATGCGATATACTTTTTCCCTATCTCCATCTTCTTATTGTTTAATTGTGAACCCAGTCTTTCTGAGGATTTCTACAACCTCTCTAATTGTTATGTGTTTTCTCAGTCGTCTGTGTATATACAGATATCGTCAAAATAATTAGCTACCTGTTTTATTCCTTGGAATAACTTACTGACTATTTTATAAAATGTCGCTGGAGCGGTCGCCAACCCAAAAGGCATAAAATTGAAATGGTACAACCCATCAGGGCCTTGAAAAGCTGTGTATTTGCTTTTCTCTTCAAGGGGTATTTACCCCTTTGTCAAGTCTAATTTGTAAAATATTTGGCTTTTTTCATGTGCTCCAGGAGTTTATCTTGCTTTGCTATAACTTCTGCTACTTTTTTTGTTATTGCGTTCAATTTCCGATAATCTACGCAAGTCCGAATCGACCCATCTTTCTTTTTAATTGGTACTAAAGGGGAGCTATACGGAGACCGTGATTCTTCTATTATTCCCAGTCCCAACATCATCTCTATATCCTCTTTTAGGTTTTGTACCATATGGACAGGTATTGGATAGGGCCTTAAGGTAATAGGTTTAGGATCTAATAACTCTATTTTATGCGTACCCGCCGATGCATTCCCGGGAATACCTGAAATAATTTCTTTATATTCTTGCACAAACTCATCAATTTGTTTTTTATGCATTTCGGTAAGTTCGTTACTAATGTTGATGCCTGAATTATCTTTGATATTGATCACCGGAATGTTCTCAACGTCCTCACTATTTATAGGTTTTGTTTCTTCTTCGGTTATCACTGTGGCACTCGCAACATTCATTTTATGTTTACTTTTGTCTGCTAACTGTACTTTCGACTCTGTGTTATCACGGTTGGTTTCTACAAACTTTGAAATTCCATTAAGGGGATAAACTTTACCCTGACGTCCCTTCTCAATTTATACATTAAATTTCGATAATTTTTTCTTGACCGTGAATGGACCTTCTGAATACAGAGCGAGCTTATTTCCTTTTTTTTTCAACACAAGTACTTTGTCACCAAATTGTATATCTTTAACTATAGTCTTTTGGTCATAATATTTTTTATACTTATTCGTCCTTTCTTTTACGATTGTTTGTGTTTTCATTATGCCTGACTTTATTCTGTTTTTAAGTTCAATTATATAGTCATAAAAGGTTTTATCATTCTCTGTCTTATTGTCATTCGTAAGTGTGTTTCTTAACATTGACATGGGTCCTCTACCCTTTCTACCGAACAGGATTTCATATGGAGACATTGTTGCTGTCTCGTTTGGCACTTCTCGATAAGCAAACAAAATTGCCGGTAAAAATCTATCCCATTGTTGGGTTCCTCACATGCCACTTTTCTTAACATGCTTTTCAGGGTGCCATTTAGTATTTCTACCATCCCATTTGATTGCGGGTGGTAAATAGAAGAGTGACTGGATTTTATATTTAACAGTTCGCACACTTGTTTGTACATATCGGAGGAGAATTGGGGCCCATTATCTGATATGATCTCTACAGGGAATCCCATTCTAGAAAATATTGTTAATAGAGCCTCATAAACGTCTTGTGTTGTTATATTTTTAACGGAATAGCCTCAGGCCAACGCGTAGCCATATATACCAATGTAAGAATATATCTATTCTTATTGTCACTTAGTTGTAATGGCCCTATAATGTCAACTGCCACTTTCTAAAAGGGTGTTCCAATCACTTCCATTTGACCTAATTCTATGGGTTTTATGCTCCCTGGTGTACGTGCTTTTTGAAAAAAGAGGACATGACTTAATCAATTCTTTGATATCTCTGCTCATCTGTGGCCAGAAATACTGTGAAAAAATTCTATATTTGGTTCTTCTGACTGACATGTGTCCAGCCAATGCTGTTGCATGCGCTGTTTCTAAGACTAATCGTTGGAATGGTTTTGGAATCACTACTTTTTGTTCTACTCGGTTATCTATAGTATACGTAAATTTTCTGTAAAGTATGTTATTATTTACTTCAAACGTTACTATCCCTTGCTTGGTGCTTTCAACCGTCGGACTGTTAGCTTTTTTTCATGGTTTAGATAGACCCTTATCTTTGGCCTGCTCCTCAGCTAAATTAAAGTGTTCTAATATTTTTGGTATTGTAGTAATCGGAGTCTTTATTTTTGTTATCCCCCCTTAAACCCGTTTCATTTGGGCCCTGGGTAACAACATTACCGTGATGGCATACTATGTCATTTTCTGCTCTCACGTTTCCTAAAATCACGTCTGTAACGGGATTATCAAAAAGCGCTTCCAGAAATTTTCCGCAGAGATAAGGTGTTTTAATGTCTACTATGGCAGTTTTTGAATGTTTTTATTGTACCATCAATAATTTTTACTGTAAAGGTTTGGTCGGTATAGTTCTGTCTAGGCACTAAGCTCTTCCTGCTCCCTACAATTGTTCACCCCCTGTCCCTAAGTAAAGAAGCTTCTTTCCCTAGCAACAGGAATTTTTCAACCTTTAGTTTACCCGTCGATTTGTTAAAGAGGTCTTCCATACTTCCAACCCATTGTGTTTCGCGAGTCTGCCCTTCTTCTCGGCTTAGTCACCTTTCCTGGCTGTACCTTTGATTATTACTTCTATATCCCTTTTTCTGCCTTAAATCTGGATAGCGATTCTCATTTTTCTGGTGACACTGGCCATTAAGTGAACCCTCTTACCACATTTAAAACACGGCCCCATTACTCGGCCCTCTGTGGAACGACTTCTAGCCTTTGCTCTATATTCTCTTCTATGCTCTGACACACCCCCTACCAGTGGTAGTGTATTATCTTTCCTGGTTAAGTGCTTTTCCCCTGACGATTTAATGTGGTCGATTAGCGTCAGTACCTCTTCGCATGTTGGGGCATTATTTATTAATATGCATTTGACGGCCTCCCCCTTCATATTTAATAATAATTTACTCCTACAAATAAAATCTCTCAATCCCTCAAAAGTTCTCTCCATCGTTGCACTTGCCACCCAATTGTCTAACGTTCTAACTAATTTTGAATGAAAAGCTCTAAAATTTTCATTCTCAGGGACTAACTTGTTCAAATTCTCCCTATATGTCTCCCCATTATGTCCTGCATGATGTAACAGTAGTCGCTTGACGGTCTCATAATCTTGTAATTTTGTCTTTACGTCTTCTGTCATTAGGATTGTTTGTAGCTCCCCAGTGAGTCTTACTTGGAGCTCTATACTCCATTAACTTTTTGGCACTTTTGCCTGTGTCACTACTAGGCCTGACAACGGTAATTTTTCAAATGAAAATGTTTGTTTGAAATAAATGCAGTAAATTATATCTAAGGAGAAATATCTGTCAACGGGAAATGTATTTTGATACATCTTTTTCTATCAACGTGAAACAGAAATCGCAAACACAAAAAGGTTTTGGCGCTTTAAAAGAATCATATAGATAAGGAAAAGCCAAAAATAATGATGTTACAGATAAAAGCGGCGTTTGTTAGTAAAATAAAAGCCTTCTGTGACAGTAACTTCTCTTTGAAATACGCCGATTGATGCTAGCTAATGTTGTTTATCTACCCCCCTCTCCTCCCTTCATTCATATAACCCACACCCCTTGCATTCGCATGTGCTTCTTGTGTGAATTAACACGTGTTGACCTAGAAAAACTGATGTACAAGGTTGTCAGTATTTAAAGTTAATAAATTAATCAGTTACTAACAATTTCAACGACTTCACCGAAACCACACTGGTCAGCAACGAGGCATCACCGACACCACACTGGTCAGCAACGAGGCGGATGCCTCTCTCGCGGACAGGACTTCACCGACAGCTCATCGGACCTGATGACTGCGGCCGACGCCTCAATGTTCGACAAAACTGTCTCACCTTAGTGTCCTTAGAAGTTGTAATTGAGAAGAGTTTCCAGAAGTCCTCTGACGTGGCCTCACTGTTGCGTTCTGGGTTCTGGATGTAATAAGACAGACGTCTCGACTCTTGTCAAAAATAATATGATTTTTTATTGTTGTAATAAGTCACGTACAGACTCAATAATACAATAGCTGCAGTAATACAATAAAGTCAATGACAGCCATCAAGTACTTCCAAACACCGGCTAATTTCACACTAGCCTCTCTTCTCGTGATTGTCACTACCTTCGAGCACACCTCGATAAAAAGTATCACCATCACTCGCCTAGTACTACACCGTCCTGTAGTCTGACACACACACTACACACTGACCTCTACTCGGCACCGTCGCATTGTCCGTCTCACACTATATATAGCCTTGAACGAACTCTGCAGGTCATTGCATGTGAACGCTAAATGTTCTGTTTGCCTGAACACCGCTCACAACATTTTCACAACAATTTCACAACAAATTCAGTCAGTGATTCTAATACCTTGACAGTATCTTAAGGACTTGCACACACACTCACAATCTCACTAACACACACACACACTCACACACACATAAATTCTTTCATTTATATATATCTAGATAAATAAGCAAATCATGACATTATGGGTTCCCTTACCTAATTGGTGGATGATGTAAATTTTGAAACATTATCATTTTATTTGGATCATATTTAATGTATTAACGATATTTGTCGAGACAATGGCACAGAAAGGGGAATAAAACTTAAACGTTTACAAAAAAAGAATCAGGGCCCAAAAGCCGAAGGGATAAACATTAGAAATTCAATATCCTAAAGAATTTATATATTGGCTAACAAGTTAGTTTACACATAGTTTGGTTAAGATCTATCCATTTTCTCTTGTCGTTAACGCTTAAACAAGTTGTAAATATCAACGCCATATTGTATTTTAATATTGGCTATAAAGTATGTATGTATAAAGTTTGGTCAAGATCCATTCATTTCCATGTAGCTAACGCTTGAATATATTGGTATATAACTAACATAAGTGGGGTGGGGAAATAGGGCTCCCGGCCCTCTTGAATGTCAATTTTCAAATGTCACAGAAACCATTCCGTAAGCGCACTCAACAATTTCCTAAAGTTTCATCGTGATCGAATGAAATGTTTAGTCAGCTAATGGACAAACATAAATACAGACCTCGATTTATATATTTATACATACATACATAAGAAAAACATGACATTAAGAGTCCCCTGGCCCAGTAGTTTGCAAGATGTAAATTATGAAGAATTTGTTTTTTTTTCAAATATGATCATATTTAATATATTAGCTTCATGTGTTGAGATCATGTCACAGAATGAGAGATATAATATCAAATTTTTACGAAAAGAGAATAAGGGCATCCGGCCCCAAAAGATGAACATTAAAGATTCAATTCCCCATAGAATTTTTAATTCGGCTATCAACGTCCTTATACACCACGTTTGGTTAACCTCCATTTTCCCAGTCGTTAGCGCTTAAACAATATGTATACATCACATATAGGTTAAAAACCGAAAAAAAACATTAAGGGCTCCCAGCTCCAATCGTTGCAAGAGGTTAACTTTGAAATACTTTTTTTTTCTTTTAAATAATGATATATATATATAAATATATAT
>MUZC01004506.1:187632-204186 GCA_002072015.1 Radix auricularia | reverse complement strand
TATATATATATATATATATATATATATATTTATATATATATATATATGATAAAGGTGCCGCCAGTTAGCATCACTTGAATCCATGTGAATATTAGTTCTATTGATAATCCAGTTTGCTGTAGAAAAGCTCAACTGATTACTTCTGAATCCATATTTATCCTGGGTTTGCAAAATAGGCCAAAAAAATAGCGTGAAGTCATTTATTGACTGTCCTTAGGTCGATCATAAAATGGATTTTTATCAGTTTATAAAGATAAAAAAATATTTGTATTTCAAACGAAGAGAAGGTGGGATCCATTTTCCCATAACAATAACATACCATATTTATGTAAGCAGAAATAAACGAGGCTGCATTAAATGATATACCAATAAATACACACTTATAAATATACAAGATACTTTTTTTTTAAAGGCCACAAGAAAGTTACTGAGATCGCAGGTCCAACCCCACCCCATGAGGCAACACGTATTCCAAAAAACATTACCAATTAACAATGCTTTTATTTTATAGTTATAGATAAATGTTTTTTTTAGGGCTGTTATCGATTAAACAAAAATTAATCGTTAACTTTTGAAAAATTACCGAATAATTAATCGATAATTTTCATTAGAGCAAAAAATAAGATGTATGACGTCATTAAACTAAAAATTTCAAGGGAAGTAACAAAAACAGGTAATTCACATTTTTTATATAGATAGAAGTAGTGTAATATTATATCAATAAATTTGAATTTTGTTATTGTTAATAAAGTAAAAGCAATGTTTAACTGTTGATATCATTTTCCTTATACAACAGCTGATTTTATAATTTACAATTTAATTGATTATTATAAATCGGTAATACAGTTGAAAAGATGTTCGATAGTTTTAATCGCTATGTTATCAATTAAAATAATTTTAATCAACAAAAATATTCACTGATTAATCGAGAAATTAATCGATAATTTTCGCAGCCCTAGTTTAAAAAAAAAAAAGAAATTGTATAAATTAGAATTAAAACATATCTATACAATTACTTTGCTAACTTTCATAGAAGAAAAATCACTTATTATGCTATCAAAATTTCAAATTATTTGTAATATCTTGTTCCATGGTCAATATTGCATGATTTTAGGGTCTGAAATCACCCATTGTGGAAGTAAAAATAATTTTTAATCAACTTCGCTTAGCAGAAGCTCCTTTCACAACAAGCAAAACTGATAGTAATTGTTGAGAAAATTTATTGGCAAAATTACAATTTTTCTGTTGGGTGCATAATTTTCCAATCTATAGATCTACGGTTAAAATTTTTTAATTAATTAAAAGGTTCTTTCCCCTCGTTTTTCCAACGTAATGTATCTTCTAGTAGTGTAGGTACAGCTATAAAAACCGGATCCTTTTTCTTTCAATATTGAAATTTTCTTTAACAATGTTAAAATTGTAATTTATTTGATGTGAAATTTTGTTCATTTAGTAGGTTACATGGTATTATATGGTTTTATATATGAATATTTTCTTGCAAGAATATGAACCTGATCAAAGCTTTCTTCTATTTTCTTTTCAATTGTATACATTGATAAAACAAATTCTCCCTTGCACTTCTTGTCTAAAGATATAACCACGTCTTCTGAATTTTCGCCACTCATATTTCTTAACAAATTGTTTTGGCTGATATAACAGTGTTATGTATTAGCATATCACTTAGTTCCATGAAATGCGTTTGCATTAATTTAAAAAAAAAGAATCACGAAAAAAACAACAACAAATAAACTAGTTTCCATAAATTGAGATAACATAAGACATACAAAAGAAAAAGGTCGCATTGTTTCAAGTAGAGTTCCAGCATCTGATCTCGTTTTACTACTTACTACTTCAGATGTCTATTTTAATTATTTATAACTATTTTGGCTTTAATTAACGGAGAAATTTGAATATTTTCATATTCTTGACATAATTAAATTTATTTCAATATTACTTCAATTATATAGGCGTAACGTTTCAATAAAACCTTATTTTAATTTATTATACTTAAATTTAATGCAATAAAAAGAATATAAATTTAGTTTTTAATAATTCCCTTACAATACTTTTATGAAACTGAAACAGTAAAATAAATTACTTCTTTTAATTTAAACACAATATTTGAACCACCATGTCATATATGTACTTGTTCACGAATCATTCTGCACATGTGGAAAATTCACACAAAAGCTGCCGTGGCGATATTAATTATATTTATTAGCACTTAATTTTCGGCCTAACGGTGATGTATTTTGTGTATAATTTTCATATATCTGTTACGTACACCGATTGATTTTCCAAACAAATCGATACCATTTTTTATCTATCTTAATTTTTTAAAACAAGTTTGCGTAAAACAAACGATATGTATCAAACAAATATTGTGCGACCCGTTAATTAAGATACGAAATTATGACTATTTTTGATTTACCTTGGTTTTAACCTTCAAAAAAATTGAAGGGCGATTGTCGGAAAGTGTTGTTTTCATAACTGCCCACAAATGCCGCCGTCAAAATGTCTGCCGCCCGGGGCAGACCGACCCCATCGCCCCCTTCTAGCTACGCCACTATATGAAGGATTATCTGTCCACATGGAATTTTTCTTATCCCATAACATTGAACATCGAAATGGGGGGGGGGGGTTGTGTCAAATTTATCAGGTTAACATAACTTACTCAGAAAATAATGTATTTTATAACGTTAATACCGAATTTAACATTGAATACCACATTTATCACAATCATGAATTCGCATTTAATGTTGACTGGTCGTCAGTGTATATATATTTTTGCATTGTCCTAAGATGGAATTACTTTAAAACAACTCTTTAATGTTTTTTATACTTAAAGATAAATTTGTTTTATAATATGTAAATGATAAAAGAATAGAAGAAATCAAATTTAAGATGTAGAAATATAAAGAGTCGAAACCTTCAGGCATAAAACTTTGTTGGATATAAACGTCCTGTGGAATCATCCGTGTCTAAATATCATGAAACCTCTAACATATTGGCAGTCTCCACTCTATGTTGTTAACACAGGACTAGGATTAGTGCTGGGTAAGCTTGGAAGGACTTTCTATCGACTCTTTTACGTAGCTTTAAAAAAAGGAACATTAATGGTTTTACATTAGCTACTCTACAATCATTACTTTCTCAGAAACTACGTATTAGGTAAATTAAAAATGAAATTTACCATGGAATGCCACATTATCACAAACATGAATTGGCATTAACTGTTGACTCCTTTTCAGTGTATATAGTTTTTCTCTATCGTCCTTTCACTTAAAGTTAAAAAAAATGTCATGCTGTTTTTCTTATTTAATAGATACTAATTCAGACTATTATATTTTGTACCATAGTTTAAAGTTTTAAAATAATAAATACAAAATATAATAACAAATATTTTATAAAAATTATTTGATTATGTAGAATTGAAAATGTCTGGGGTCAAAATGACCCTTGGGCAAAACCTGTTATTGTCGAACTGTCCGAGATCAAATATTTTGTCTCCGTGTTCGAATAGTCGAATCGAGCCGGGTTGAAAAGTCATGAGGTCGTATTGGCATCTATGAATTTCCGGGATCGTGTCGTATGGGGTGAAAACGTTATCAAACCAAATATTTCAACATTACATTACATGTAGACAGAGAAGTAACACAAAGCAAGAGTCAAGACATCAAATAATAAAACACAATGATTTAAGAAAACATTCACATTACAGATAACAAGTATTATATCACATACTTGCTCCCCCACAAATATTGTTACAGTTATAAATATTTCTCTAATGTAAAGTAGACATAAAACCATGAAACGTTGTTTTCATTGAATCAATTTATTCAAAAATGTAATATCCAAATAGATGACTTGTTTAATTAAACTGTGTTTTTTTTTTATTTTAAGAAGAAGAGCAAACATTTCACAGAAGTTGTAATTAGAATTGTACTATTAGAATTTCGTCTCATAATCCCCTGTTGTCAACTGTTATTTGGGGGGCTGTAAAGGTGAGAAAAAGGTTAGAATGAAATACTTAGATGCTGAAATTTTGAGGACATTATATGTTAAACATGCAGTCAGATATGAACATAAGTGCAGAATTATATTTAACAATTACGTATCTAGCACCAATAAAATCAGGCACAGTATTTGTTTTCTTTGTTTTATACCTATCTCAGGGCGTTGAGCACATGCTTGTTTGATCACGGACATCGCCACTTGTGCCACAAGGTTTTCATCTTTGAACACATATTCATCACCACTTGAAATACCCAAAAGCTCAGAGTCTACCATATCCCCAACACCCACAACATTTATGGTGATTCCTTTTTCTTTGATATGAGCGGCAGCTTGTAGGGCTGAGAACAAAATATTAAAAGAAAAAATATTTTATCTTTAAAAAAAGGAAATGAAAACTCATGGTAGAGAAATTGGTAAAGAAGAAAAGCTTTACATTTAAATTTTACACAATTTCTTGATGGGTTAAAAGCATTAACAAAATGTCCGTGTTCAATTTTTAACTATTGTCGGTTTATGTTATTTCTAGTGTTCATCGTAAATTATCACGCTTTCTGGGATTATTCATTTCAGAAAGTTGCTCGCTGAAGCATTTAAGTACAATGGTATCACGGAAAAGATTGTCGTAAATCAAGTTGACTACACTCTATAGAGAAAGCTAAGAGACCATATTAAATGTTGTCATCTAATTTCTAATAGTAGTTTACTGAGGACTGAAAAAAATATATAATAGATTAACCATTTTTTACTTTTAAAAAGCTTTTAATGTTGGTTTCATTTTGTTTTCTTAAACCTCTTTGGTCTTGTTTCGCTATTATTTTTTTCTCACATACATCAGCATGAAAGGTTGTCCTTAGGGTTACGCGGTGCAATTAAAAAAAAATAATTTAGATAATGAAAACATAAGAAATATTTTGATTCTTAACTTTTAAGCATACTAGTATAAAAGTAAATTTTAAAATATAATAATTTAAATTAAGGTGTATTAACAAAATATGTAAGTATAAAACCTATTTCCCCACCCCTGAAATAACATTAATACATTGTAATGTTAAGATTGAGGAATTCTGATTATTAAGAACTCAGAAACAACCTAAATATATATAAACACAATTATTAGCAAGTGGGGAATTTAAATATAAATATGAATTGCGTCTAGATATTGACTCGAAGAGTTATTATTAAAATTATAAATAATTTACTCTTGGTCGTGTCGTCAGATTTCCCGTCAGTCATTACGATAACAGTTTTAAAAGAATTATTCCGGGAACCAGCAGCTTCAGAAAACATTTCATCGTTGATGATCAAGTCCAGAGCTTTGTCGGTCCTTGTTTTGTGGCCCTTGTTTTGTGGCCCTTGTAAGGAATATCACTCAGACTCTACAATAAAAAAAGAATAATAATTTGATGCTTTCCTTAAGCTACAGGAAATCTTTTATATTAATTAATTTTATATTTTAAATCAATGAATTTTCTTATGTTGCATATTTGATAAACTGACATTAACCTGACCTGTGTTAAAGATCTTATTTCGTGCCCCACCCTGTTGCGTCATGGGATCTCTTTATAGTTAACAAATAGGGGTAAATAAGTAAAGTCCCCTTTTCAGAATATAAATGATGTAGTGGGGGGGGGGTAAATTAGGATTCACATGTTTCGTTTAGTAACTGCCATGAGAGGGAGACTGTGTTGCTAACGCCGAGGCTCGAACCCGTGACTCTTAGCGGTACTGCACAAAATAAAGTAACAAACATTCTGAGAATAATTGGGACTAAAACTGAATCAATTTTAAAAAAAGAAAAGAAGATTGATATTACATTCATAATATCACAAATATTTTGGATAAAACTTGAAAACTTGCAACAAATGAAAGATCCACTAATTATAACGTACATCTTGAAAATATAAACTGCAGAATTTTCTACATAAAATAACTATAATTTATATAATGTAGTTACTATTACAACATATCAATTTTAGTCTAAGTAATAGTAATAGGTAAAATGTTTAAAAGATGTTTAATGAAAGTCCCTAAAAGAGAATACAAAAAGTATCTTAAGTCTATACATTTTCCCGAACATCACAAATTAAAAAAAAATAATACCATCAATTTGCAATCAATGTACATTTAAATGCATGTGTGCAGCACAAAGGCAATGCTTACGAACATTGACTTTAACTTAATTATTGTGTAACCAAATATAAGTGTTTAAAATTATAGTATTGTTTCTCTATTGGTCTAGAACTTTTAAAATCAAAAAGGATAACCTCTTAAATATTTTTTTTAATATAAAAAGCTCAGTAAAGAAAAATAGGAATTTTAAATATCATAATATTTTAAAATGAACCATCTGATTTTTATTGACCAATTTTGGTCATTACCCATCCATTTGCTCCTGGTCCTATATTTAGCTATTTGTTTTTAAATAATTTTTTTTTCATAACTTGTATTGGGAAAATCAATATGTTGCTCCTCGCGCTCAACAAGTGGATATTCAGAATTAAATTTCATATAGCAGTTTATATAGGACATGATGTTTTTGCGATTTAATTTTGTTCGATTTCAATCTATTCACCCAATTGCTAGATTTAAAAAAACAACTCTTTTCATAAAATTTATCTAATGAAAAAAATTAAATGCTCGCCCCCCCCCCCCCAGGCTAACCGGAATATGTTGTAAAATTTAAAACACATATACGTTTCAAATAAGATAATAATTGATATAGATGTCAAGTTTGGCTAGATCCTTCAATCTATAAATGTATGCGACACAAAGCAACACACAATTATTTTATTATGTATGTGTATAGTCTAATGTAAATATTATCAAATATTTCTTACAAAGACACTAATAGTAATAGCATTGAATCATTGAAAAAATAGACTTGATTATCCCATTAAAAATGGTTTAACAATGAATTATCTATAAAAACATATACATATATTAATGTAAGAAAAAAAAGATATCATTGCCTGGTTAATGCCTTCAAAAGTTCGGTGGTTTTTAAGATCAAAATATTTAACTGCATCAGAGCTGAAATCAATTGCCCCGACATGGACATCTTGCTGCTCGCTTATCAAGTATGAAACCACTAATTTTGCGATGTTGATCTGGTACTGGAAGTTGTTTTCCCCAATGCTAAATGAGGAATCAATAACGCAAATGAGGTCGACTGGTGCACAAGCTGAAATTAAAGTTTTCAATAAAAAATGTGAAACAAACGTTTAAAAAAATAGGCTTTACAAATTTAAATGAGTTATAACTTATAACATATAGATAAACGCCTAAAGATTATAATATTATTGCATTATAAAAAAATATTAATAAAAATTTTGTTATGTTTGAAAGTGTATTTTTAAGCATCTGTTATTAATACCACTACTACTACTACTACTATTACTAATCTTTGTATATCTTAGATATACAGACGCTCCTTCTATGCAGAAGATAATTGCGTCCACAGACCATGAGAGATGCAGCGGTCACAGGCCACGGCTATAGGGGTTCCACGCATTACCCCAGCCGCCTAACTATTGTCTAGTTAGGTACCCATTCGGAGCTGGGTGACTCGGGGACTCCTCAGGCCCCGAGAACAAATCCTCACCTTCGTGTGGATTCGAACTCGTGACCGTCGGTATGACAGTCGAGAGCGCTACCTCTCGACCACCACGTCCCACTACTGCTGCTGCTACAACTATTATTATTATTATTATTATTATTATTATTGTATCTAGGCTATATATTGATCATTGTTATATAGCAAACACGCATGGTCTGTGCGTTATTAGAGATACGGAAACAAGATCACATAGATGATCCTCATCACCCACTGTAGATAAACATTTTTTTTTAAAAATATATTATTTTATTCTCGGCCATTAACGTTATCAACTTTATGTTACAAACAAACAGTTGTGGTCATGTATATAATTTGAAGTTCAACAACCTAAACATGCCATTGAAATTATAACTATGTACATTCGATCAAAATGAGATGAACTTAAAAAAAAAACGTTGTGGTCAACAAATTATTTTTCAGAGTAGTCATATATCTTTTTTAATTTATTGTAAAAGTAAATCATTGTTGACTAAATATCTTTATGCACTTGCTTTATTACAGGTATGCTCAACCTTTGGGCTTGGGCCATTGACGGCGTATAAAAAAATTTTTAGGCTACAGCCGCTAAACAATTTTCACTGCAAATCGAAACGATCACTATCAAAACTTTACCTTTTGTAATTTTCAACGTGATATAATAGTGACGTCATCATAATGTATTGTAGAAATTACAGTGCTTCAATACAAATTACAAACAAAAATATTTTAATTGATATTGTCTTTTATTTCTACTCTATTGAACATTGTCATATAAACATACTGTTGAATACCTCACCGATATCAATTTTAGAACCTTTGCATTTTTGAGAACCGTTGAGGGTAGGGGTAGGTCCATCAACGCAACAGGGATGCTGTCCTTGAGATGGACAAAGATCCATGATGGACCATGGAATATTCCGTAGCTAACACTATTGGTTAGGACGTCGAGGTTGGCCGAACGTTCTCGAAGTCATGCATGTCAGCGCGTGATTAACAGTTGGTACACGCCACTGACCAATCAGATGAGAACGCTTCGGTCAAGCCACGCAAAAGTAGGGGCCTATATAAACGGTCACTCAACCTTACAGCGGTCTCTATCTCAGAATTCGCAGTACACCAGGGTCTGCGGATGTGACTGAACGAATCCGAGTTGAGCCTAGCTGAAGTCTGTTCAGCTAGTTAGTTGGTGGAGCTAGTTAGAGCTAGTTAAAGAAGCTACTAGAAGAAGCTAGTTAGTGGAAGTTGAAGTTAGAGCCAGTGTAGTGGCGGAGGAACCGATGAGCTGTTATCTCAGACAGGAGATCAAGAGCTGAGAAGGGGAGCAGGTGGCCGTACCTTGAACGAAGTCAGTGACCAGTGCGGAAGGGGGCCGAATGCCAAGCTGACCACAGAGCGGAGCTACGCTTGATTGGCCAGACCGAAGCGCAGCCTTCCAACCAGTCCTTTGGCCACGCCCAGTCCATGAGGGACGTGGGCATCATTACAAACTTTTAGTATAATTTATCATAGACGTAGATATTGTAATTCATTATATGTTTATTAATTCAGTTTCATGTATATATGTATATATATACCTAATGCATTAAATATTTTATATCTTTATCACATTCACGTAGGCGTTAGTTTTCTAATTATTAATGATAAGCTTTATGTCGTTTAGTTATATTATTATTATTAGTATAGACTATAGAATAGTTAAAGTTAACTGTACCCTAGACACAGTACTCAACAGTTGAGAGCTCTGCGTTTGTGAGAGCACACCCCAATATTCAATCGTGTGGACCCACTCTGTATGCAACAGTCGGGCCACAGAATATTCAACACATACCAGTTTCCTCACACTGAACATTTATGCATGTCAGCCCCGTACAGAATAAGGATTTTTAAAGTTAAATTTGTACACTAAGAACACAATAAATGAATTAGACATTCGCTGCTTCACTAACACTTCCCATGTAACTTAGCAGTTCTGAGTCCAGAAATTAGTGGCTGCTTTCCATTTGAATATTTGCAGAGAGTTGCGCAAAGTCCGGTTACTTGCTGGAGATCATCAGTCGTATTCCTGACACAAGATTGGTATCCACCAGTCCGGTAAGATATTTGTTATTGAGATACTTAATTCGTAAAAATGACGGTCCGCACATGTACGTTCTTCCAAACAGCATTAGAGTGTTTCTTGCTATTGCGTGAAGCTTGGGTTACTACGCTATTTTCCATGTCTCCCGTAGTTTGTTTTTGTCCTCAGATTTTTGTACAAGCTGAGTGTAATTTTTAATCGCGATGCGCGAGGTCTATCGTCGAACATTCCTCTTTAGATTTTCCACGCATGACTTCCTTGGATCACCGTTTAACTGTGTATGGTTGTGTGATGCGTGTCGGGGGAAATGTTGCTTGACACTGTCCTGTTTGACAGTTTTCACTACATGGCCGCAGATTAAACACTGCATGAAATAGTTCTCTGTCCCTGCCATAAAAAATATAATTCCCATTGTACGTTAAAGCTCCGTTTCTCTTCTTGCAGCGTTCTTTTCCATTTCATCGAAATGACAAGTATGCAAGCTGTATAACTATGACACATCTAATCGTTTTCATTAAACGCCTTTTCACTGTTAATACTGTTATGTTTATTCACTGCAATGTCGGGAATCTGTCTGGATTTCTGGTGCAGCTGCCAGCTAAGAGTGATGTACACAGACATCTGGGTGATTGCGTGTGCTATAGCAGCTACTGAAGTTGACCGACGTGTTACACTGTTACACAGAGCAAGCACAATACATCGAATGTGCGCATCACACGGTTTCGGCGCGCTTCAATATTAGGCTGCTAAACGTCAAGGCCTGCCATCATTAGCTACAATCTTCAATTATTAATGCCGCTAAGTGCGTCCGTCAGTGTGTGTGAATCCCATATGTCCCGCAACTCTGGATATCTCTTTTTTAAAATTGAAAATATTGACGTAAAATTATAATGATTTTGGTTTTGAGATTAACAGAGCGTGTGGTTTTGCACTCCGTAAAAAAATAAGTGGCGTCATGAAGCTTTTATTATATTAATTTATTTGATGTTACTTTTTATGTTGATAATCCGAGTGTGTGAATAAGCATGTGTGCGAGTGTTTTCACATCTGTGTGTGCGGCTGTGTGTGCGTGTGACATTGTGTTTGTATTAGTTGTGAAATAACTATTTATTTCATAGATTGCTAAAAGTGAAATTCAATATTGAAAAGACATTACCGGGTTATGGTTTATGTATAGTTAAAATTATGCACCGGTTTATGAAAAATTCCGTTAATGTTATGAACACGAGTTTCGGCCGATGCGTTCTTCGTGGGTGCTTGATTAAAAAATAACGGAAAGTCATTGAATGTGACTTAAAAAACTGTTAATGAGTAGATCAATCTCCAATCATTTTTTCTGAGATGGTTTTACTTTATGTTTCATTTTAGAAGAAATGAGCCCTTGAGCATTAGTTGGACGAATATTTATTTTTACAGAAAATGAAACCTTTCTAAAATTTTAAATTGTATTTTACAATAATAAAATCACACGAAGATGGGTCGAACTCATTTCTCTTAGTCACTGCTAAATAACTATAGAAATAAATGTGAAGAAATTATTTAATTGCAGACGATATATCAATTTTACTTTTTAATATAAGCTTTTATACATCTACGTATATAATCGAATGGAGGCAAATTTTATACTCGCTTTGAACAAGTCAAAATGACAGAAAATGAAATTTCTTAATAGAAAAATTAACACGGAACAGCTTTTGAAACATTTAACAAGTGATTTATCATAAAAGCAATTGCAAATATTTGTTAGGAGGAAGATGTATTTCTTTTAAATGCTTACTTAATACAAGTAAGTGTTTTGGATCGATTTCATTATAAACTGACATTAAGGAAATTCGTATTGAAAGTAAACGCTCAGGGATTTTAAATAATAAAATGGTACGTGTATAAACGTTAATACACTGTTGTAAGAGAGGGGTAAAATAGCGAAATTGTAATTTTTATAAAGAGATTGCAACTTTGTGAACTTTTTGAAGGGTTCTTTTCATTTCTTGGGTCATGAGTTTATAATATTGCCGAGGCCTGAGTGGCACTATTTCTTAGCCACTGATAATATGCTTTTTGCAAAGATTAAGAAAAGCAGAAGTGTAAACTTTTAAGCCCAAACCTTGCGATTCAACGTGTGTTTTTTAAAAACAAATAGACATTATTCAAAAATCTCCCCAACCCTACGCATCCCAATCACATAAGTATTAAACAGCTCAATAAAAATAGGCCCAATTTGCCCTAAATAAACGTCATGCATTAACTGTAAAGGAATGGATGTTGTGGATTAATTGGTAGATGAATGAAAAAGCTTACGTTAAAAAAGAAATATTGCTAGAATAATGCAATATTATGGTACGTGATTTGATTAAAACTGTAGAACTGTCTATTGGTGCAAGTTTGTGTGGGGGGGCTATGTGCGTGTGTGTGTGATTTGGTTATTTCTATGTCTGCTAATGTTGCGCCTCTAGCATGACAACCAGTATTTATCTTCTTAAACCACTCATATTTGTTTGATTTTACGTCTCATAATTGTTTTCTTTATTGTAATATATTATCGGAAAAAAATATATTGCAAGCTGGTATGAGTTTTTGATAAATCAGTGAACTTTATGCAAGCAAATAACAACATTAAATCCCTAAAAATACATATAAATAGAAAGAATTACGGACACTTTGACTCCGGACGGTTCGACCCTTCAAGTTCGACTCCAGGACTTTCGACCCCATGGACGTTTCGACCCGGGCGTCTCGACCACGGACGGTTCGACCCCGGACGATTCGACCCCGGACAGTTCGACCACAGGACTTTCGACCCCTTTCTATGTACACCGTAGAAATTTATTATTATTTTCTATATTTATACTTTTTAAATTTTAGTTTTTGGTATAAAAATGATTCAGCATAATATTATTATGCATTAAAAATTAAATTTAGTTTGAAATAGTTATTTGTAACGTTTAATTTACAATGATTTGAAAAATTACGTACACGTATAACCAGTCAACATTCATCTAACATTTATGATTGTGATAATTGCGCGATTCAAAACCTATCTAAATCCACCCCAAACCCAATCCGATGTAATCGGGCAATAAATAGCCAGTGTGATCAAATCGTCCTTTCTAAAGGTTCCTACATTTTCGCTGCACCCCCACCTCACTTTATTTACCTTTCCCATTACCTTCGCCAGCACACGGCACACGGCGTGATGTTGTTGTTACTCAATCAACCTTAGTAACAAGTTTAAAAATTACGTCTAATTAAAATCAGTATTTCTGCTAGGTTTTCACGTGTTAAGGAATACAAGAAGTAAATTGAAGGGCACGAGTTTGTAATGGTTCCAACGCCTGCGAGGTGTATTGTTAAGCTTATCGACATTTTAAAAAAAAGCATTTATTTTTGTTATCACAGTGAAAATCTTTGAGCAAATTAAATATATACATCTTTAAAACCCATTTCAACTGAGGTCTTCTTTAAGTGTGTTTGGGATAGGAGTTGAAATTCTGTTTTAATTTCTACTTCATAATATACCAAAAATTAATTGAAAATAATAATAGTAATAAAATAACACATTATAAATGAAAAAATCTCAGTTTAGAAACGAAAGGGTCGAAACGTCTGGGGTCGAAACGTCCTAGGGTCGAAAAGTCCCGAGGTGGAACTGTCCGGGATCGAATCGCCCGGGGTGGAAGCGATCGGGGTCGAAACGACCTGGGGACGAAACGTCCTGTGGTTGCACTGCCAAGGTCGAACCATCCGGGGTCGAATCGTCCGGAGTCGAAGTGTCCAACCACCAAATAGAAAAGACTTTTTGCACAACTAAAGTAAACCAGCAGGGTACATTTTCAGCTCAAACCTTGCAATTTAAGGTGTTTATTTAAAACAAATTAATTCATACATACTTTAATTTAACATCAATATTCACATAACTAATATCTGGCGCAAATAAAAATCCTATTCATGTGACTAAGGCCATGCTTAGCCTAGAAATAGAAATAAAGTTTTGAAGAGCTTTTCACACGAAAAAAGTAATCTTAAAACATGCATTTTACTCTAAGACCTAACGAATGGTGAAACATCCATTTAAAAAAATGGGTACATTTCTCGAACAATGCGATTGCATGACATACTCTTCGTGTAAAAACTGTTCTTTAAAATGTAAATATATCAAGTGTAAAGAAATATCACGGGTATTACGACTTATAAATAGGATCTAGCATACGAACGTGCTTGTTATGTCGAAAAACACACTGACAACAACTCATTTTGTGCCAAGCTGTTTAGAGTTTATGAGATGAATAGTATACAACGGGAATAAAGATTGATATAAAGTGAATAGTTACTATTAGAAACAATGTGCGGGAATATAAAATGATTTACATAAATTTTATAACGTGATCAATTTCTCGACATTTTCTAAAAAAACAGCATCGTTCTAATGTTTTTATTCACGTTAAAGGAACATGTGCCTTTAAAACAAAAAAAAACATATTTTCCACTCTCGCAAGCCAAAATATTCACAAATATTATCTGGCTAAAATATCCTATTCGTCTTGAACTAATTTCATGCTTAGACTATAAATGAAATGGGTGTTAACTCTTTCGCTGCGGAATTTTTGTTTACGAAAAAATGTACATTATTTTCAAAAGTAAAAAAAAAGTGAGAGGTTGGGTTTTTAACAAAAATATTTAAAATATTATTTTTAGGCTTATAGGGATAAATTTGGTATCAAATGAAAGGTAGTTAAATGGACTGTGCGTTTTTGAACTTGTTTCTTTGGTTTAAATAAAAAAAACTAACATAAAAGAAACTAAAAATGTAAAAATATGACAACAAAAATCACTAAATTTAGGGGAAAAAAATTCTCAGAAGGCAAATTTATGTTAGTGCTCCATCATTAAAATTTAATTCAAAAATCAAATATGTAACACAAGTAGGCATTTTTATGTTTATAAATGTACAAAAGAACCACAAAAATTAATTTTGAATTATGTCTCATATTTTATAATGTAGCTAAAGATAGCTTGGGTAGCCATAGCAACAATATGGATCAACAAAAAAACAGCGAAGAAAATTAATAAAATAATGCTTCAAATGATAGCAAATACACCTCCCCTTCATTCATAAACAAGGAAGTACCACTCTTCTTTGTTAAAGTCTAATTTAAAAATAGCTCTTAAAAAGTTTAACCGAGAAATAGGAAAGAAACAAACATGATAGTGAAACAACGCACAGTGTGTTGGTCCGTGCTTTTGAGCAAGGCGGATGAACGCAGTGTGCGTTGTTCCGCATCGAAAGAGTTAAGCGTGTGGTTGAGCAGGCCAGGCCCTACATGGGCTGTAGCTGGAACAATGTGGTGGAGCAAGCCAGGACCCTACATGGGCTGTAGTGCTACGGATGATAATGATGATGCTATATTAAAGCAGAAATACCAAAATTGATGGGTAATATTTAAATTAATAATATTTTTATTTCACATATCGTTGTTTTTATTAAGAAGGGGTTTGATTTATCACAACCCTAATTTCCAGATGCGTTTACATTCATTTTTAAGGAGAAATTAAGACCGAAAACCAAATAAAGTTATTCTTATTGTGCCTACCCCTTAGGGTAGCACGGGTATTTTGCTCGTGTATGTATATTAGTGCCAAGCGTTGCAGCTTACGCTACAGCTGCCGGAGTCATACTTTCTTTCGAAATATATTTAAAAAAAAAAATATTTCGTTTACAGCTTTACAAAATATAATGCCGTATTGCAAATATTTGACGCCCGCGGGTTATTAAAATTTAAAAAGATTTTCATGGCCGCAGGTTGGGAACCCCTGCTTTATTAGAATAATTGGTTGAAGATTTTTAATTTTGATACACAACAACAAATGTTTCTCTGGTTAGTATTTGTGTGGGAAGTTTTTTTTTCGTTATTTCCTTATCAGTAAAATTGAAATCACTTATTGTTTCTATATTATATGTTCGTGTCAGTAGTTGCCCTTTCAGATACCATATCGATGAAAATAGTTTTGTTATTATTCAAAATTAGAATATATTAATAAATATACTGAAATTTTCTGCACTCTATTTAACATAAATTAAGTAGGCATTTGCTTTTTCATTGAATTAGTTTAAAATTGTACGAACCGGGATTTTCCTGAGCACTAACAGCACAAAAGCCTGCAGCCAGCAAAACAAATTGAAGAAGCGTACGCATTGTAGAGATTTCCCCTCAGAAGTGGTTAGCCTCTACGCGGCCTGGGGGATGAGTAAGGAAGCAGAAGTGGCTGCGACCTGAAACTAATAACCACGGCGCCATCGCCAAACACAAGCACCGGCTCCTATCGTAATAACGTTAGGACGGGCTAGACCTCACCGCGAGGTCCGGTGCGGGGTACAGGAGCAGGCCTATACCCAACATTGCCCGGCTAGGAATGCCGAAGACCGGAAGACTCTCTGGGCAAGGGGCGAAACGCATACGAATCGCCCTCAATGAGTTGAAGATTTCTGCCTACTCCCTCTCTTAAATAATGGTTCTATTTTCGAAAAAAGCAGGTCTTGGAATGGACCTTATAAACCCCCAAGTTCCGGCTAATGGTGGTATGCTGGCTGGGGAAGATACCACCCCTCTGGGCGTGGTGACGCACGACAGGCCATGTCCCATCGGTCAACCGGCGACTGACCGTATTGGTAAGGGCGCGAAGGGCCGTCCAGAACAAGCCCTGGTAGTTTTGCAATTGAATGTCTGTGGTATTAGGCAAAAGGCGCACGAAGTAACTAAATTACTCCACGAAAGGAATGTGGACGTAGCTTTATTCCAAGAAACGCTTCTAAAGGGTAAGCCGTTTCACATAACTGGTTACTCGCTATACCATTGCAAGTGCGACCGGC
>MUZC01004506.1:135410-168667 GCA_002072015.1 Radix auricularia | reverse complement strand
GGGGGGGGGGGGGGGGGGGCAAACAAAAAATCAGGATACGCAACTGACCTGTTTAACATATAACCCGATTTTATAGTGTTTTTTTAACTCTGTGAATGCAGTATGTTAAGAGAAGCGGGAACGAGCCTTAAATAGAGGGGTGGTGCTGGTGATACTGACAGCACTGGGTGACACTATAACAAGGGGTGACATTCCTNTCGTGATGGGGTGACATTTGGGGCTATAGCAGGGGGTTACGGAAACGTATTGACGCTCCTGGGGAGACAGCTTGACTAATAATATATATTTATAATAAGTTATTCTTTTAATTTACCGAGACATTTTTTCTCTCTCAAATTTAAAAATCCAATAATTTACTAAACATTGGCTTCTGGTTTTTAAATCAATATATTTTTTAACACTGATGTATATATGCTACAATAATAATGTGTCAGATTATTTCTATAACCACAAACAAAAAACACAACTGATTATAACAACACAACCTTAACTAAAATCGTCAATACCTTCATCACAATAGCTAGTATTTTAAAGTGTATCTTTAAAATATATAACAAGAAATTTCAAACATACATACACACATACATAGATACACGCATGCATGCATATATGCATATATTCATCCATGAATCAATGCGTAGATACATACATACTTATATACATATACATACATACATACATACATTAATACCTACAAATATAAACATATGTACACACAATACATACATAAAAATAAGTACATAAACAAACTAATTCATATGTACAAACATGTATATGCATATAAAAATATTTTATACATTGCAGACGCTCCTTCTGTACATGAGATAATTGCGTCCTAAATACGGCCTAATCCGGCCGAATCCGGCAGGCCGATAGACCCATAAAAGATGCATATTTATAATAGCACCGGTTCGAGAAAATCCGGAATCCCTCCTTGTTCACAAATCCGCCTCCAGCTCCAGCCATATTTCACTATACAAATCTTGTCAAATCCTAGTAAAAATATATTTTTTATGTGTGTGTTTGTGTGAAAATACTACAATTTTCCTTACACTAAAATAAAATTTTATTAGAGTGAGCCTGAAAACTTTAATTTTAAATTTGTCATTTCAAATAATTCGTTGCAGGTCATTACAATAATATCAGGCACTAACTTAACAATTTTAAAATGATTTTAAAAAATAGCCTACCAGTGTACCAACAAATACGTACAAAAATGTAAAGTAAGTGATAAGCTTACAAAAGGATTAGGGAAAGTTTTAACCGTATTAACGTTCCCTTTGTCCATGATTGACTGTTCTATCCCTGGAAACAAGATGACAATCATTTCACACGCACACAACAGCGCATGTCAACAATAAAAAAAAAACACCTCTAAGCTACACCTTCAATCTCTTGGGCTCTAGGGTAATTGACTTTATACCTAACTAATTACAATGCACGCGAATTTCAAACTAGCTAAGCGTGCGCCTCACCTGTACTGTTATCTGAGAAACGCAATAAATTTAACGTATCGGTCTACTCCAACCCTAGCTACGACACTCATTGTTTAAACGTGTAAACTAATTTTTGTGTGTCTAAATTTTAGCATGTGCTGTGTTTCTTGAGACGGCTACGCAAAAAATTTATCCCATTTTAAATCTTTTTTACTATTTTTTTACAAATAAACTTTTTTTTTTTTTCTTTTTGCTTTTTGCTATTTTTTTTGTTGTTGCAGTAAATGTAGTAAACTCTACGGGTAGAAGAAAAGTGATATTTTTTAATTATTATAATGCACAAATAGAAATAGCAACTTTCGTTTAATTCCTAACTCGTGTTAAAACGTATTGAAAGACTTCGATACTGCGTTCTCGTATTAATTAATCATCTTTATATTTCAGATTTATTTGTATGTTATTCTTTTAAATAACTCTGGGCAATGAACCAACTCTAAACATGTGTCTTTACGGGTATACACTCTCTTAACCTACAAATAGCTACGCCCCTGTCTGAGCTTATGATTGTTTGAATTCCCAATAATCATATACAAATGCATGTCAAAAAAATACATATTATGTTGTAAGTCATAAAGTTTAATAAAGCAATTATTTATAATTTCAAATAATTAAGGGGAGAATTCATTTTAACAGGGGAGACTTCATTTTAAAACAATTTCTCCGGGGGGCGAAATTGTTTTAAAATAAACTCTCCGGGGGAGACTTTAAATTGTGACACCGGCTCTCTCACGACAAGGATGGCTTTGGATGTAATTCAGTGAATTCACATACGACACAGCTCTCTGTAATCACTTGGGCGGAAAGCACGTGTCTTGCTGGTGTACCAACTATTATACACGATGTGTAATTTTATGCAGCTCTTCCTGATTTGATGTTGCTTGTCGGCCTTACTATCGGGCAACCTTGACAGGCCATGTGCTCCGCTGCATATTTAATTAGCAACCTTGATCCGTCAAGTGATTCGTCAATAGTTACTTCCCCTTTTGCTTTGTTGTTATTCTCGTGCAAATCACAGTGAGCTCACAAATTTCGTCACAAACACATCAGTAAAGTTTAAGCAATGTTTTAAACTGAAATGTTGATTATTTTAATACCAATAATTATAATTAAGTAACACACATTATTGAAGAGTAAATTATATTTATACAAAGTGTTATCAATATAAGTTAATTAACAATCTTTGTAAAAATATATTAATGTTGTTGTCAATTTTTAAATAAGACATTTATAATTCTAGACTGAGAAAAAAATTAGTAGTTTTATAAACAACACGAACAACTTTAACATTAACAATTTACTCTCTATTTACTGATTTGGTGAAATATCTATAATTTTTTTAAAAGTTTGAACTTCGGACATGAACTTCTAGTTGGCTCTGTATAGACCGCTGTAGGAGAGACATAGCGATTGTTTGACTTTACATCCGTGAATATAGTGGTCAAGATCTAGTGTTGAACAGCTTGAATACAATAGATTGTAATATCTTTAAAAGTTATATTTTAACGGCGAGAGGATATACACACACACAAGACCTGATGGGAGATTATTTAATATTGCCCGACTTAGAGCAACGTCCAAAATAAAGAAGATTTTGCTGCGCGAGCTCTTATTTACAGACGATGCTGCTTTAATATCTCACACAGCAGACGGACTGCAGAACCTTGTATCCAGCGTCTCCGCTGCCTGCAAAGATTTTGGCCTGACTATTAGCATAAAGAAAACCAACATTCTGGCACAGGATGCTGCCTCCCTTCCAACTATCACTATAGACGACTGAATCTGGATGTTGTTGACAGTTTTACATATCTGGGGTCAAACATCTCAAGCACCCTCTCAATGGAAGATGAGATAAGCGGTAAGATAGGGAAGGCAGCAACTGTTATGGCTAGACTGTACAAAAGAGTCTGGTCCAATGCCAAACTCACATTTAGGACTAAGCTGCAGGTGTACCAGGCTTGCGTACTTAGCACACTCCTCTATGGATGCGAGTCATGAATCACCTATACCAGGCATGAAAGAAGGCTCAATAGCTTGCATCTCAGATGCCTGCACCGAATCCTTGGCATCAAATTGCAAGAGAAAGTCCCCAACACAGAGTTCCTGGCTCAAGCAAGCATGAGCAGCATTCCAGACATATTAAGCCAAAGACGCATTCGTTGGCTTGGACACGTCAAGAGAATGCAAACTGGTAACATACCCAAAGATGTGCTATACAGCGAGCTGGCAACAGGGAAAAGATCGGTTGGTCGGCCATGTCTCAGATACACGGACGTATGCAGGAGAGACATGAAAGTAGCCAACATTGATATACAAAACTAAGAAAACCTGGCTGAGGATAGGAGCACATGGCGGGCTATAGTGAAACAAGGATCACTAAGGGCAGAGGAGCAATCTAGGGAAAAAGTAGTTGGAAAAAGAGTGAGGAGAAAGGCCAGGCAACACTGCCCAACTACATTCGTGTGTGTAAAATGCAGAAGAGACTGCCACTCAAGGATTAGTCACATCAGCCAAACCAAGATCTGCAAATAATAAAGATAAATCTATCTATGGACGTATGCCATACAATATTTTAAATGTTAAATTTTTTACTGTTAAAAAAGGTAAAGTACTTTTAATGTTTTCATAACAAATACACAATTTTTATCTTATCCTTACTCTCTAAAACAATTTATTAAGTCTTTGTAAAGGAGCTTAAGAGTTGTGGTGATGTAGAGAATTTTTCATTTGTCATTGGATCAGATATTCAACTAAAAAATTTAATAAAATGTAACTATAAAATATTTTGATTTGCCAGTTTTTATGCCGTTCTACTTTCTACTAAAAGTATTAATACACGTCCTCATTTCATCTGTTACTTTGCAGTTAGTAAAGCAACGTGTCATAACACATATAAACAATTTTTAGCTAATTCCCTTACCTAAACGAAATACTCGAGGTCATTACAATTTGTCATTGACGAATAACAAGAATGTTATGGAATGAGAATGACTGGTCTAAGGTGTAGTGAGATTGTTGTGAGCTCTGGTCAGGGAGTGACTTAAGCATAGCTCACGAGTAAATAAATGGAGGGGTTTTTTTTTGGTCAAATTAATTAGTGAAGGGAAGGGCTATATATAGTGGGGTGTGGGGTAACACAAGGGAGCTGAGCCGTATATCAAGTGACAGAACAGAGATAACAATTAATTATATGACGTCTACTTTGATTACTCTCCTTGACTTTTACACAGCTGTTATAAAATGCCTACATTTTGTTCTTGCAATCTTATTAAAATGTCCAGTTCTCTGTGATTTGTTTATACTAACGATTTGTAAAATATATATTTTTGCAATTTCTCATTGCAGTAATTAATTGGTCTGTTAACACTATTATTAGTATATTATTTCTATTAAAAATTATCTATAGATACAGCTTTATTAAAAAGTAGACTAAAATGACGTCATCGTATACAACATTACAGCGAGAGTCATGCCATTTTATCAATACCGAAATTCTTCTTGTTTATTTTACGGATATTTTCATTTTTTATTAATTCGTGGTGACTGAGCCCTTGCCTGAAAAACTTTTGATCAATTTTTAACCAACTTCTTTGTAAACTAGCGAGCTAAACTTTTGCAGGCAGACTCATGACAATGATAAAAATTATGTATTAAAGTTTCAGATCGATCGAATAAACATTAATTAAATTTGTGAATTTTTAGATTATTTTATTTATCTCTATGTATTATATTAGTTTTTGAGATAGAGTGTCGAGGTGCGTATTGTATTGAAAAACCTTTCCTGTTGCGCAGTAATGTGCGCATTATATTGACAATACTTTTGAAAAATGTATTCACAATGGGTGCGGTGCGCATTATATTAAACATGTTTAACGAGACATTTCTAAAAAAAATTATTTTCGGATTGTTTTTCCCTGCGTATTATAATGAACATCCTCATAGTTAAGTCTGGTATTTAATTGATTTATAGTAAAAAAACAACAAATTTTTTAACGGTTTTATTTATATGAAACTCTTTATATTAACTCCTGGTGTGCGGGGCCTTACTTGAATGCTCCAAAAAAAAAAGTTTCATAGATTTTTAACCCACTTAACCATATGCTGGCAAGCTGACATTTTGCAGAAAGACTCCTGCCGATGATAAAAATGTAATACCAAAATTTCAGATCGATCGAATTATCTTTCTTTATCTCTATGTGACATGTTAATTTTTGTGCTTGAGCAGGGCCGTCGTCAGAAGGTGAATCCAGGAATTTATTCAGGGGCTCCAACGGGAGGGGGGCGCCGTTAGCCACGCTTGACTTTTTTTTTAAATTCTGATTCTGTGCGTGTAGATGTATGTTCAGAGAAGTGTTCAAGTGACATGTAACAAAAAAGTTTAAAAATTTAGCTTCTTACGACTATTGACGGACAAACTTTTCTGCACAATAAACAGTTAATTAAAGGTTTTCTTCGGAATTTTTTTTTTCACATCACAGTTTTCTAAAAAAAATAATAGATTTTAGTCATCAAAACGTCACTTATGTGTCTTCCTGTCCTCTCTCACTTTTTTGAGTAGATGTAAATATTGGATTTTCTTCTTCACTTTTACAACTAAACTAGCTGTGAATGATTTATTCTCAACCAAACTTAATACTACAGTTGATAGTTTCAAAGTTATATTTTTAAAAAATCTTTGCAGCAGTCCTATTGTTTGTTTCAACTATACTATTTACTGAATATAAGTGTCATCAAATAAATAAATAAAACTATAAATATCATTAGGGCATTTAATTGGCCTATTACAGTATGTTTAGTGTAATTTATATATAATATATTCTTAGGTAATCGTAAAATACAGGTTACCAAAAGTTATAGCTCCATGCATTCAAAATACAAAATCTTACTTATTATTATGAATGTTTTAAAACTTCTACACATTTTAATTAAATCAAATAAATATGTTATTTTATTTATTTTTTTTTAATTTGGCGTGAGACTAATTATTTTTTCAACTTATCAAAATGATCTTTAACAAAGCGACCTTTTTTCCAAGAATTAAGTTGTTTATAATGTAGTCGATATGAATGTGATTGTCTTTTGAAATTCTGGGGCAATTATCTTTAAAAATAAAAAAAAAGTTATTGAAAAAAAAAAGCGGATAAAAAAGTTTACAAATTGGTCATCAATTTTTAGTAACATATATAGTACTAACCGACCCGCTTCGTAGCATACGCCTCTAATGATTTAGTGACGGGTGAAGACTTCCTGAAAAAAACAGTTGTCCAAATATGTAAGGGGCTAAAAAAATATAACTCGAAAAATGATAACTCGATTTCTGTTCAAGATTAAAAAAAATGTTTTAACAACATAGTGTTAGCCCTTGGAAATGATATATATGTTTTAGAGTTTATGACAATTTGAACTTTTTTTTTAAAGTTGCTAATATGTTATGTGGCAGCGTGACCAATATATTAGTTATAAAATGATTTATTGATAATTGCATTGGTAATGTAAAGTATTAAAAATGTACGAAGTATTATGTTGTGTTATGATCGTGTACTTTTAAGCAGTCATGGTATACAGGGTCTTGTCATTTAGGTTTCAGAATCTTAATAATTTTACAACGGTTGAGTTGATTGGTTAGTAACAGGTCTGATACGAGACGCCATGACCAAGATTCATCTTGTCGGCATCCTTTCTCATCGAAGAAGATGGTGCATCACCGTTGGTCTAAGGTGCATTTCTCATGTGAAGGTGCCGCTTTTCTCTGGAGCTGCAGTAAGGAGAACACCACATTTATAGTTGACCGACCAGCGTGGAAAACTCACTGAGATTCTAAAAAAAAACTTTGGATGCTAAACTCTGTAATCGCTTTAGTATGACACGGGAAAAAACCTTTCCTACAATACTAAGGAATGAGATGGCACGATAGTTATTGCAGTCAATTCTATCGCCATTGTTCTTACACAATGTCATTCTATTTGCATCCTTTAGGTCCTTGGGGATGTAGCTCTGTTCCCAGCAGAGGGCCAGAAGCTCATGCAAAGATTGTTTTAAAGCTGTTTTACTACTTTTTAGAGCTTCTGTTGATAAGCAAGTTTTTTTCCCCAGAAACTATGCATTAATTTGCTTTGATAAGCTCCTCCTGTTTGGACATGACATCAAGTTCTTCCATGGGTGCCATAGCGGTGATGTCATAGAGAGTTGATTGAGACTGTGGTAACTATTGCATACAGTTCCAGGTAATACTCAATCCACTTTATTTTTGGGGCGCTGCTTTTTTTTTGTGGATAATTTCTCCACTCTTGGACTTGGGGGGGGGGGCTACTTTGAACGTCTATGGACCAGTTGCTTTTTTGAGATTTTTGTACATGTCTTTAGCAGTCTGCAGCTGTAGCTGGGGCAGAGGTTAAGCTTACAATAAACCATATTATTTAAATTATTGAAGTCAAATTGAATGATAACTGGTGATATTTCCATCAAGTCAAGACGAACATCACAATGTCATATACTCATGTCACTTTAATTTATATAAACTAAAAATGTATTCAACAGATTGGAAATAAACTTTAATAAGCACATTTTCCAAGATATTTTGTTTCTATAATCGCATTAATTTAGATGATAGCATGTAAATAGTCATCAGATGTCCATAACGGCAATATAACGGTTGTTTAATATCATTGTCTGAGACAAAAAGTCATTACGTGTCAAGCACGGTTATAAAACGGTTGTTTAATGACATGTTCTGACACACAAAGTCGTCATGTGTCAAGCACGGTTATTTAACGGTTGTCTAATGTCATGGTGTGAAACATAAAGTAATCAAGTGTCAGGGACGTTTATATAACGGTTGTCTAATGCCATAGCCTGATACACAAAGTAGATAACCACTACAGACTACACGATATATAATTTTTTAAGTCGCCCAACCATGCGGAACACCACGCACGCACGCCGACTGCCTATGTTTTTCTTAATCGATTATTTGCAATAAGGCATGATGGGTGACCTACCCTCGCTTAGGTCGACCACCGACCCATCAGTGTATGGTTGGCAAGCAAAGGTGTTGACCGGGGGTGGGAGTCAACAACAATGCATCTTAAGTTCAATATCGTTGTTCTTTCACATAATAACTTGCATTTCGTGGTTATTACATTCGCCTAACACGTAGATAGTCATGAGTTCAAGCCTTATCTAAGACATTACTTTGTACTTTAAAAAAAATGTTTATGTTTTTGTCTTCTCTTTTTCCCTTTTTTTTAAACATGACTTCACAACATGGCTGTAAACTTTGTTTCTCAACCTCGGTAAAGTGCTCTCGTTGTTCTCAGTAACGAAAAAGTAGTGATACACCCTCCGCAACAATATGTTTAGTACATGCACACTTAAGAAGTATATGGTGTTGAGGAAAGAACATCGATATGTCCGAAATACTTAACGCCAATATCATCATAGTTTACAATCCCGGTCAAAGTTTATCTATACACCTGCTCTTTAGCGGTCCTTCCCAACATGGTCTTTTCGAAGCTCACTTGAATGTCACACGTGATGACGTTATGGTGCCATCTATTGACAACATTGTTATGTCAAAACAAATTATATGGCACGTCACCTTGCCACTATCCTGATTAACAAGTACAACCGCATTTCAAAACATGCAATAGATCTTCAATCCACCATCTCTCTCTCTCTCTCTCTATATATATATATATATATAAATTACTGTCAAAACTTAGCGACTCTTTACTCGGAAATAAAGATTTGATGACATTCTTCGCTTGGTTTGTTTCCGACTGTGTGTTGAACACTTATACGAATATACAAATTAGGATTACAAACACAGGTGAATCCATACTAATACATGAGCAGCTTATTGAAATATCCACAACTGTGAAACTTAAACCATGTTTCAACTAGGATACAAAAAATTCTGGTTTCAAAAAGAGAATATTATTTTACATCTTGCATTATGGGTTGCCGTTTAGAAGAAGTTTACTGATTTCCCGACTTTACGTTTGGTAGAGCAAGGATTCAGTGATTTATTGTTGCTACTTACAAAAATTGAGTCGGACATAATTACACAAACAAAAGCTAATAACGTTAATTGAAATCATTAATTTAATTGTTAATTTTTAAAAATTATAAGTTTCATGACTGCTTTCTCCTTAAAAATTTTGCTTTTTCGGATTCAAAATTTTCTTACTATTGTTCTAGGAATTTACGCAGGTTTTTTTTTTACACTCGTGTTACCTTGAGCAAGTTTTGACTATAAGAAGGTTTCTTAGGTCTAAGACGTTTGGGAATCACAGGTCTAGGGCTTCCAATTTTCTTTGGCTGGGCCTGCCCTCTGGCTACGCTGCTGACCTCCACTAACTTATAATCAAACATTTATTACGCTCGCGGACCACAGGTTGAGAACAACTGCCTTATACCATTGACAATTATTACATATTCTTATTTATGTCAGTTTATTAAGCGGACTAGTAATATTTCTGTTTACCCAAAGACCAAAGCGTCATAGGCTAATTACTAGTTCAAGTAATTCATCATCGTACCCCTTACAGTTCAAGTAAAAGTTCGTCAAAAAATGACGTCCCGCGACTTTTGCCGAGTTTTCACAGGTCGTCACAAAAATGTTGACGTTATATGACTTTACAAAGCTTAGCACCCCCCCCTCATAAAAGCCACATTTTTACCCACTATGACTTTACAAAGCTTAGCACCCCCCTCATAAAAGCCACATTTTGACCCAATATGACTTTACAAAGCTTAGCCACCACCCCCCCCTCATAAAAGCCACATTTTGACCCAATATGACTTTACAAAGCTTAGAACCACCCCACTCATAAAAGCCACATTTTGACCCAATATGACTTTACAAAGCTTAGCAAACCCCCCTCATAAAAGCCACATTTTGACCCAATATGACTTTACAAAGCTTAGCACCCCCCCCCTCATAAAAGCCAAATTTTGAAAATTGAAAATGAGCGTGTTTGAAATCATTTTATAGTCATTTAATTTTGTATTTAGTGTGAGGCTGCACTCTAATAACTAAACACAGGGTGATGCCATGTAAAATGTCATTTAAAACATTGTAAATAATCAAATATTTAAATGGAACTTGGAACCAGAGACATCACTAGAGTTATTGCTGGGATTGGGCCCCCCCGAATGACACCATCACAAGGGTCGACACCAAAATGTATTTGACACTGTCAGTTTATTAAGCGGACTAGTTATGTATCGCAAATCCTCTGAAACTAATACTCCAGAGTTGACAATAATGTGCTAACACATATTAATGTTTCATTTTAACTTATGGAAACTAATGAAAAATTTGTTGACTTACTTGAACAGTTTGTTATTCCAAATCATCCATATTTAAATTGTAATGTCGGTTGTTTTTTTTATTTTTTTTTTTCTGTTTTTTTTTTTTTATTATTGTGATATCAAAATCAACAAGAATAATGGCGTCAAGTGCTTATTTCATGATATTTAAATTTGGCACTTAAAAAAGAACCTACGAAAAAAACAAAAAACAAACAAACAAACAAAAACAAATCGAAACAAAGAAAAAAATAACAAAAAAAAAAAATTAAAAATCAAACAAACACTCATGTACAAAGAAGGATAAAAAAAATTCTCATTCAGATCTTACCATAAATCGGGAAATTAAAATATGCTAGTAATAAAGAACAACAATAAATTGAAAAAGATTACAAAATAAAGTGGCACAAGGTTCTTATTAGCATGTTTGACATAATAATTATTAAATCCTTGTGAAGGTGAATGTGGCTTTTATCGCTCAAAGAAAGGGGGATACATTTTAACAAAGTTAAAAGTTTGAAACCGATACATTTTATTGCAAATTATGCCTGAGCAGTTTGGGAACATTGTATGAAAAAATGTTTTTTGAAAAGCTTGTAATCTAAAATTCAAACTGAGTTTATACTAAATTTAGGAGATACAGATGAAAAAAAAAATCTTTTTTTTGGGAACATGATAACAAATATTGTGTTAGATAGCTTTTCATATATTTCACCTAAGGATCAAACGAGTTCAGTTTTTTTATACATAACTATTAACAAAAATAAAAGAAGGTGAATAAACTTGTTTAAAAGTGTCTGGTGTAAGTACATTTATCTGGTCTAAAAGAAGTGTATTGCCTAAAAAGTGTCTGGTATATAAAACGTGTCGGGTCTAAAAAATTGTCTGATCTATGCCATCGAAATAATTTCTCGGGGATCTTTACTCGAAAGCCCTAATGTTGGGAAAGGGGTCTGCTGACGTTGCCATATTGTGGAGGCCGAGTTGTCATGGACTCATTGAGACCTTGGAAAGGGAAAGAACCTATAAAACTGAAAGCAGTCAAATTTTAAAAGTTACTTCTCTTACAAAGAATTTTTTTAACAAGTTTTTTCCTCTTTGATTTTTCAGCAACATGAAACACAAAATGTCTAACTTGTTAGCATTTTAGTTTCTTGAGCTCGTCACACTTGTACTTAACAAGGGGCAAGATTTTTAATAGCTTACAGCAAGGGTCCGTAACATTTGTCCATAACAAAGCTGATAACAGCTTATGTGGTTTGGAAAGCCGTGTGAGAAGATCAGGGCCGACGCTAGTAATTTTGTGGCCCCTAAAAGTGGGTACGTGTGGGCACACTCATGGTAAAAAAATCCGACAAAAACACGGACTGGCTTGATACACATTGGGACGAGATATAACATGTCACTGAAGCCAACAGGAAAGTTTTTAGACCTAAAAGAAAGACCTTAAACCCAATAGGCCGCATGCTTTAAAAGCAGCCAAGTCACATGCCTAAAAGGTCGCACGTCAATGCGACAATAAATACTAGTTTAACCTCTGCCACTACATACAGTCAGCTGCAGACATAAAAGAATGTTAAAGTCATGTACGAAAATATCAAAAAGCAATCGGCGCTTTGGTTCCAAAGTTGCCCCCTAAAGTTCAAGAAATTGTCCAAAACAAAACAACGCACCTAAAACTGTGGGTTGAGCATTATCTGGAGCTATATGCAACCGTTACCACAGTCTCCAGCACCACTGTAGATGACATCACAGCTATGCCACCGTTTGAAGAACTTGATGTCGTGCCCACACAGGAAGTCTTGTGCAAAGCAATTGAATGCCTCGCTTGTGAAAAAATCCATGGGAATGTAGGCCTACCACCAGCAGCTTTAAAGAGTGGCAAGACAGCTTTACTACAAACTTTCCTCGAGCGTATGAACCTCTGCAGGGTACACGGCTACATTCCACAGGACCTAACGCAGTCAAATATAGTGACATTGTATAAAAACAAGGGTGACAGAAGTGAATGAAATAACAATCACGGCATCTCACTCCTTCATATTGTAAGAGAGGGGCATATGCCCGTGTCGTACTAATGCTATTACAGAGTTTAGCCTCCCAAGGTTATCCAGAATCTCAGTGTGGTTTTAGCGCTGGTCAGTCAACTATAGACATGTTGTTCTCCAAACGGCAGCTCCAGAAAAAATGCCGAGAGCAAGGAGATGCCACTATGCCAAAGTGACATGAAATCAGCCAAAATACGCAAACGCGACTTGGGGTATAAAGCTGAAGACTGATCTACATGGCGCACGGTTGTAAAGGAAGGCGTCATAGTAGCCGAGGAGCAAAGGATGGAGGAGGCTACAGACTGATAGGAGAAAGGCCAACACATTGGAAATCACATAATTTTTGTGCAAAAGCTTTGGTAAAGACTGTCATTCAATAGTAGGACTGCACAGCCACACGAGGAAATGCCTCTCAGACCAAAGGAGAGACGGAATGATGCCAACGAAATTAATCCGGTTAATGGCGTCTCGTATTATGCCTGTTACTGACCACTCATTCCAAGCGTTATTAAAGTATTAAGTTTCTAAAACCGCAATGACAATACCCTGTTTACCAAGACTGCTAAAAAATACATGATCATAACACAACATATACTTCGTAAATTTTTTAAACCTTAACATTACGAATGCAATTATCAATATATCATTATATAACTAATATGTGGGGGCAAGCTGCCACATCTTAGGTACTTTGACCAAAAAAATAAAAAATTGTCATGAAACTTTAAATCACATATCATTTTAAAGATTAGCTCTAAGCTTTTTTAAAACACCAAATTTCACGTAGAACAGAAATCGAGTTATCATTTTTTCGGGTGAATTTGTTATATATATTTTTTACTTTAAAAAAATGATGACCAATATTTAAAAAAAATCTTTTTCCCCGTTTCTTTGTCAAGAACTTTTATTTTTCAGAAAACAATCACATTCTAATCGACAAAATATTATAATAAACAACTTAATTCTTTACAAAAATATATATTTTTTAAAAAAATTAGTCGTTTGTTAGTCTAAATATCATTTTGAAAAGTTGAAAACAATATTTGTCTGAGGCATAATTTAAAAGAAAAAAAGAGAAAAAAACATGTTTATAGTATTAAATTAAAAATATGTTGAATTAAATTTTAAATCAATACTTATATTTATTACAAGAAATTAATTATTTTTTTAAAATTTAATGCTTGAAGCTATAAACTTTGATAATCTTTATGTCAATATTAACTAAGGAAATTTTTTTTATATGATACATACATTGCCATGCCTTTTAAATAATGTACACTAAACTTACTTTAATAGGCCAATGTATTATCATAATGATAATTAAATTGTTTATTTATTATTAAGAGTTAAATTTATTTATTTATGTGATGACATTAATATTCCATAAATAGTAAAGCCGAAATAAATAAAGTGCTGCTGCAAGGATCTAAGAAATTATATAACTTTAAAAATGTTAACTATACTTTAGTATTAACTTTTATTTAGAATATGTCAGTCACAGCTTACTGGTTCGTAAAAGTGATGGGAAAATCCAAAATTTAAATCAACTCAAATAAGTAAGAGAGTCACCGGAAGACAATAATATGGCGTATTTGATTAGTACAATGTATTAATTTTAGAAAACTGTGACGTGAAACACGAAATTCCGAAGAAAAACTTTTGCTTACCACTTGTGTGCAGAAAGTTTTTCCGTCCATTATCATTGTAAGCTAAATTGTAAAAATTATTTTGGTTAAATGTCACTTGAATAATCGTCCGAACTTATATCTACGCACACAGCATCAGTACTAAATAAAAAAAAAAAGCGTGGCTGACGGCCCCACCTGCCGTTTTGAGCCCCTGAATAAGTTAGTGGATACACCCCCTGGCGGCGGCCCTGAGGCGATGCTAGATAAACCCAAATTAACATATCAAATCTGGACCTAACCCGGACCTCATCTAATTAAAAAAACACTTTTTTAAAAACTGTACGAAATGCTTCAAAGGTTAACAACATTGTACGATTACCACATCTAAATATTGTAGAACTCCTACTATTAGAAATACTCTCATGAAATTTTGGTATGTCGAATTCTTTGTCATATCATCATCTGAGAGTGTGTTAAACTTACCAGTTATTAGCAGTCGTCTCACTGGACAGCTACCGCCCGCCTCAAACTGGGCAGCCCCCAGTCAAATAGGTGCTATCCCGTCATGGCCTGCCTTCTCCACTGGGTGCGTGGAGATTAGAGTACCACTCAACAAGTGGGCCACTAAGCCCTGCACCAAGAAATACAAAAAAGAAAAAGAAGACCCCAGCTCTTCGAATCGCTAGCTGGAACGTGAGGACTATGTGTCCCGGCATCACTGATGATCTGCAGTCCATAAACGACACACGGAAGACAGGAATAATCGATAGAGAACTTAAAAGGCTAAAGATTGACATAGCATGCCTTCAGGAGACCAGGCTCCCAGACAACGGTTCACTCAAAGAGGCCAATTACACCTTCTTCTGGCAAGGCAGACCGAAAGACGAACCTAGACAGCATGGTGTGGGTTTCGCTGTTAAAAACACTCTTCTACCATCCATTGAACCACCGTCATCAGGCACGGAGAGGATCCTCACTCTAAGACTCAGAACAACTGCGGGCCCAGCAAACATTCTTAGTGTGTATGCCCCAACACTCTATTCAACTCCGGAAGAGAAGGACCAGTTCTATGGAGCGTTAGACCAGGCAATAGCCGGCATCCACAAAGACGAGGCAATCTATCTCCTAGGAGATTTCAATGCTAGAGTGGGGAGCGACCACGAAGCCTGGCCCACCTGCCTTGGACTATTTGGAAGAGGAAAGTTAAATGAAAATGGACAAAGGCTTCTGGAATTGTGCTGCTCACGAGGCTTGTGTGTGACCAACACTTTCTTCAAGTGCAAGGATATACATCAAGTATCTTGGAGACACCCTCGATCCCACCAATGGCACCAGCTGGACCTCATTATCACCAGGCGTGCACAACTAGCTAGCGTCCTACTCACTCGCAGCTATCACAGTGCCGACTGTGACACGGATCATTCCCTTGTCGCCAGCAAAGTACGAATAATGAGGAAAAACTCGTACCACACAAAGAAAAAGGGAAGTCCACGCATCAATACCTCCTGCATGAAAGACCCTGCGATAGCGCAGCTGTTCAAAGACAAGGTGAAGGAAAGTCTCTCAAAGATGTCCCCATGCGTCACCATTGACTCCAAATGGACGCAACTGAGAGACACAATCTATACATCCGCAATACAAGCCTTTGGCAAAAAATCTCACAAAAACACGGACTGGTTTGATGAACATTGGGACGAGATGAAACCCGTCACTGAAGCAAAAAGGAAAGCTCTTATGGCTTACAAGGAAAAGCCTACACCTGACAATTTGCATGCTTTAAAAACAGCTAAGTCACTTGCCCAAAAGGTTGCACGTAAATGTGTCAATACCTACTGGCTTAAGCTCTGTTCCAGTATACAATCAGCTGCAGACATGGGCAATGCAAAAGTCATGTACGAAAACATCAAAAAGGCAACGGGCCCCTGGACGTCAAAAGCTGCTCCCCTAAAGTCCAAAAATGGAGAAATTATTCAAGACCAGGCAGCACAGCTAAAACGGTGGGTTGAGCATTATCTGGAATTGTATTCAACAGTTACCACAGTCTCCAGCACCGCTCTTGATGACATCCCAGATATGCCACTCATGGAAGAACTTGATGTCGTGCCCACACAGGAAGAGCTGAGCAAAGCAATTGACAGTCTAGCTTGTGGAAAAGCGCCTGGGAATGATGGAATACCACCAGAGGTTCTAAAGAGTGGCAAGACAGCTTTACTTCAACCATTGCACGAGATTCTGTCCCTCTGCTGGGAACAGGGCTACATCCCCCAAGACCTAAAGGATGCAAATATAGTGACACTATATAAAAACAAAGGTGTTAGGAGTGATTGCAATAATTATCGCGGCATTTCACTCCTTAGTATTGTAGGAAAGACCTTTGCCCGCGTTATACTAAAACGTTTACAAAGCCTAGAATCCCGCGTCTATCCAGAATCTCAGTGTGGTTTCCGGTCCGGTCGGTCTACCATAGACATGGTGTTCTCCATACGACAGCTCCAGGAAAAATGCAGAGAGCAGCAGATGCCACTATACATTGCATTTGTGGACCTTACAAAAGCCTTCGACTTAGTCAGTCGCAACGGGCTATTCCAAATACTGGCAAAAATTGGATGTCCCCCTCACCTACTTGCCATCATCAGACAGTTCCATGAAAATATGCTTGGCACAGTACAGTTCGATGGAGCTAAGTCAGAGGCCTTCCCTGTCAGCAGCGGAGTTAAACAAGGTTGTGTACTCGCACCAACACTCTTCGCAATATTCTTCTCTGTACTTCTTCGATACGCATTCAAGGATAGCAGTGAGGGAATCTGGTTACATACCAGAGCTGATGGAGGACTTTTCAACACTGCCCGCCTCCGAGCCAAGACCAAAACGACGGATGTCCTAATTCGAGAGCTACTATTTGCGGATGATGCGGCACTAACAGCACATACAGAATCTGGTTTGCAACAACTCGTGTCAAGCTTCTCCAATGCCTGCAAAGAATTTGGTCTGCAAATCAGCTTGAAAAAGACAAACATCATGGCCCAAGACACTCGACCTCCTCCTACCATAAATATCGATAATGAAAACTTGGAGGTTGTGGACAGCTTCACCTACTTGGGATCCAAGGTCTCCAATACACTGTCCATTGAAGAAGAAATAAACAGCAGAATTGGCAAGGCAGCCGCAACAATGGCTAAACTAAATAAGCGGGTCTGGCAAATCACCAAGCTAACGGAGAAAACCAAACTGTGCGTTTATCGAGCCTGTGTCATCAGTACACTACTATATGGGAGCGAGACATGGACCACTTATACATCACAAGAGCGTAAGCTTAACAGCTTCCATTTGAGATGCTTGCGCCACATCCTTGGTATTAAATGGCAAGAAAAAGTGCCTAATAGTGAGGTACTAACGCGTGCCAATACCCAAAGCATGTTCTCAATTCTTAGTGAAAGACGCCTGAGGTGGCTAGGACATGTCAAAAGAATGAGCCCCGGCCGCATCCCGAAGGATCTCCTATATGGTGAACTTGCTTCAGGAAAGAGGAAAACAGGTCGCCCACGCTTGCGATTTAAAGATGTCTGTCAAAGGGACATGAAAGCAGCCAAAATACATACAAGTGACTGGGAGTGTAAGGCAGAGGACCGATCTACGTGGCGCACAGTTGTCAAAGAGGGCGTCATAGTAGCTGAGGAGCGAAGAATGGAGGAGGCTGCAGACAGAAGAGCTAGGAGAAAGGCCAAAACATTTGGAAGCACAGAACTCGTGTGTAAAAACTGTGGCAAAGACTGTCACTCAAGGATAGGACTGCACAGTCACTCGAGGAAATGCAACCCAACCCAACGGTGATGCACCATCGTCTCGCGAGACGGAAGGATGCCGGATTATTAGCAGTCACTTACCAAGCGATAGGGTCAGTCTTTCCGTGCAAATTTACAGAGTAAAAATAAACTAAGGGGCGCGAAAATCATTTTCTGGAAATGCGGAGGAGTGATCCGAAAAATTAATCTAAAATAAAAATAAGTCCCAAAAATCAAGCAATGCATCCCTTTTTTAATAGTATATAGCGAATAAAGTTATCCTTTGAACTAATAAAAGATTTGATTCATATTATAGTCTGCTAAATTTGGATTTTAACCTGGGCCGCAGTGAGTTTCATGTCGAGAGGATATAATGTTCTTTTACGCAGGTCCGGGCTTTGGGAATTGAAGGCCTTAGGTGGGATGAATTCAGTGGTCCTTAATATAATAGAAATATAATTTTAACATTTATATGACTCCTGTGCGAGGCCCACATTAATCGGAGGCCCCTGACGGCTGTCTAGTATGGTTATGCCTAGGGCCGGCCCTGATTTATGTTGCAAATGGTGTAACTAGGATATTTTAGAATCAGGAAAAAATTATAAAAGAAATAATAATTTTAAAATAACCGTAAAAAACGAGTTTTTGACTATAAAACCTTTATTTACGAGACTTAACTATAACGATATTCATTATAATACGCAGGGCAAAAAAAACTGAAAATACGAAATTCTAGTTATTTCTTGTAAAACATGTTGAGTGTTATTCGCATTGATCTCGAAAATATTTTTAAAAGGTATTGTCAATAAAATGCACACCTTATTTCGCGACACCGGAAACGCATCGCTTCTTGTGCAGGTGACAATTATCAGTTCTCGAACAATACCCCCCCCTATCTTTACATAAATTCGCATTGAATCTTGTATGGTCGTCAGTGCATTTTGTTTTTGCACTGTCCATCATGGAATTACTTTAAAACAACACTTTCACTTTTTTATACTTAAAATAAATTTGTTTTATAATAAGTAAATGATAACAGACTAGTCTAGAAGTAAACACATTTTAGATGTAGAAATATGAAGAGTCAAAACTTCCAGGCTCAAAATGTCGTTCGTTATATACTTCCTTTGAAATCGTCCGCGTCAAAATATCATGAAATCTTTAACATGTTGGCAGGCTCCACTCTAAATTGTTAACATAGGGTTAGGAGTTGGGCGGGGTGAGCTTAGAAGGACTTTCTATCGACGCTTTTTTTGTAACTTAAAAGAGTAACATTAATTTTTTTTACATTAGTTACCAAATAATCATTACTTTCTCAGAAACTACATATTAGATATTTTAAAAAAGAAATTTACAATGGAATGCCACATTATCACAAACATGAATTCGCATTAAATGTTGACTGCTAGTCAATGTATATCATTTTTCTCTATCGTCCTTTTACTTAACGTTAAAATAACTATGTCATGCTTTTTTTTCTTATTTAATAGATACTTATTCAGACTATTATATTTTGTATCATAGTTAAAGTTTAAAGTAATGAATACAAAATATAAAAACAAATATTGTTAAAAAATATTTGATAATGTAGAAATTAAACCGTCGGGGGTCAAAATAAACTTTGGTCGAAACCTGTTATTGTCGAACTGTCCGAAATTATCTTAAATGTTACAGACGTTCCTTCTGTACAGAAGATTATTGCGTCCTACGTATTTCTCTGGTTTGTGTTTAGTCATGTTTTCATACTAGAGATTTAAATGAGGATAAAGTGTTGGCTTTCCTGGTAACCCATTCCACGCCCGAATACCGGACGGAAAGAAAGAAAACTTGTATGTGTTTGTTCTTGCATATGGAATAAGAAAGGCGTTTTTATGTATATCTGAGGGTTGTATTAAGTTAACTTTGTGTTGTATTTCTAAATTAGAATTAATTGCCTTGTGTATAATTACTAATATACTCATGGTTCTTCTATCCTCTAGTGTTTCAAGGTTTAATGATTAACTAATGGTGTTACTGTTGTCAGTTTTAAATATTCTACAGTAATGAATCTGGCAGCTCTTTTTTGGATTTGTTCTAACTGATCAATATTTTCTTTGGTAGATGGGTCCCATACAGAAGATGCATATTCTAGTATAGGTCTCACCAGGGTGAGGAAGCATTTTAGTTGCATATCTTTGTTACGTTTGTAAAAGTTTCTTTTTATAAAGCCTAAGGTTTTGTTTGATTTTTTAATAACTTCATTGACATGGGGATTCCAAGATAGTTTCTTATTTATTATGACTCCTAAGTATTTTTCATCTTTAGTTTGGGTTAGTTCTTTTTCATGAATTAAGTATTGTGTATGTCTTTCTTTCGTTTTCTTTGTTTTTTTTAAGCAGTTGACATTTTTCTGGGTGGAAGGACATACTCCAGTTACTTCCCCATTTTTAAATTCATCTAACTCTTTTTGTAAATTTTTGCTATCTTGTTCTGACTTGATTGTTCTATAGATTATACAATCATCAGCAAATAACATAACTTTTGTTCCTGTTGAGATATTGCTGTGTAAGTCATTTATATAAATTAAAAATAGTAAGGGACCTAGGACAAACCCTTGTGGAACTCCTGAGTTAACCTTTATTGGTGTAGATTTAGATCCATTAATTATTATGGTTTGCTCCCTTTCCAATAGGAAATCTTAAATCCAGTGATGTAAGGGACCTCAAAATCCAAATTATTTAAGTGTTTTCAGTAAAATAGGGTGGTGAACTTAGTCAAATGCTTTTGAGAAGTCTATTAATATTGTATCTATTTGATCATTATTATCTAAGAGTTTTGATAAATCATTTATTAACCTATCAATTGTGTTTCACATGATCTGTTCTTTCTAAAGCCATGTTGGTGTGGGCATAGGGCATTATATTTGTCAAGGTGGTGAACTTTTCTGCTATATATTATGTGTCCCAGTAATTTACATGTGATACTAGTAAGTGATACAGGTATGTAATTACCAGGGTCGGACATATCACTTTCATTAAAGAGCGGCGTTACATTGGCTAATTTCCAATCCATGGGCGCTTCACCCTGTTTTAGAGAGGCATGAAGAAGAACTACAAGGATTGGGGACAGTTCATTGGTTAATTCTTTTAATAACCTGGCAGGCAATTCATCTGGGCCAGTAGCTTTGTTTATTTTTTTTTAGGAGTGAATGTATACCTATCTCATCTAGAGTTATGTTGCCTATTTCTTCCATTTTATTTAAATTTATTGATATTTCCTTGTCGCCTGAGGCAGAACATGATGATGCAAAATATTAGCTTTAGTCTCATTATCATTATAGGCTTTATTATTTTAGCCTTTTAGTGTGGCTATATCTGAAGACTCCATTTTTTAAAATTTGATAAAGGACCATAAGTTTTTATTGTTATGTTTAGTTATCACATTGTTTATATAATTATTTTGAATGTTGCGGCTAAGTTTTTGTGTCAAGTGTTTAATTTTTAAGTACTTTTTTGTGTATCCTTTCTATATTGGTAGCCATAAATTTCTTAAATAAATTATCCTTTAGTTTGCAATACTTTTTAAATTTAATATTGAACTAGCATTTATTAATTGTATTTGAAGTTATTTTTGTTCGAACATTCTGATCCATTATTGTCTTACGATTTACTTATAATTCCTTCCATATTTCTTCTACGGGGCTATTTATGCTGAATTTACCTAGGAAATTTTGTAGGAAATTAGAAGCTGATTGGTGTAATTTTATTAAGTTGCATTTATTCCAGAGACAAATTGTTCTTCTAGGCATCTTCAAATTATATATTTTGTCTCCGTGTTCGAACAGTCTGTTGTCGAATCGAGCCGGGTTGAAACGTCTTGTGGTCGAATTGGCTTCTATGAAATGTCCTGGGTCGAACCGTACTGTTTAAAAACGTTATAAAACCAAATTTTTTAGCATTACATGTAGACAGAGAAGTAAGACAAACAGCAAGCAAAGAGTCAAGACATCAAATAATAAAACACAATGGATTAAGAAAGCTAAGTAAACATTCACATTAAGGTAACACATATTATATCACATACTTGTTCCCTCCCAAATATTGTTACAGTTATAAATTTTTCTCTAATGTAAAATAGACACAAAACAATGATACCTTGTTTTCATTGAATCAATTTATTCAAAATTTAATATCCAAATAGATGAATTGTTTAATTAAACTGTGTTGTTTTATTTTAAGAAGAGGATCAAACATTTCAGAGAAGTTATAATTAAAATTGTACTATTAGAATTTCGTCTCAAGGTCCTCTCTTATCAACTGTTATTCGTCCTCACCTTGTGGCGGCTGTAAATGGTGAGAAAAGGGTTAGAATGAAATATTTAGATTCTGAAATTTTGAAGACATTATATGTTAAACATGCAGTCGGATGTGAACATGAGCGCAGAATTAGAATCTATATTTAAACAATTACGTATCTAGCAGCAATAAAATCAGGCACAATTAACAGTATTTGTTTTCTTTGTTTTATACCTATCTCACGGGCATGCTTGTTGGGTCAGCGAATTCACCACTGGTGTCACATCATCGCGGTTGACATGTTTGAACACATGTCCATCACCACTGGAAATACCCGAAAGCTCAGAGTCTACCATATCCCCAATACCCACAACATTGATGGTAATTCCTTGTTTTTTTATACGAGCGGCAGCTTCTAGGGCTGAGAACAAAATAGTAAAAGAAAATAATACTTTATCTTATAAAAAATGGAATGAAAACTCATGGTAGAGAAATTGGTTAAGAAGAACAGCTTTAAATTTAAATTTTACACAATTTCTTGATGGATTAAAAGCTTTAAAAATGTCCATGTTCAATTTTTCAATATGGGTGGTTTATGTTAATTCTAGTGTTCAACGTAAATAATCACCCTTTCTTGGATTATTCATTTCAGAAAGGTGTTCGCTGACGCATATGTGTAGTATGGTATCACGGAGAAGATTATTATAAATCAAGTTGACAACACTCTATAGAGACAGCTAACAGACCATATTAAATATTTTCATCTAATTTCTAATAGTAGTTTACTGAGGACTGAGAAAAAGTATAAAATAGATAAACCATTTTTTTCTTTTAAAAAGCTTTTAATGTTGGTTATACTTTGTTTTCTTAAACCTCTTTGGTCTTGTTTCGCTATTATTTTTTTTTCTCACATACATCGGCATGAAAGGTTGTCCTTAAAATTCGCGGTGCAATATTTTTTTTAAGATAATTTAGATAGTGAAAACATAAGAAATGCTTTGATACTTAACTTTTAAGCGCACTATTATAAAAGTAAATTTTTAAAATATAATAATTTAAATAAAGGTGTAATTTAAAAAAAAAACTTTTGGAAGTAAAAAACCCATTTTCCGCCCTGAAATAACATTAATACATTGTAATGTTAAAGGTGAAGAATTCTGATTATTAAGAACTCAGAAACAACACAATTATTACCAGGTGGGAAATTTAAATATAAAAAATGAATTGCGTCAAGATATTGACTCGAAGAATTATTATTAAAATTATAAAAAATTTACTCTTGGTCGGCTCGTCAGATTTCCCGTCAGTCATTACAATGACAGTTTTAAAAGAATCATTCCAGGAACCAGCAGCTTCAGAAAACATTTCATCGTTGATGATCAAGTCCAGAGTTTGTCGGTCCTTGTTTTATTGCCCATGTATGGAATACCATCCAGATTCTACAATAAAAAAAAATTTTGAATTTGATGCTTTCATTTAGCTACAGGAAATCTTTTATATTCATTAATTTCATAATTTAAATCAATGAACTTTCTTATGTTGCATATTTGATAAACTGACTTTAACCTGACCTGTGTTATAGATCTTTTTTTGTGCCCCACCCTGTAGCGTCATGGGATCTCTTTACAGTTAACAAATAGGGGTAAATAAGTAAAGTCTTTTTTTCAGAATATAAATGATATAGTGGGGGGGGGGGGCTTAATTAGGATTCACAGGTTTTATTTAGTAACCGCCTTGAGAGGAAGATTGTGTTGCTAACGCCGAGGCTCGAACCCGTGACTCTTAGCGGTACTGCGCAAAATAAAGTACCAAACATTCCGAGAATAACTGTGATTAAAACTGAATCAATTTTTGAAAAAGAAGATTGCTATTACATTCACAATTTTAAAAATATTTGGGGTAAAACGTGCAAACTTGCAACAAATGAAAGATCCACTAATTATAACGTAAATCTTAAAAATATAAACTAGAATGCTCTAGAATAACTATAATTTATATAATTTAGTTACTATTACAACATATCAATTTTAGTCTAAGTAATAGGTAAAATGTTTAAAAGATGTTTAATGAAAGTCTCTTTAAAAGAACTGAGTGCTAGAATACAAAAAATATCTTAAGTCTATATATTTTCCCGAACATCACAAATTTAAAAACAATTGTAGCTTCAACCATCTATTTGCAACCAATGTACATTTAAATGCATGTGTGCACCACAAAGGCAATGCTTACGAACAATGACTTGAGCTTAATTATTGTGTAACCAAATATAAGCGTTTCAAATTATAGTTTTGTGTCTCTATTGGTCTAGAACTTTTCAAATCAAATAGGGATAACCTCTTAAATATTTTTATTAAATTATTAAAAGCTCAGTAACGAAAAATAGGAATTTTAATTATCATCATATTTTAAAACTAGATTGTGCCAGGCGCCGTGGCGCCTGCGGCGCCCCCTTTTTTTGGGCGCCTACGGCGCCAACCTTTTTTTTAAAGACCAACTAACTTGTCCTTTTTTGATAAATACGAATTATTAAACTTTATGAAATGTACGCAAAGTATTTATTTAATAATAATAATAGGGGTTGTATTTTGCGTACCGATGCACACCAAACAATGACGTCATCATATTAAATATTTTTACAGCGCTCATCAACACACGATTTTTCAACTAAACTAACTGCTGTAGACTGTCGTACATCGCTCCTCAGCGTTTTAACTAAACTAACTGCTGTAGACTGTCGTACATCGCTCCTCAGCGTAGCGTTACGTTACAGAACCACACCACTGGGTGTTTATATATATTAATGGACCATCTGATTTATATTGACTGTTTTTGGTCACTACCCACCCATTTTCCCCTGGTCCTATATTTAGATTTTGTTTAAAAAAAATTTTTAAAATCAATATGTTGCACCTCGCGTCCAACAAGTGGATATTCAGAATTAAATTTTACATAGTAGTTTATATAGGACATGAGGTTTTTGTGATTTAATTTTGTTCGATATCAATCTATTCATCCAATAGCTAGTTAAAAAAAGAAAAACTCTTTTCATAAAATGTATCTAATGAGAAAAAATTAAAGGGAACATATAAAATTTAAAACACATTTAAGTTTCAATAAAGATAATAATTGATATAGATGTCAAGTTTGGCAAGCTCCTTCAATATATCTATAACTGTATGCGACACAAAGCCACACAAAATTATTTTATTATATATATGAATAGTCTAATGTAAATATTATTAAATATTTCTTACAAAGACACTAATAGCATTGAAAAAAAAAATAGACTTATCGATATCCGATTAAAATGTCTTAATAAGGAATTATCTATAAAAATATATGCATATATTAATTTAAGAAAAAAAGATAACAATACATTGAAAATGTCGATATAAGATTGGTGGTCTTTGATGTCAAAATATTTAACTGCATCAGAGCTGTAAACAACTGCCCCGACATGAACGACTGGCTGGAACCTTGTCAAATATGAAACCAATGATAATGCGATGTTTTTCAGGTACTGGAAGTTGTACTCTCCGATGCTAAATGAGGAATCCAAGACGTAAATAAGTTCGATGAATGCCGTGCAAGCTGAAATTAAAGTTTACAATAAAAAATCATGTTAAGCCTGGTACCTATTGGAATTCAGGACGTGTTAGCGCATTTTCGTATTATGTATCAGTACTTATGTTAGATATCAAAATTATGTACTTATCAGTAATTGTGTTTAGATTTTAGACATATTTTTATGAATTTTCTTGTGTATTGAATATACTTGACATTTTTTTTATTTAAAAGTCATTTCTTTACATTTAAAAAAAAAATAGTTTCTCTTTAATCCAACTACAAGTCACCACAAATGATGACGTAAAACTCTCTAAACTTTTACACATATTCTAATGACGTCAACTAAAAAAAAACAACTAATGCTTGAAGAATTGTGCATTCGACTTCCGGCAATGGCGGCTGTTCTTCGCGTTAGTGTTACCTCTCGATTCGAAATATTTTTTGGTAGTTTTAACGGGGTTTTTAAACGAATCGAGTAACTGAGTGTTGATGCACAAATGGCAGGTCAGGGCATACAAAAAACATATATACATCATGGGTCTAGGACTTATGGATGCTGTGATCAAGGGTGATGACAGACGGACGGACAAAACGGGTGCAATAGCGATTTCGACATCTCGAAAATGCGCTAAAAATGTGGAAGTATCTTAAGAAATTGTTTTGCTTTACAAATTTACATAAGTTATAACATAAAGATAAACATCTAAAGGTAATTATTGCATTTTAAATTATAAATAACATTTTTCTTATATTAAAACCTGTATTTTGTAAGGATCTGTTACAGATATATTTTATTAAGAAGTGGGAAAGTGCTCAGCGTGTTAACCCTTTAATATTTATCAATCTATTAATACCACAACTACTAATGCGACTGCTACTCCTGCTGCTGCTGCTACACTACCACTGCCTACCCCTACCACTACAACTACCGCTACCACTACCTCTACTAACACTTCCACTACCACTACTACTACTACTACTACTACTACTACTTCTACTACTTCTACTACTACTACTACTACTACTACTACTACTACTGCTACTACTGTTACTACTACTACTATTATTATTATTATTATTGTATCTATATATATTGATCATTGTTTTATAGCAAACACGATTGGTCTGTGCATTATTAGAGATACGGCAAAAATAACACATAGATGATCCTCGTCACCCGCTGTAGATAAACATTTTTAAGAAAAATAAATTATTTCATTCTCTTCCATTAACTTTATCAACTTTATGTTACAAACAAACAGTAGTGGTCATATATATGTTGAAATTCAACAACCTAAACAAGAATTTGACATTATGTACATACGATTAATTGAGATTAACTTTTTTTTTTTAAATCGTTGTGGTCAACGAATTATTCTTCAGAGTAGTCATATATGTTTTTAATTTATTGTAAAAGGAAATCATTGTTGACTAAATATCTTTATTGAGTTGCTTTATTGCAGGTATGCGCAACCTTTGGGCCATTGGCGGCGTATAAAAAAAAATTTAGGCTACGGCCGCCAAACAATTTTCACTGAAAATCGAAACGATCACTATTAAAACCTTGCCTTTTGTAATATTTAACGTGATATAATAGTTTGTGTTTAGTCCTGTATTCTTACTAGAGTTTTAAATGATGATAAGGTGTTGGCTTTCCTGGTTTCTTCAGGCAAACAATTCCGAATATCGGACGGAAAGCAAAAAAACTTGTATGTGTTTGTTCTTGCATATGGAATAAGAGAGGTGTTTTTATCTTTATGTCTATTTGAGGGTTGTATTAAGTTTTCTTTGTGTTTTATTTCTAAAATAGAAATAATTGCCTTATTTATAATTACTAATTTACTCTTGGTTCTTTTATCCTCCAGTGTTCCAAGGTTTAATGATTTAACTAATGGTGTTACTCTTGTCAGTTTTGAATATTCTCCAGTAATGAATCTGGCAGTTCTTTTTTGGATTTGTTCTAACTTATCAATATTTTCTTTGGTGGATGAGTCCCATACAGAAGATGCATATTCTAGTATAGGTCTCACCAGGGTGAGGTAGCATTTTAGTTTTATATCTTTGTTACATTTGTAAAAGTTTCAATGTACATCCTCCAATTATCGACATGATAAGTATACAAGCTGACATCTGGGTGTTTGCGTGCGCTGTAGCAGCTACTGAAGTTGACCGACGTGTTACACGGTTACACAGAGCAAACACAATACATCGAATTTGTGCATCACACGATTTCGGCGCTTCAATATTAGGCTGCTAAACTTCTTGGCCTGCCCTCATTACCTACAATGTATGTATATGAGCGCCAAACACTGCAGCTAACGCTAAACCTGCCGGAGTCGTAATTTCTTTTGCCATAACTGGTGCTTTAGAGTATTATTAGAAAAATCGATATTTAGTTTACAGCTTTACATAGTATATTGCCAAATTACAAATATTTCACGCCCGAAGGTTGTTATAATTTAAAAATATTTCCACGGCCGCATTTTCCATACCTGCAGCCATATGCGGCCGTAAGTTGCGCAACACAGCTTTATTAGAATAAATGGTTTGAATAAATTTAATTTTGATACATAACAACAAAATGTTTCTCTTGTTAGTATTTGTGTTTGACGTATTTTCGTTATTTCCTTGTCTGTAAAATTGAACTCAGTTATTGTTGTATATAATATGTTTGTGTCAGTAACTGCCCTTTACAGATATACTATCGATGAAATTAGTTTTGTTATTATTCGAAATTAGAATATATTAATAAATAAACTGATAGCTTCTGCATTCTATTTAACACGAATTAAGTAGGCATTTGCTTTTTCTTTGAATTATTAACTATTTTAAAATTGTACGAACGTGTGTTTTCCTCAGCACCAACAGCACAAAAGCCTGCAGCCAGCAAAACAAACTGAAGAAGCGTAAGCATTGTAGACGTTTCAATCTAAGGATTTCCCATTCCATCTACATGCTGTGTTATATATACCATAGCAAATAATTTAATGATTATCCAGTGTCGCCAATCTGTTACATTATCGTTAATGATTACGTTTATTTACATTGTAAACAGCTACTATTTAATTGTACATTATTTCTGACTTAAGGACAACATTTGGACTAAATCCAGCAGTTTTCGACTATATTTGGGGTGTTTTGGACTAAATTAGGGAGTTTAATTGAACAAGAGGCTAACTAGAACCTGCTTCATGACTGAACTGTGACTTGACCCAACCCAACTTAAAACACAACTATGGAATTTTTAGATTATATTATTTATCTCAATGTAGAAAATCTATCATGATAATTTTTGAGTTAGAGTGTTATGGTGTGTATTGCGTTCAACCACCTTTCATGTCACACTATAAGGTGCGTATTATATTGAAACAACTTTCTAAAAATATATTAAGGATCGGTGCGCATTATGTTAAACAAGGCTTCAAGAGACATTACTAAAATTGAGTATTTTTTGGATTGTCTTTAATTGCGTCTTATAATAAACATTCTTATAGTAATATCCCGTATATAAAATAGGATTTATAGTCAAAAACTTGTTGCTTTATTCCTACATAATTTCATACTCATACACAGACAAGACTCACACTCACACACACACACATACACACACACATACATACACACACACATACATACACACTCACACACACACATACATACACACACACACATACACACACACACACACATACACACACACACATACACACACACATACACACACACACACACATACAAACACTCAAAATCACCAAATAAATGTATGTTCATTGGTACTCACGCATTTATGTATGTATTTATATATGTATGTATGCATATACGTATGTATGTGTGTATGTATGAATGTAAGTATTATATATGTTTCAACGTAAGTATGTATGGGACTGTGTTTATGTTTTTGTATGCATTTATATTAATAAGATTAAATTAAAAACATTAATTTGTGTTTTTTTTTTAATTTTTATAATGACCCAACAGTAACAAACTATGTTTAAACAACATTTGTCCACCGAAACTAATGTTGCATTTGATACTTATTTAATAAGTCTCCTGTGATCGCATTGCGTGTCGTAGAACATTTATAAAATATGTTACAGGGATCACTGGGAAATTTCCCAAAACTAGAATTAAATGACTAATAGTCAATTCAATCCAGCTCTTAACAATTCTTGAACCAATGTTAAATGGCTCTCATTTTCTTTAGGTTTAGCCATCATTGCTATACGCTCCTACTGACCCCTCTGATATTGACTTTACTATCCAATTGATGCAGGAGCGCATTGGTGAGGTAAAGTCTTGGATAACTTTAAACAAGCTCAAGCTGAATGGTAATAAGACAGAAGCACTGCTATTCTGTAACAATGAATCACGCAGTACTTTGACTCTTCTAATTTCTATTCAGGTTGCTAGTTCTGATATACTGTTCAAAACATCGACTAGGAATCTTGGCTACATTATTTCTCACAACATGTCTATCAACAACTTCATCAATCACATCTGTCGCTCTGCCTAAACTGCCATTCGTCAGATCAGTTCAATCCGTCATTACTTAACGCATAGTGCAACAAAAACTCTGGTCTGTGCTCTTGATCTAAATCGTATTGATTACTGCAATTCTCTTCTGTCAGGAGTGCCAAAACAATGCATTGAAAAACTACAGAGATTTCAAAATTCAGCTGCCAAATTAGTTCTAAAGGCTAAAGAAACATGACTGTGATACTCTGCAACTTTACTCACTTCATTTGCTACCCATACAAGCCCACATTGATTACAAACTGGCTGTTCTCTGTCACAACTTCTTTTCTTACTCATACCCATCCTATCTTACTGAATTTCTGTCGGTCTACTCACCAAGTCGTCAGCAACTCTCTTCTGCAGATGCAATCATTCTCTGTGTTCCTAAGAAAAGAACTAAAACATTTGGCGAAAGGTCATTCTCTTTTTGTTCAGCCAAACATTGGAATTATCTTCCAGTAAACATCCACGGTTCTTCAACTGCTAAGCCCTTCAAGACTGCACTTAAAACACATCTTTTCAAACTTTATTTTGAAAATTAGTGAAACAACTTCTTTTAATGATTAGCGTAGCTAATGTACTACGTATTGTCATTTATGTCGTTAGTATGATATGAATGTTTATTTAATTAATATATGAAGTGTTAAATCCATTTAAAGCGCTCTGAGCCCGGCTCCTGGTCGGAATTCAGCGCTATATAAATTATCATTTTATTATTAAATGTGACATTATGAATTAGGAAATATATTATTTAAAAATTTTTTTTGCAAATATGTATATTGTAATAAAATTCAAAAACTAAAATAAATAGCCTACACGTTTTTGCCAGTGACAGCGCTACTCAATGCTACCACTAATACAAGCCAAACTTATGGTCAATGTCAATTTGGCTCTAAAACTGTAACAGTAACTTAAATTAAACGTTCAATAGTTAGGTTTTAAACTAGTCGTAGACAGGGGCGTCGCTATGGTTGGTGTCACCCGGGGCGGTAGCTCATGGTGTCACCCCTTCATAATTTAAGTGGGACGTTCATAAATGACGTCACGTGAGGTTACCAATTTTCACCCCCCCCCTTTCACCCGCGTCATACTTTGTCACAAAAAACGTTAAGCCCAACCCCTTGTTCAGCTATGACGTCACAAAGCTTAGACAGCCCTCTCCAAAGCCATAATTTTCTCAATAAAAATTAGCATGTTGCAAATAAGTATTTTTTCATTTAAATATGTATTTAGTGTAAGTGTGCACTCTAGTATCGTAACACGCGGGGAGCCGTTGAAAACGTCATTAAATAAATTGTAAACAATCAAATATTTAAGGGGACTTTTATATAAAGTTGCGGGGTTTTTTTTTGATGTGACGTCACATTTTTAAACACACCCGCCCCCTAGTCACACATCGTCACAGATGCGTGACTTCCCCCTATAGTTGATTAAATGGAGGGGGCTTAGCGGACTAAAGCCAGTGGCCCCCAATAATTTAAATGTTATCATAATGTATAATAAAGATGGGCAAATGTTGTATGAATCCCTGAAAATGCCTTAGACAGTCATAAGTCAATGCTGCAGTTATAAGTAGGAAGTGTAACAGAGTCTGGGCTAATCTTTGTAAGAAGTGCAGTGCTACTCATTATGTGCCCTGTACAGCTCATTCCCTTCACGTGGAGCAGTTGACTTCTGCAAAATCTTTATACCTGGCTTGTTGCATCTACTCATCGTCGACAGATACTTCCAAAACACATAAAAGTGATACAAGTTAATAAAGCCTTGTTTCACACAAGATGGTCAGCCCGACATAATGCTATAAGCAGGGCCGGCCTAAGGGAATTAGAGGCCCTAATCGAAGTGAATTTGGTGGCTTCAAAAGAACTTTCAAGTCAAGACACACGGCTTCAACTCCTTGTAGTCTGGGTAGCAAGTATCTTTAATGAATCAACCTCTGTTACGTAACCTTACAAAAATAGCCATGCATCCTCTCCCTTCCCGACCACACAATATTTTCCGTTCACAGCACAAACCACGTGTTTCATACTCAGTCAACTCGCATGCTCATACTATGTCAATACAACAACACAATATGTCTCTCACAAATATTGCAGCACTGAAAGAATTAATAACAACGAAAATCAGCCCCCTGTCTGTTGACTTGAAGCAGAAAGATTTCGGAAGGAACTTAAACAAATTAAAGTCGGTTTGTTACTTGAATTTTAGGGAAAACAATTTTAGAGAGATTTCAGAAAACAAAATTGTCCCTTCAAGAGCCGAGAATATATTTGATTTCAGCAAAGTATTTGAAGTCTCTCAATGAGTTTGTTAAAAGAAAGCATTTTTAATGTGATTTATATGAAGACGAAGGAAAGGACAAGTCCGTGGGAAAAAAAGAGTATAAATAATCGAGAATACTATTAAAGAAGAGAAAGTGTCAGATTGATATTTTTGAAGCCCCACAACATCGAGTAAGCGCATATAAAGACATCCATTCTGAGCTCAGAAATGACGCCATTCGATGGTCAGCAGCCAAGTTAATGAAGAATATTAAAGTGATTTCGAAGACTGCTTACCTTCACAATTAGTCCAATTTTCAGAACTCTTAAAAAACGTATTGTCCAGCCCCAGTCTTAGGGTAAGGAAAAGGAAGTAG
>MUZC01004506.1:124128-134410 GCA_002072015.1 Radix auricularia | reverse complement strand
GCCCCCCCCTCACGACGCCACTGGTCGTAGAATCATCTTTCGCCTTTCTAAAAGAAATTTTGCATCGCAAGTATTTATTTCACTTACTCCTTATTAATTTTCCAACTTCAAGAGTATCTAGAAACGTGAAACTTAGAGAATTTGATGAGAAAAATTGCAAAAATGTTTTAATGGCCAATTTTTAAAAAAATTACAACACACTCTATCTTATAATGAACTATATACACATTGACATTTTTAAATGACGTTGTTAATCGATTGATATTGACTAAACTAGTATATAACAACTGAATGGTCCACATAAAACCATTAGTCCTTTTTTGAAGTTTCACTACCTTTAAAAATAAATTGTAGTTGTTTTTATTCTTATTCTATCTGTATAAATATAATTATGTGCATCGGTTTGCAATGATTTTTTTACAATTATTAAATGCGCATCTCAAAAACACAAAAATAAAAAATATTTATCGCATAAATTTGTTAAATGTCATTTTTTATCACAATTACTTTTTTTAAAAACAATACTAACAAACTAATAAACCCTTCATAATACATATTAAAATGAACAGTTGCTTTGAACTTAACATCTTTGATGAATGGGGCTAAATCGGTAAATAATGTAAAGTTAAAAGTAACTGTTTATTTCAATCTTTATCACGATGGATGTATTTGTCATTTATGGTATTAAATTAATATGTAAAACTATTGATTGATTGATTTTCCCTTTGTTGGTGTTGGAAAACTCCTTACGGTTTGGAACACTCCGTGCAGGATTAAAACCACTATGAAATAGTTCATTTCCGAATAGGTGATGCCCAGTGGCGGATTTAGCTATAGGGCAGGGGGCGGCTTGCCCCCTGCGCCCCTGTTGGGTCTAAAAGTCCGCCCCCCTTAAGATGTCCTCGATGACCACTAAAAAAAGGTGCCACTCGATCAGAAAAAAATATCGCTAAACACAATAATTATAATCAAAACTAAACTGCAATACTAAAATATTGGCTTGCTACATTTCACATTTCAAAACAGTAATATCTGGTTTGATCAGTCAGGAGCGTCGCCAAGTTGAAAAGAATAGTAAAGAATTAAAATAAATGATAGACGTGATGATGTTCTTAGCAAAAAAAAGGAGTTTGCCATTTAGAGGTAACTGAGAAATTCTTGCTTTAGTGATGGTAGTTGTAGAAATACTGGAGATAGTGATGGTAGTTGTAGAAATACTGGAAATTGTCTTAAATTTTATCTTTATTAACAAAATTAATATGATTTCACTTAAGAGAAACATCTAAAGTTTGAAAAGAAAAATGAACTTTATTTAAGCCATGATTTAATTCAATCACTTGCATTTAAATTATCGGCGATAATTGATAATGAAATTAATTCTGCACAATTCTTATCTTTTGTTATTGATTTAACCATTGATATATCTAAAATTGATCAGATGTCAGTTTCTTTACGTTCAGTTTTAATATCTGAACATGCTGTTTAAAGATTTATATGCTTTTAAATAGCCATTATAGGCAAACAAGGCACGCGCATAGGGCACTTAGCATTTATTTTTGGGGCACCACAAGTCCTCAAAAAATGTGTATTATGTCTCAGAAGCAATTCGTAATCGACATGACATTAGCAAATTTCAAATGTAAAATTGAGTCGTGCATTATTCTTAAGTCACATCCTATAATTAAAAAAAAAGCGTTATAATGTTTATAAGTTTAAAAAGAGACCGGTAACAAAAGGGCGACATCAAAGGAGAAGCAGAAAACATAGCAAAGATGATGCAAGAATTATAATTTTCTCTCATGCATGTCTTTTAGGAAGAAGCGTTACAACATTTTCACAGAGTTAGCCAAGCTCTACAAAATGAGCACGTGAACTTAAATAAGTGTGCTAATTTGTATTCTTCACTAGCAGATCCCTTGCCTGAATCTAAGAATGAATTGGAAAGGTTTGAAGAAGCTGCAAAAGAAATAAAACCAGGTCAACTTTACCCGTAATCGTATAAGAAAGTGTTCATTAATGATGATGCCCCTGCGGTATCTCTGAATGTCAGAGAAAAATTTCTTAATTCTACTTTCTATGCCATTGTTGACATACTTGAGGCAGAGATGAGTAGACAAGGACGGGTATATAATAATATAACAGTTTCATTTTCTTGATTGGTCGATGTACAATAAACATCTCAGTGTTTTTAAGTACTAATAAATGCTTATCCTGAAGATCTGTGCTGAAATACGAAAGTTCCAGTCATATATTCGTAACAAGTTTCTAGCATCAAAATCTTAATACGATAAGTTCAGTGATAGAGACAACATCAAGTGTACTTTTTCAAATGTAAAAATCGCCTTGCGCATAAAAAAAATAATGGTTACACCTGTTTAATCAAGGCTAAGGGCTCTTTTTCTCAGCTTTAATGTATAAAAATCCAAGTAGAGTAGGAAACAAGAAATGGATCCTTATTTCTGCTGATGATTGAGGCAGACTTGTGCACAACTAAAGCTGATGCTGTACTCAAAAAACTTAACCAGAAAGAAAAACTTTAAAATATATTTAAAGAGTAATAGTTTTTTCGTCAATTTTTTTAATAAAAATTATTAGTTTAAATTTAAATACGTAAATCGTATCTTTCATTTGAATGAAATTAGCACAAACATATGTGTTAACAGCTGTTGTTAATTGTTAGTTTTTGTTTCTTTATGTATGTGTGTGTATGCATACCAGTGGTCAGTGGAGCATCGGGGCCAGAGGCATCAGGGGGGTACCCATGTGAGTTTGTGCCTATATAGGTCAACAAGGTGGCTTAATTCGGCCATGCTTTTATACTTTGGAAAACAGCAATGTTGACGCATTTGCTGAGAAGATTTTAAATGAACTACCAATTACAAAAGCGAAACATTGATATCACACTCTGTCGAGGACAGGTATACGATGTCACATTTGTGATGTCTGGAAATATAATTAAGACACTTACACCCAATGTCATCTATGTTTATTGTTGTGCACATGTTTTGAATTTGGTCAGTATAAACACTGTGATGTACAGTTGTTTTTTGGCACAGCTGAAAGTTTGAATGCTTTCTTTACATCTAGTTTACCAGGTCTACAAATTCTTAAAAAGCATTACAAATCTCAATATGACTCAACAGTAGCTACTCTAAAATGACTCTAAAATTTTTTGGATAATTTCTTCGTGTTATGAAACTACTTGCAGCGCAAGAGCATTGACATTGCATTGGCCATTGGCAAAACATATTATCAATGTTGGAAGTAATACGTTTTTGGAAATGAGAAGCGATAAAGCTTTTGAAATTCTGAAACTTAAAGTAAATGTCAGTCAACCGTGTGATCCGCACAAACAGAGAGTGTCAAGAAACTCCTGGAGTTTGGTGCAGATGTCAATTTGAAAGATCATAGCTGTTCCACAGCCTTGCATGATGCCGCCAAGTTTAACAGAAAATTGGATTTTCTAAACACGCTTCTTGAACATGGAGCCGACGGTAACGCCCAAGACGACAACAGAAACAATCCTCTGACTGTGCTATGTGACAAGACCTGCGGGTCCTGTGAGGATGCGATCGCCAAATTTGTCCAGGCGGGGGCTAATGTCAATCACCAAAATAAATCTGGTATGACGGCGTTAATGTTAATTGCTGCAAAAGGTGATGTTTACCTCATGAAATATTTATTAGACTTGGGTGCGAATGTCAATGACAGTGGTGGTAAGAAAACAGCCCTGTCCATTCTTCTTGCAAAAATTGGTGTGTATGAATATTATGAGTACCTACAAGAGATACAATTTCTCTTCGACAAAGGTGCTACAGTTCGGTATGTCAATCCAGGTCTCATTCACCGGGCCGTTGCCACAAGTAGGGAACATTTGCTGCAAAAACTGATCCAAGGGGGATTACCTCCTAAAGACATTTATTTGCAGACTTGTCGTGTTTGGCCATCTTGTATTGTCTCGCCATTGAGTACAGCCCTTCTAACAGATAATGTCAAACTTGCTCGCTATTTCATTGACATTTGGTACCTTACCAAATCCGATATCTTCAATCTCTCTAGGAACGATTATTTGCTCTCTTACCTTAATATCTATGGCAATTCTGAGTCCACAGCTTTATTACAAGAATTACAGCCACTGTCCTTGACCTTGCTCAGCTTCATCAATGTGTCAACTGCCATTGGTGTCGGTCATGACCGAGAAGAGAGAATTAAAGCAACAAAACTTCCGTGGGTGATTAAAGGACGGCTACTCTTTCACGTCAAAGGGTTTAACGCAGAAGACGGAGAAAAAGAATTCAGAAAACTTTTGTAATATTTGGCAAAAAAATCCCCACTTAATGCCGATGAAGTAAAAGATTTTGTTTTCACAGATTCGGAAGTGACAGAAGAAGATACAGTTGCAAATGATCATACTTCAGACAGTGATTAAAATATTATTCCACGCAATGACTAAATAGCAGTATACTTTTTTTTCAAACTTCATTGTTAGTTGTACTAAGCTGTGCCTAGCAAATATGTTAGCGTTACCATTAATCGTTTGCATCTGGCGATCGGATTATTAGCTGTGTGTGTAGGGATACTAAATGGTGATAGAAAATAGTGGTGGTAATGTTGCGAAGGATACTGGGGAGTTGTTTTTTTATAGTAATGATGTCTTGGTAAGCGTTTGTCTGAGGCCCTTGTTTGTTAGAGTCAGAAGCGGTTTTCGATGACGTAGAGTTTCATTGGAAATGATTTTGGTACCGGGATTGTTTGGCCATTGTGTAAAGGGTGTGTGGTGAGAACTAGGGCCAGAATTTTAGAAAGAGAGCCCATAGATTACGTCACACTTGATGACTCACGCAGGTCTACCTAATATTGTCAAATTGTTGTCCAATTGTAGCGCACAGGACTGCCGAACCAATGCAAAAAGAGAGTCAAAGTTTGAGCCTCTTTCCTGTCAAGACCCTCTGGGAATTGTACTAGCCACACAATGCCCTGTTTGTTAGTGGGGGCTAAATGTAATTAGTGAACTTAACTTCACTTGCCCCAGAGGCCGTCATGGTCTGTAAAGGTGGTTATAACACATCATTTCACTTATTTCAAAGATTGGATACGATGGGAATGATAAAGCTCACGAATACATATTTACAATAAGTCCCTGAATATTTCAAAAGAGATAAAATGTTTAAAATAAATAATATACATAATTTTTTTTTTAAAAGTAGTTATAACTTATTTTATTCATTGTTTCGTTATTTATTTCAAAGGGCATAAGATAGTAATTGATCATTGCCACAAATTTCATACGTGATAAATATTTGAACAAAATTTATAAATACAAAAATTACGTTAATTCTCTTCAAATGCTCTCGCAAATCGTCCAAGGAACTCGTTTCCCGAGTGTTCAATTTGGCTGAATAAATAGTTTTTCAAGTATTTCAAGTAGGCCACCACTTTTGGGTCATTGTTGTTTTCGTTGTTTACTCTACCTTTGTATCCTGCATTTAGCGGCCCCTAAAGTCACACAAACTAGCCATTGTGATTCACCATTTGGAAAAAGAATCTGAATATTTAGTGTACATGTTATTTGAGACAGCTCTATATGTACACAGAGAGGTTGTTAGTGGGCCTATGCGTACGTCTTACGTACATGTGTGTGTAAAAATTCATGGCCAGCATGAAGGTTGTTGACATCATTTAGTTATAAGCGCATCAGCTCAACCTGTCACTTAAATTGATGGCTTTGTTAATGCTAATTAAGGATATAAAAAAACTTTCCATTTTTATGTGAAGCAGTTACGCTTTTTATAATCTGGATCAATATTTAACTAGCAAGTATCTTATTGTCAGCATAGACATTCAAGAGAAGTAATACTGTTCGAAAACTTTTCTTTTTAAATGTCCATGGTTTGACGCAATTAAATTATAAAAGACTTAAGTTGTTTTAAAAAGGTTTAACGCTAAACAACGAAACAAAGCAATAAAAACAAACACAACACACACAAAAATAGTCTAGACCAATAAAATTGTCTGCTTGACACTTCTATTATAAAACTCGAAATTTTCTAAACAATAAAGCCTTTTAGAGAATATTTAGTTCTCTTTGCTAAGAGAAGTTAGTACAAAATGAGTTCGTAGTGGATGGAACAGACAAATTTTACTCAAATGATAAGCGTAAGGAATCGGTTGATTTATAGCTATCTTGTGTAGTAAAGATTATTTGTAGATCTTCAGAACATATCAACTTGTTTGAAAAGTAGGTTTAGTGCAGAAAAAATCTTTACAGTGTACAATTTTAATGGCCAGGAAAGAGACAAAGTAATGATAGATTAGACTTTTTACCGTAACAGTGTACATGTAAAATTATAAGTCACGTGGTTGTCCAAGTTATGAATATGACTCTTTATCATCATCTTATTTCAGAGATGTATACACATAAACTTAGATTGACGTTGTTTGGAGTGTTATCTATGATATCGTTCTGTCGTACTAAGGTATTTATGATATCGTTCTTTCGTACTAAGGGACTACTTATTTGCTTCGCGGATTGAATGTTCATTCTCTGTTGGGTTGAGCCGTTAGGCTCTTAAAACCCGGTTCAATTTTTCGCAGGCGAGCCTCAGCATTCGGGCATCGCCGTAGAGGTAGTCCTCTGCAGGTGTTGCAACTTCACCAAATAAAGCCCCACCCAACTCGGGGCAACTCTCTAGCACATGGGTCACCGTTTCCTCCGGGTAGCCACACAACCTACAGGCCAGTTCCCTTCTAGTGTCAAACTTGTATAGGTAGTTTCGTATGGGACAATGGTCAGTTCTCATTCTAGTTATGAGAGACTGACTACCACGATCAAGTTTCCACCAGGCATCGCTTTTGCTCGGTCGCGGCAGTTTCTGGTATACCTTTCTGGCCGTATTCCCATTCTTCCAGCCCTCAAGCCATTTCTCTCGGAAATGGTCTTTTAGCCACGACTTGGCCCCCAGTTGGGTCAAGGGCTTATCGGGTTGGGGCTGGGCTGCGCCTGCCCTGGCCAGTGCGTCGACCCTGTCTGATTGGGCCGTACCGCAGTGTCCAGCCGTGTACTGCAGAACCACCTTGCCGCCACGTGCCAGGATATCACCAACTGTGTCCAGAATGGCACTTACTATCTTGGCCTCCAGAGAGCTTCGACTCAAGGTTTCGAGCGAAAACCGAGAGTCGGTGAAGACCACGACAGTCGGGAAACTCTTTCTCTTAGCTAGACGACGGCGTACTTCCTTCAAACCCTTGTGTATCGCGTCCAGTTCGGCTTCGTGACTACTGTTCGTAGATCCACACGGCCCTGACAGCTCTACGCTGTCCGGTCCAGGTTGGGGGTATTGAATTAGTACACCGTATCCACTTTTGCCATCTCTTAAACGTGAGCCGTCCGTGAAGACTTTTACCACGCTGTCTCCATAGGCCTCGATTGTGCGCAGAGTCTCGTCTCGCAGAAGCTCGACGGGGCTGGCCTTTGTCACCGCGGTATTTGCCAGTGTCAGACGTATATCAGGCGAGTTAAGGCTTTCATGAGGTCCTCGAGCAGGGACCAGTTGCATTCGTTCCCTGAGCTTGGGTAGGGGGACTTAGTCTTCAAGTTCGTGGACCGCGTCCATAAAGGAGGGTCTCTTCAGTCTTGTCCTCTTAACCCAACGGTCTTGCAGTTGGTAGCAGGGTTCATCATGTTCCAACCTACGGTATCGCTCCACCGTAGTCATGATTGCCTTTTCTCGCCTTATCGCCAGGGGTTCTACGTTTGACATTATTTCTACCGCAGCGGTGGGTGTGGTACGTAACGCCCCACATACGAACCGTAGAGCTTGGTTCTGTATTCGGTCCAAGCCCTCTAGAGCCGTACGGCTCGCAAAGGCCTGGACCGGGAGGCTGTAATCAATAGCACTTCCCACGCTACCAAGATAGAGAGCTCTTAGTAGTCTTGCGTCCGCTCCCCAACTCGTGCTAGCCAGTTTCTTCACCAGGGACAGTTTAGCTGTGGTTTTGGCGCATAATTCACGTACATGGTTATGCATCTGGAGTTTTTGGTCCAGCTTTATACCCAAGTACGTTGGTGTCCGGTCCCAATTTAGCCTCTTACCGCAGATCTGAAGCACCACCTCATGCTTCAGAGCATTCCGTCCATTAGTGAAAATGCTTCGCGGATTACTTTATTTGATCCTTATACATTTTGTTTTTGAGATTCACAACGTTTTAGATAAAGCTAAAGTACAATTTTTGTGGCCATCGGATGCTGTCTAAGCTAGAAACTCGGACACTGACTTGGATCTGAAAAAATAAATGTTATTAATCCTTCAATTATGTAAGTGTATTTATCTAAATGTTTATTTGTGTGTTGTAAATTTCATTTTTTGAAACACAATTTTAAGGCTTAAATAAATATTTGAACGTTTAGCATTATTGAGGGTATATTACGTTTAACGTGTGACTTAAATGTACTTTTGTAAGTTTACAATAATTATGAGTTTAAAACATATATGTAAATTTAATACCCTTTTGATGTAAAACACATTTTAAAGCTTAACTTACCAGTGAATGTAAAAATTAACATATTTGTGAGCTTCATAAACATATTTGTCAAAAATAGTTCAAGTTATATCAACTAGAAGTTATATTGATATGTCATCGTTACAATGAAAAGAACTAAACACCTGCAAAAATGGACTTGAAACAATCATACAAGAGGAAAAATCAGACAATCGTGATAAGAGTTCAGCGAACAAAGCTAAAATAGACATGTTAATGTTTGTTCTAAATTCTTAAAAAATATTCATGTCGTAGAGAAGAATCGTCTCCTAAATTTGAAATCCTATTTTAAGAAAAATAAACTTTAAATCTTAAAGGCTTGTGATGGTTTGAAAGGAGCTGTTAACTATTTTAAGGGAAATAACTTTATCTGCTTTAGAAATCTATGTCAAATATTGTGATTGCCTCCCATCGCTTAAATTTTTTTTTAAAAATCAATACTTATTTAATCTTTAAGACATTTACGTAAACAATCAGTAAATGTTGAAATCATTCATCTACTTGTAAAAATAAGTATGTTCTAAATACATTCACTAATGTATTATTTGAATTTTATCGTTCAGTAATGATGAGTTTTTGCTTTAAAAAATTAAATTTAAAAAAAATAAATAATAATAATAACTGATTATATATTCATTCGAAATAAAATAAAATAAAATATATAAATATTTCAATGTACTGTCAAAGGGCTGTGCTAGGACTAGATCTCTTTCACAAAAACATATCTTGGACTAACCGAAAACTCATCCATTCCGTATAAAAATAATTATTTTAAAAAAAAAAAAGACATTACGTTTGAACGATAAAAAGGCAGTTTAGTTCTCCAAATACAACCACTTACCCTCATTTGCAAATATGTAATGCACTGCTGATTACGTACTTAATATCCCAATATGACAAACGAGCAAAATACCCGTGCTACGCTACGGGGTAGGCACAATAAGAATAACTTTGTTTGGTTTTGGGTATCAAATTCTCCTTAAAAATGAATGTAAACGCATTTGGAAATTAGGGTAGTGATAAATCAAACCCCTTCTTAATAAAAACAACGATATGAGTGTCGAGAAAAAATAAAAATAGTATTAATTTAAATATTAGCCATCAATGTTGGTGTTTCTGCTTTAATATAGCATTATCATTAAAATCCTTGGCTCTAAAGCCCATGTAGGGCCCTGGCTTGCTCAACCACATCCTTCCATTCAGATCGATTGATGGCTTTCTTTCACCATGCTCGAACCCCTTTAATAACGCATGGTATATTCTCTACCAGAATAACAAATGTCGTTAACAGTTAAAAAATTCTAACGGGCAAGGCTCACTTTCTTTTCACGTGAATCAAAACATGAAAACAATATCTTTCCACATGATTCCTTTGGTTCTTAGAAAACACTCATTTAATTTATAGTTTAAGCATGAAATTAGTTCAAGACGAAAAGGATATTTTTAGCCAGATAATATTTGTGAATATTGTGGCTTGTGGAGAGAGGAAAATATGCTTTATTTGTTATCAAGGCACATGTTCCTTTAACGTGAATAAAAACATAAGAACAATGCTGCTTTTTAAGAAAATGGTGAGAAATTGATCTCCTTATAAATGTTATGTCAATCATTATATATTTCCGCACATTTTTTCTAATAGTAACAATTCACTTTATATCAATCTTTATTCCCGTTGTATACTATTCAACTAATAAACTCAAAACAGCTTGGCACAAAATGAGTTGTTGTCAGTGTGTTTTTTTTT
>MUZC01004506.1:108318-121427 GCA_002072015.1 Radix auricularia | reverse complement strand
TAATTTAAAATCTAAGAGTGCTCCTGATCACTTATTAGTAGCTACTGAATGATGCACTCTTTAAAGATATGTTTACCCAGAAGAATAATGGATTCCATGGCGTCCAGCGACTCCACTATTCATTTCTCTATAGTAGCCATAGTGTTAACCATAAATCAACGCGCGGCAACTCTTGATGAAGGGGGACACAATCCCCCCTACACGGTAACAACATGTGGCAGACAGGATCTCCACGCTGATCGTTATTCATCATCGTTTCTCTGGCATCCATCTCAATCTGGCATCCCGCCCCTCCTCACTTCCACGCCCCATCACTACCACCCCCATCCCCGACTTCGACCCCAACCCCTGCGTCCCATGAATGAACGAGCAAGCGAACAAATCGATAGCCATTGAAGCACGTCTGGATCGTCGTGGCTGCAACACAACACATGTGTTTAAAGCTGATGAAACGCGGTCAGCTGGAAGATGAATGGCCGGTCTTATCACATACCTGGCACTACTGCTGGTGACTCGTGACACGTGACTCGTGAGCAGCATCTGGAACGTTCTCCATTCTATCTCTAAAGGCCCGATGGCTGAAAGGGTCAATAGGTTCAAATACTGTTAGTTGTAATTTTATCACAGGCGTCCTTTTCACTTACATCTAAGTACACGAAAGTGTTGTAAGAAAATGCTACGTATAAGAAAGCTGTTAACTTTATGGAGCATGTTTACAGCTTATATTTTAAAAAAAAAAAAAACATGTTGATTTCTCGCGTGTTTCTTCAACCTGCATTTGTTTTGCTTGTGTGGTTTACAAAAAACACAATTAAATTTTTTAATAAAATCGTTATTTTACCAGCTGTAACATATTTAAGTGAAACTTGGACCCTTAAAACAAATGCAGAAAACTGTTAAATACGCGGTAGAGGAAAGTTCTACGGAAAATATGTGGACAAAGGACTGAGCATCCAGTCTTGGAGAAGAAAGGGATTGATTAGGATTGAGTGGAAGGAGGAGGTGATTGTAAGGCAGGCCCAAGACATATATATATAAGCTTGGTTTCAATAATTGGTTATTTAAATTTTAAAAAACAACAACTCATAGCCACATAAGTGAAAAGTGCGTTACTTAAAATTGTCAAGTAATCTGAAACTATGGAAAGTTTGCGCTACTTTCGCCGCTATCAGCTCCTGTTATGGAGAATGGTAGTCTAGCCACAATTGTTGAGAGCGTTGTCTCTGGTATATAAATAATGCAGCAGCTCAAAATTAAAACACGCCCACATCGTTATTAAGGCCTGTGGAGCTTAATGCTCTGATCAGAGCCACCTACAGATCAATATGCCAGTGAGTGGAGTGTTACGTATCTTGTGCAATTAACCAAGCGCTTTGATCATTTGAAATCGTAATAACCCTCAAGGGAAAACACCCATCTTTGCATTTTATACAGAGTTAAATGTTTAAAATTTTGAAATGTAATAAATAATATCCCTTATCAATAGGGCTGTCAATATTGTTGAAAAATGCTGCCGGGTACCCGTCAAAACTTTGAACGGGTACCCGGGTTACCCGTTCAAAAGTCCTCAAAATTTTCGTTAATATGCCCGCTATTACTACCATAAGCCTTTTACTGCTTTGTTTATTGTGGAAATGCAAATTTTGATGTCATGAGTGAACGATTGTAAAATGATGACATTGAAATACTACTTTGCTATTGTAGTAGAGTGGTGTAAAAACAGTGAGCAAAGGGGTGCTAAGGTTTTTAGAGCAGGGGGGGGGGTTATGATGACATGGCGGGTTATTTCTAGTTCATAGCTGTAGCTGACAACTGTTTTAATTAACTAAACTTTTCAGGACTTGCGCCTACTTAGTGGACCCATCCACCAATATTTATTTTTGCAATACATTAAAGATATTCAATGATTGAAATATGATTTAAAAATAAAAATAAAAATTTACCCCCCCCCCCCTAGAATATAGCAGGTGTTTATTTCTTTTAAAGTATGGTGGGGATAGGATTCGAGACATATGTCAGTGGGGGGGGGGGATAGATAAAATAAATTGGCGCGTCTCAATCGAAACGATGAGCGGCGTATTTCAAAGCCAAGGTCATTTCTAGCCAATCCTAGTTATCACTCTTGTGTCCTATTTTGTGTCATACTGAAAGGACAGACCCACCGCCACCATGTATTTTTGTTCTTATAGTGAAAATCATTCAACGATTGAAATATTTTTTTAAAAAAGTATTTGGTGGAGATAGGAGTGGAGACACGTGTGTGTCGGTGTGTGTGGGGGGGGGGGCATTGGCTTCCTCGATCGGTATCAACGATGAGCGGCGTATTTCAAAGCCATGCGAAGGTCATCTCTAGCCCTTCCTAGTTAATAGTAGTTATCAGTGGTGTGTTCTAGGTCTATTTTCCTTACTTGAACAATTCAAAGAACTAAAACCTTTTTTGTTTTAAAGTATTTTTGTTTCATGTTCCTGGTAAAAAAAAAAAAGTATATCAAAATACTTTGTAGTTTGTCGGGACCGTGTTTTATTTCCCTTTAACACGTATATCTTTTAAGCATTTTCATCTTAATACGCATTTTACCGTATTTATTTCAAACGAAAAGTTTTAATTTGATAAATTATTCGCGAGCCAAAATTTGAACACAGAAGAGCCACAGTTTAAACACCGGTGGTAAAGATATTGTCGTAACATTTTCACGGGTACCCGGGCGCCATTTTACAACCCGGGTAATTTCTCGGCAACGGGTACCCGGATCCCGGGTACCCGTTGACAGGCCTACTTATCAATATAATATTTTTTTAGTATTACGCTCTTAAATAACTTTCAATATGGTAGTCTCCACTTGTTATTAGAGCCATTTACGTGAATGACAGGGTTTATGGCAGAATTTGTGGCAGACATGACATGACATCTCGTATGCCGAACGCGTAATTTGTGTTTATGAGAGTCTGCATCAGGTGACTTTTATTAAACGTTTTAAACACACAGGTAGATACGTTTGTTTTCCTCTCACTGTGCGGATTGTGTCAATTGCGTTTCAATGGCAACATCAGGAATGTTTTAACACACTATTCTTTGAATAGTGGGGTACGCAACGCAAGTCGTTTCAGAAACCTCAGTAATATTTCGTAAATAAAAATTGAAATATTAATATATAAATTAAAATTAAAAAATGATTGCCTTTAAAGCTATTTTTAAATTCATCAATAAAATTACTTTGTCTATGATAAAGATACAATTTTGTTGAAAAATGATCGCATAATATTAATTTTCCGAATTTCTGAAGAAAAATTATTTAGAAAAAGTGGAATGACTTTTTTTTACAGGAATTAATTCCTATATAAGGTTTCACGAATGCTACCATATTGGTTTCCCGGTACTGATAATTGAAGACTGATGAAGTAGGATGAGGTTAGTCGAAAACAGTTGAGCAAAGAGAAGTCGATACCATTTACGTGATGTGAAGAACTGACTTAAACTATGGCAATATGAGAGTATGCTTAAGTTTAAGATAATTATCACTGTCTTTAAACATAATAAACGCAATTTATTCGAAACAACATGACATTTTAGAATTATGAGGTTCTCGGTGAACTTTTATGTCAAGTCTAGATATTCACCTTTGAAATGTTGATGTTATATACACCTAAATAGAGTTAGAACCTATTTATTCTGTACTTCCAGCAAAATCAGCTGACAGTAACAGAATAGACTAGGATACAGGAACCCTATCAGCTGACTGTACCAGAATAGACTAGGATACAGGGACCCTATCAGCTGACTGTACCAGAATAGACTAGGATACAGGGACCATATTAGCTGACGGTACCAGAATAGACTAGGATACAAGGACCCTATCAGCTGACTGTACCAGAACAGACTAGGATACAGGGACCATATCAGCTGACGGTACCAGGATAGACAAGGATACAGGGACACTAACAGCTGACTGTACCAGAATAGACTAGGATACAGGGACCATATCCCTTGCGTCATAACTCATTTTCTTTAAAATTATCGACTTAGAAACATGTTAATCTAAATTTAATGAATAAACAGTTTTAGTAGTATGATAGTAAAGGATCAGAATATATTTAGGCTATATATAACATGGCACCTGGAAAAATAAAACAACCAAACCACGAACATATCGACAAACAGAAGGCTACATTGGGAAAAAATAAAAAAGGAAAACAAAGGAGGTAACGTATATATTTAAAAACTACAACAGTGATGTTGATTTAAAACAGACACAAATCAGTTTGAAATTAAACAGAATGGGACAAAGATTTATACTGTATACTTTTACAATGTAAATTTTTAAACTATACACTTTAGGGCAGAAAAAAAAAGTTAACAGGATAGTTCAGCTTTGAGGGGCCTTAGGTATAAAGTACGGCGACAAGTTCCGACTGGTGAAAGAGAGCAGGGCACTGATGCCTGTTTGTAACGTCACCAGAGTGGAATTGCTTTAAGCATCCAACAATGAATCATAAAATGTTAACAAAAATGTAAGATGTCGTTTTGCCATTCTAAAAACTAATTAGTTGTTTCTTTTCATGGCAGCTCCTGAAATGTTTTATGCGGACGTGAAACAATCACTGATAAATTCATTCGAAAGCCGTGGACGGGTTTTATTTTTATTTTAGAAAAGGGAATAGAACAACAATAAAAAAATGAATAATTTTAATGTTTGACGTATGACGTATGTAATTGTTTATTTATATGAAATATGTTAATGTTTATTTATAGGAAATAGATTAAACTTTATCTATATGAAATACGTTAATGATTACTTATAATAAAAATATATTAATGTTTGTTAATACGAAATATGTTAATGTTTATTTATATGAAATATGTTAATGTTTATTTATATGAAATATGTTAATGTTTATTTGTATGTAATATGTAAATGTTTATTTATATGAAATATGTTAATGTTTTTAATATGAAATATGTTAATGTTTATTTATAATAAAATATATTAATGTTTATTTATATGAAATATGTTAATGTTTATTTTATATGAAATATGTTAATGTTTATTTGTATGAAATATAATAATGTTTATTTGTATGAAATATGTTAATGTTTTTAATATGAAATATGTTAATGTTTATTCCTATAAAATACGAGACTTCTGAATATGGAGCAGTAAAATACTCTTTCATCATAGGATTAAGACTTAATCATCTAAAGAAAACGATTTTTTCCATTAGGGTAAAAATAATCTTCCCTCCTTTTCAGAGTAAAAGTCTTTTCTAACGGCTCTGGCACCGAGTCCACGCCTAGGCCCTCCTCTCTTCCTCCTCGCGTTGTCTCCCAGTGCTGTCACATCTCGTGTGCGCTCACGCTGACGTATATGTACAGGAAGGGAAGGCAAAGAAAGTAGGGGGTGGGGGAAGGAAACCAGCCCATCAATATCTGGAATTGAAGACCCAGGTGTGCTTACCGTGTCCCAGGTGTAGCACGATGTGTCGTTTAGCATTTAGTTAAAGCCTTTTTTTTCGGTGTGTCAAAGTTATTTAACACATTGTGTTTGCATGGCACTCACTTCAACATCACGTGACATCGAACCGCGTTTATACGAAAGTGAATTACTTTGATGAAATCATCGTGGGGACTTTTTTCACAACAGCGTTGGTAAAGTGATCAAACATCAAACTGAAAAACATTGATTGGAAAGTTGGGAGATTCGTGGATTGTGTTACATTAAAAGGATTTTGTTGCTAGAGTAACACAACTGATTCAATGTTGACTGCGTGGATCAGTGTGCCCCCTTACTGAAAGGTCACGTGGGAATAACAGTTCATAAAAAAAGAAGGTAATTTAACTATTTTGTTGTACCAACATCACCAGTTGTTTAAGCTGATGATGTGAAGTGGAAAGCAAGGTGGTGGGGGGTGTTGTTGTGTGTGGGGGAGGGGAGGGAGAGGAAGGAAATTGTGCCTTTCTATTACTGAAGACAATGGTCGGAATTTCCTTTTTAGTATGAAGTCAGTTTTTGTTTTGTCATTATTATTTCATCAACAATCTCAATGAATGCTGATATAAAGTGTAGAAAGTTTTTATTCACCTACAGACAAGCTTCGGTATATGTTAAGTGAGCATCATTAAGAACACATTGTTTATTATAACGTTCAGCTATTTTGTGCGGGTCTGTGCGTGGCAAGTATTTATTTAAACTAGTAATTTTTCCTGGTATGGGTTTTCTTTATTATGGTGAATTCAGAACTGTCAAATGAAACTGCTGGTTGTATAAATGTAATTTATTAGCCAGTGTAGTAATGAACCGAACTTTTTTTAAAAATTGTTATTCAAAGTTTTAAAATAAAATCTCTTAAAAATTATTTCAAACGAATCGGTGATTTCTGTCGTTTGATTAGAGTCACGGCCAAAATTATCAAGGAGTCCTGTTGAGTTTTTGAGAAAATTACATGTTTATTAGTTTTTAAACTCTTTGTTTTCATAACACTTTCTTCAATATCTCGTGAGAAATTCCCTGAAATGGTTTGAGACTTTAACTGCAGACAGATGTGTTCAATGTGTTCAATGTGTTCAGATTCCGTAACTACAGCTACAGACCTCTGACTCTCTGGCTCAGGCTAAATCTATAACATCAATAATTATTTGAGACTGCCGTGAATACATGATTGAGAGCAAGAAGGGTTTATTATTTTATTTTTTAAATTATTTTTATTGATTATAATTTATTTTTTGTAAAAATCAAACAAAACAAGAAAATTAGTTTGCATCAAAACATGTAGGAAAAAAGGGATCCTCAAAGGCTTTTTCTAAATAATGCGTATTATTGAGTTACTCAATTCAGGATGTTAAAAGTGCTCTAGTCCCAACCTCAACAAACCTTACCATCATTTGCCCCAACCTATAGTCTATGATTTATTTTTCCACGATATATTTCAACAATGTTTCTATAGGCTATAGAGATTAATTTAATGAGAATCGCGTGATGCCTCAAACAAATTCCAACGTCCCAAAATGATTTTCATTAAACGTGTTTTACTCATCCACTTCCCTCGATCTAGTGGGTAGTCAATATATTCTGAAAGGTTTGGTTTGTTCAAGGACGAGCGGGTCGTTCTTGCAGGTTTTCTACTGTCGGAAATAATTGTACAACTGCGCAGTTGTGTTGGAGACTGAATCACGCGGAAGAACGTTTCTTTGTCATCTCTGTCCGAGATTTTAACAGCGTGTGGCTCAAATCAAACTTGGTTAGCGATCGATTTTGATTTAAAATTGTTTATACTCATCATTGATCTATTTATACAGGAAAAACATCATATAGTAAAATGATATTTTATTTTTTTTTTAAATCTTGTTTTGCTTTATTAATTGTTGCGGTTGAACGTTTAAGATCAACTAAATATTGATTTTTCCAGTAGGAAACAAGTATTCATATATGTATTGTTTAAAATTCATGAGGATTTGCAGTTGGATTCATTAATTTTTGTAACCTTTAAATCAGCTATGTCAGGCTATGTTCTTCTTTTGTATAAAAAAATTTCGGAAATAAACAAACCAAAGTGGAATGCCAAGTACCAAATTAAATTGGTTGTTAAAAGTTGCCATTTTTTCCACCTCTCTAAAAATGGATTTTGTCACTTTTCAGACTTATTGGCATGTCTAGTTATTTAATTATACGTTATAAATAGCATAAAGATATATTAATAAATGAGATTTTAATCGCGTGGTATCATGGCCAAAGGGCCATCCCAAAGACCATATTTGATTAGGACTGTTGATGTCCACATAATAGTATTATAGTATAATGTAATAAATCAGCTGCACCAACAACTCCTTTCACATTCCGGCGGATTAGAGCCAGGTGTATTATTTCAGCCGTCTCGGCTCATATCTCGAGTCCTTAATCTTATCACTCCAGGTCCCGTATCCCCAAGTGTTGCACACCCGAAACATGCCGCCACATTCCACCACCGCGTTATAGCTTTGTTAGGGGCAATAACAGTACCGATCTGACGGCGTCGTCCCGTTGCCAGGCGACCGTGTTCAACCACTCCACAAGATTACAGTCACGCTCATTCATTAAGGCGTCTGCGACCTGAGCGTGTCACGAGATCTCGTCGACCTCATCGCCCGAGCACCTCAAAAGTATAAACAACATCTTGCACAAAGGAACACCCCTTATAGGTGTACATTGACATGTGTTTACCGGTAGAATAGTAGCTGATACATTCTTTTACCGACGACGATTTAGTACCCATTTAATTATATCAGTACTAAACTATGATTGGACTTTGTCTTGAGCATCAAATAACGTACAAGATTTCAAAATATATTTGGGTAAAAAAAAAATTTTTTTAATGTAGTTATTTATTCTTTGTGTATCTGGATCTGCACAGTAAATAGCCAAACATTTCGTGTCATGTCAAGTTTGTCTGCCAACACGTCTTGTCATGTCAAGTTTGTCTGCCAACACGTCTTGTCTTGTCAAGATTGTCTGGTATAATAACACGTCTTGTCTTGACAAGTTTGTCTGCTAACATGTCTTGTGATGACAAATTGTCCTGGAAACAACCGTGCTCTACTGGTACAAATATAACGACGCGTTGTGGCGGATGAATGGAGTTCCAGAATGAAACAAAGCATGGCGGACTGATCAATGTATTGATACAGGTGAGTCGCGTGATGGAGCAAGGATGTGTAGTCTCCCTTTGACGAAATGTATCTGATTATAGTGCACATTTATAGATTTTCACTTCTAGGCGTTAGCCTAGTCTTCTACATACAGTTTATCTGATTATATAGTGCAATTTTATAGATTTTCACTTCTAGGCGTTAGCCTAGTCTCTTATAGACAGTTTATCTGATTATAGTGAACACTTATAGATTTTCCCTACAAGGACTTTGCCTAACAGTTAAAATAATGAACGATGAGGCTTGTTATTGTCGCTGCTTAAGTCTGAAACGATTCCAGTGTAATGAATTCGGGAGAACCAATTTTAACATAATATATAATTGTATTAATAATGTGACGGGTGCAATTCATGTACAATTTAAGTAAATATAAAAGTACACATTTCAAGGCATTCAATTATGTTACCAATAACATCGTACCCCTAATATAGGACCAATGTGCAGGACACGAAGTTGATTAAATAGGCATGCTGTAATGAATTCAATTTGGCAGCAGTTTCTACGCCAAGTCTTTGGTGTTGGATTTTTTCTATATGGAAATTTTAGGATTTATTATTATTTTTTTTACAAACGTGTTAGGAAATCTGACTTTGGTTTAATTTTCTGCTAGTTAATCTGAATTTAGCATATTTCTTTATGTACACTGAGACATAATTTGACATAAATATGTTCACACACCACACTTGATGACATGCGATCTATGTTTACACAGGACAGTTGATTTTGACATCTATGTTTACACATTACACTTGATGACGACATCTATGTTTACACATGACAGTTGATGATGACATCTACGTTTACATATGACAGTTGATGATGACATCTATATTTACACATGACAGTTGATGATGACATCTATTTTAACACATGACAGTTTATGATGACATCTATGTTTACACATCAAACGGATTAAGGGGGGCTAAAGCCCGCAGCAACCGATGATTTAGGAACTTCCAAGCTTAGTGTATTTGATAATAAAGTTGGACAAATGTTTGCATGAATTCCTGAAAATAAATCATAATCAAATATCATAAATTATTAAAAAATCTTACCTATTAATCTGATCGCTATTCAGTGTCCCAGCAACCCTCGGATGACCAGAGTCGACTTGACGTACGAACACTATCAAAAAACCTGATTCGATAGGCTCTATAACGGCAAATTTTAAAGAATATTGTTTATATTTTTTAAATTTAAAATTTTTAGTCAAGCCCTGCCTGATCAATTCCCAGTGATGTTGTTGTTTTTTTTGTGTTTTTTTTGGTCTTAATTTACACCCAATTTTAGTATACAGGCCATCACTTCGAACAGTTATTTCTTTGTGTTCGTTTTTTTTTCTTTGAATATATTTTTGGCTGAGAAGGCATTTCCCGTAGTACGGACAAAGCATGGGCAAGGAACCAAAGGACTTTCTAGTTAAAGTCTTATATTAGCTGCTAGTAATCACTTTATTTAAAGGGACCCTGGCTGGATAGGACCCTTGTTTGAATTGCAACCAGGGGCGCCGTGCAGTCTTGATCCCCCCCTGACTAAGGGCATTGCTTTTTCATTGAGCACACTGCATGTAACCTGATTAATTTTTTTGCTAATTGAGTACACTGCATGTCCCCTTATTTACTTGTTTGTTCATTGAGTATACTGCATGTCCCCTTATTAAGTTGTCCCCTGAGTACACTGCATGTCCCCTTATTAATTCGTATGTCCACTGAGTACACTGTGTAACAACTGAGGTAACTAAATAAATCAATGAGAACACAGAATGTCCACATATGACCAAGTATGTCCACATAGGACCAAGTATGTCCACATAGGACCAAGTATGTCCACACAGGACCAAGTATGTCCACATAGGACCAAGTATGTCAACATAGGACCAAGTATGTCCACATAGGACCAAGTATGTCCACATAGGACCAAGTATGTCCACACAGGACCAAGTATGTCCACATAGGACCAAGTATGTCTACCGAGGTCTCTGTTTGTTCATTGAAGACGCGCTTGTGCTTAGATTCGTCCATTGGCTTTATATTTTTAGAACTAAGGCAAATATAAATCTGGAGACTTTATAAAGTTAGTATCACATTTAACAATTCATTCACAAATAAATAATTTCTGGAGTCACTGACTTGTATGAGCCCTGTCACAGCCGCTGGTTATTTTGAACAATTTATTCTTCATTAGTTCCTTCTTTATTGCATTCATATCACACAGAACATATTGTTTTAAAATTCCCACTCAATGCGTTATTCTGATTTATAGGCGCTTTTTCTTGGCCAGCTGTAAATTTAAAAATAAAATGTAATTAAAATATTGTTGAGTTTTTCTAAGGCCTTTATCTCCATGTTCTAGGTCTTTGCAATCACCATAAAAATTTCTCACATTTTAATGCAATCCACCCCAAATTTTTTATTTGTTTAAGTACCTATGATTGTTGTTTGTATTGCCGTCATATATTTAAGCAGCCCTATTGGTGTCACATTTTTCGAATTATTGATCTTATTTCTAAAACGATCAATTATAGGATCTTATTTTTTTTTATAATTAAGGAAATGACCATCAATTTTATTTAGTTTAAAATTATTTGCCTTTTAAATTTATTTTATACATTTGGTGCATAAACGAATAAATATATATCCTTTTTTATTTTCAAAATCAGTGGAACCTGATTGGCGTTTCAGTTCACGGGATAACTTCACTAACCAGTGAATGACCAAAGGCTGGCTTCACGCGTACAGGAAAATTTTAAAAAATACAAGTCAAATGCTTTAAAATTGTTTTGTTATATTTAAAAATAAGTCATTTATTTGGAATATGTAAAATTAGAACTTTCAATAGTAAACACCTACAATAAAATACGCGTTTGTTTCTTAACATCGAGGCCTAGACTGATCATGTAGTGTAACCTATAGACTCTAGATCTAATATTATGTTTGACTACAACGTATAAGTAAATGGAAAAGACAAGGTAAGGGTTAGCCTGACAGGACGTAACAAAACAGCGAACGTTTCGGCAAAGAGCCCTTTTCAACGGTCATACAAAACACAAATAAAATGTATATAAAAGATAAAAACTTAGCTGCGGTGAAATCCAAAGATTCAAAAGAGTTTACGTCTTTTCCATTTACTTTTTCATAAGCCTGATTGCAGTTTCAACCCGCATTTTGTTTAGGATTTATAAAAATGATTTTATGGCATGAAAAAAAATATTGAAAATTTCAGCTTAAAATATAGTTTTTATTTTTTATATATCGAGAAAATAAATTTTTGTTGTCACAGTTTATGATAGATATTATTATAGTTATTAAAGATGATTAAATAAAGGTATATAAAAAAATATGCGGGCTTGGCAGTGCGAGACACACAGCTATATGCCGTGACCAGGATTCGAACCTGGGTTGTCGCGGCCACAACGCGAAGTACTAACCACTATACGATCACGGCCAGCGCGCCCACGAATGCTGGGCCCCAGGCTTTCAAGTCATTAACTAGGTCACTTGATTATTGGCGGCGCAAAGCCACCTGCTATCTGTTGTTGTCATTAGTGTCTGGGAACCAAACAAAGATGGCGGTCGAACGTGAGAACGATAACATAGATAAGATCCTTTACTGGCTTTACAGAGGACTCGACGTTCTTTTGTTTAAGGCTGAAGTATATCACAGATAACATCATTATTAACCGTGAGCCCCAATGAAAGTAATATAAATATATATTATATATTTTTAGTGGACTATCAACTCACATATAAAATTATTTTAAAAATTAATTTAATTTGATCCTTTTCTTTTGTCGTTGTCGTTGGTTGGCTCAAGACTCAAGGCTCAAGGACGGGATTCACTTTCACATTGCTCCCCTTTAGAATACAAAGATTCCGTGTGACTTTTAATCGAACCGAGATGTTCGAGTTTAATTTTTTTTTAAATTTTAGTAAGCAAGAATTAGATCCTTGCTATTTTGCACTTCCAACAACATTGTCTCAAGGTACAGCTTTCATATTTTTACCTTGATAGATTAATACATTATAGACTATAGTATAGATTAACTCATTTTTCATTTTGATCACAAATTTGACTTAGACAGAAACTTATTATTTTAAGGGCGCGAACTATCCTAGACAGTAGATAATATTATAGAAATATAAAAAAATGGAGGTTTCTTATACCTTCTTATTATATGTATGGGCCTAGTATTAGACTTATTAGTACTCCAACCCACCCACCCGGACCACCCCTTAAAAGTGTACCATACGAAAACTTTCCACTGCCTGAAATAAATTTCTTAATGGTGATTTAATGGGGCAATAAACAACACTAATTAGTAGAATCGATGTCCTTGTGAGACTAATAAACATGGTACATGGCGCATAATGTTTTTTTTGTGGTTAATTAATGGTAGAATACAAAAAAAAAAAAAAAAAAAAAAAAAAAAAAT
>MUZC01004506.1:77278-90363 GCA_002072015.1 Radix auricularia | reverse complement strand
ACTGTGTGCTAAATCTTGAGGGAAGATAAAATAGAAATTTCAGATGTGACACTTACCTTAGTTTATTTAAATAAGACAAGAAAATTTCATGAGGATTATCAGTTATAATTGTGTGCATTCATATTTATGTTGGAGAAAAATTATTGCCAATTTTTATTGTGGTAATGTGAATTTTTAAAGGGAATCTTTGAAGGTAAGGCATTTTTCAAAATTATTTCCCCTTTTTATATACTTAACAAAAAAAATTGTAAAAAAATCATTTGTAGTTATAATTACTTAATTTTTTCAGGAAAGATACAAAAATGAATTTACTTTCCTTACAAAGTAAAAATAATAACTTTTTTAAAAAACTGTATTTTTTTCTTTATTTGGATCTGATGAAAAAAAAAATTAAAAATTATTTTTTAAAAATATGGTCATGTAATTTATTTTTAAAATTCAAAATACTTAATCAAATGTTGACAAATCATTAATTTTCAAATACCTCATTCATTTTCCTACAAATTAATCTATTACATGATTAACTTTGGACCTCAATTTTTAATGTTATTGAGATTTTTGTAGGGTCATTAAAAATTTGACAAAAAACGAGAAAATCAAGGAATGTAAAGAGTTAACTGAAAGTTCATCGCGTTGTTCCCGAAGGGAAAGGTTCCCCAGATGTTTATAACTAGCATTTCCACTAGATGTCTCCTAAATAAAAGTTCCTATAGATGTTCCCTAACGAGGAGATCCTCTAAAAGTTCCTTTAGATGTTCCCTAGCGAGGAGTTCCTCTAAAAGTTCCTTTAGATGTTCCCTAACAAGGAGTTCCTCTAAAAGTTCCTTTAGATGTTCTCTAACAAGGAGTTCCTCTAAAAGTTCCATAACCAGCCGTCCCTCTACATGTTCCCTATCCGGCGGGTCACAAGGTCTCCCATAGTCCCAGGAAGATCTCCGGTCCCTCTGGTAATCTGCTCTCAATCAGCGGTCAGCTGTTAAGCTATTGATCAAACCTGACACTGTCTGGTGACCGGGTGATTAATTCCCGGGCATGTGACATGGTCATCGGTCCACGGGCCCTGACCGGAAGTCATGCTCGTGTTTGTACAAGTCCATGAAAGGACAATGAGGCCCCGGCTAATCCGCTGAAAGTCATGCAAAAGGGGCACCACTCGCTTTGTTAACGAGACTTTTAACTGGTCTTAAAAACTTGAATACATTTCCCTGACCAGGAGAAGGAGCTACAGAGAGAAAAAACGAATGGTAACAAACTGAATTTTAAAAGAATACATCTAATACAAAAGTTGGATTTTGTTCTTCATCAGAAGAAATTTTATTTAAAAAATGTTAATATTTTCTTCTTCTCTCTCTTTTTTCTTCTCTTTTTTTAAATTTAAAAAAAATTGTTTATAAATAAGAAATTTAAATGCTTCAAAATAATGTTTAGTTAACTAATCATGGTTGATTTACAAGTTGTTACAACAATTTAAAAAAAGTGCTTATGGATAGGACTCCATTTTAAATTAAAAACAAAAATAATAAAGAGACATTAGTAGCAATTAGTCATATTGGAATATTGTCCAGGTCCAATGTTTAAGGTCATATATCTGTACATTGCTGCACATCAGAACCTACTCCTATAATCCGTAAACTCTTCGGCGTTTCAAGAACGATGATAAATTGTAACTGTCTCCAATTAAGATCAAAGTAACGCCACATAATTTAAAGTATCGGTTTATAAAAATGTTATTATAATTATTTTTTTAAAAATAATATAATTTTTTTTCTAACGAATGGTGGGGATAGCTGTCTACGGAAGTTTAACATTAATGAAGGAAAACTATAGAAAGCATGGAAAAAAAAAACAAATCTGGGACTAGCGACGATGCTAGTGAGTATCGATAATTCTGTGATGTGCGGAGAAAAGAACGGTTCCTCCAGTGATTTAGGTAATTATCTCAGGGACTGGCTGGTATCGATATTATCATGGGCGCGATGAGACAAGCAAGAGACCAATTGTCCAATCAGCGGGGATTTTTGTTTACTTTGTGATTAATTGTGATCACGTGATTAGGGAACTCCAATCGGCTGGCAGGGATTTCAATTTAGAGACGGAGAAGAAGAGAATCGCAATTGAATCTCCTTTGTTTCAAATTTACTGTAAAGTTCTCTAAAAAAATTTTTTACCAGAAGTTTATTTTATAATGGTGAGGCCATTAAAATAAATACTTAAGATACAGACAACTGCTAATTGAAATATTAAGCTATAGACACTCATCTAAAAATCAAACTTCAGACGTCTAGATGAAAACATTGACAGCCAAATAAACTGTTTAGCTACAGCCATAATTAGCTACATAACTTAGCTATTCATACTTAGCCAAAGAATTAAGCTATTGTCATATACAGGTAAAGTCCAAAGCTATAGCCTTCGCGCTAGAGACAGTTGTGGTAGCCAATACTACTAGCGAACTACCCATTACTATATTAAACTTGCCGCAGACTACAGCAAACTAGATCCGCAGACTACTGAAAAAATTACAACTTGCAAGCTAAGGTCAGTAAGTTACCACATCAGCTGCAGCAAATGAACTCATTCAGCAAGTTACAGCTGCAATTAAAGCCAATTTTTCTTTTTTTAGTTCTGTTTGCTATTTTTCAAATTTACTATTCCCCATACATATTTTTAAATACGCGAGCTACAAGCAAACACAGACAGAAATAAATCCTAGTGCTAAATCTCATGACTGCTGCTTTAATTCTAACATAAAAATCCTCCGTCTGGTCGAGAATTTAGAGCCTCCCTGTATTTGGGGTTCATGTCTGGAGACAGCAGGTTCGGCTGTAAAAAAATCTGTTATCGAGCGGACGGCGAGGGCGTAAATAAAAAAGGGACTCGTATAACAAATACTGCAATAACCTGGTTATCTTTTATCGATGTGAAGCCCAGTTGTGGTTCTTGGTGAAATAATCAATATTTGATTAGCTGAGCAAGCATTTTGTTTAATTGCTCTTCTTTTTATTTTGTGTTAGTCTATGAACTCTAGCACAGTGTTGAATTTTTAAATTTTAAATTATGGCCATGTGACATTTTGGTAAGCTGCATCACGTCCATTTTGTTGTCGTTTATGTCGTTAATTTCATTCAATAATATATTCTTTTAAAAAATCTTTAACTTGTCTCTTGTATTATGGTTTATGGTATTATTGCTGGACAATCAAAAGACAACTTTATATCGGATTTAATGAATCAATAAATCTTCTCCACCACCCTGCACCCTTTTCATCTCATTCTCGCCATCTGGGTTCAATCGTGGTTTAGTTAGTATCATTGTGATATCATCCTTGATACATACGATTGTTGTATAGATATATGCTAGAGTCTGGATACGTACCTCATGGAGAACGCGTTGTTACAGTATCGATGACTTGAGAGAAAAAAAACAACTCGAAGTGAGTGTGCGTGCCTGTACTCGTAGTTGCTGATTCCATTCAATCTGAAGGGGAAAAAACAACAACATTACTTTGCTCTGCCATGTTACATTTTGTGTACAAGGCTCGCAAAATGAGACCCTCTGAGTTCAAACATGGGGCCGTCTCTGAAATAACATGTGAAACATTGTAAAAATGTGGCCAATTCGGATTAAAGGATTAAATTTAAACTCTTAACATTGCAACACTTCGTTCGTTCAGTCTCGTCAACCAGGGTCAATAAATTTATTTACTATCGTGGTTTTTTTTTTTTTGTTGTAATTTACAATTTACACATTAGATTTATAGATTAGATTTAAGGATTTTATAAATATTTTTGGGCTAGAATGTGTCATTGGATAAAGCACGGTCGTTTATGTTGAACCACTCAAGGTCACTCAAGGTGTTAAACAGGTCCCGGCCGTGTGAACCATTAACTGCTACACTTATCTCAGTAAATGATAAATTGTTCAATTTTCTTCTCGGTTTGATAAATATCTCGACGTTCACTGGACATTTTTATGAGAAATTGACTTACTGGGTGTTAAAAGTCTTCCGTGGGTTTTTGTTTTCATTTGTGATACATCTAAAGTTATGCCTTCGAGTGACTTATGGCTGACGTTGTTATTAAGTATTTTTTTTTTACAATGGCATTGTAATGAAATGATCTAAAAATTTAAGTGAGGCCAAATAGGGTTGGAGCATGTAATTCACTGAGATGAAGTTGGAGCCATGAAAATTGTAGTTAATAACGAAATTATTTTTCATTATAAGAAATAACTATGTACCTAAGACAAAAATATGTTGTTTAACATGTGATGTGTCGTTTCCACATATGTTTTCCTATCATTTCATTTACTTTAAGTGTCATGCTGGAGGCGAAAAAAACAACAACAACAACAGCAGAGAAAAGAGTCAAATACTTTAATGCTATTGCCTCGGAATTCACAACAAAATCTCATATCATCATATCGGCTCTAAAATGGAAGAAAATTATGGTGTGTTTTGAAACACAGAGAACGCGTATCTCGTGTAGAGTTTTAACCTTTTACATCGAATCTTAAGAAAAATAACTCATGTGTTGAAATTACGAAGCTTAAATTTTTGCTGTGGGTAAATATTGCAATGCAGATTGAAAAAATAATGTTCGAAGACGTATAATTATGATTCACTTTAAAAGAAAAAGTATGTATGTTTAAATGGTGGGGGGGGGGGTGACTGCAACAAGCGATTTTTTTCTTTCCATATTGACAACTTCCGGAATTGATGGGTTTAAGGTGATTTGAGTGACGTCACATCTGCTCTTGGACAAAATGTTCTTGGCCGTAGAGTTAGAGTTGACCAGAAAGCATCTTGTCTTGCCACCAGTGCAGGGAACACTAAAATCCAAGAATTCGGAAGCGTTCACCCGAGCATTCCTGCGCCTCATGCTGCTCCCTCCCAGGGAGGTCAGATTACGGTTTCATACTGGTCCCTAACGACCATGACTTAGTATACGGAGCCGATGTTCTATAGCCGCAAGTTGTCGGTTTCATAGGTACGAGAAACACGAGAATACGATGGTATGCATGCGGTTAGTGAATTTGTTTGGTATGTACGCACTGCTACGGGACATACGATGGTATGCCTGCGGTTAGTGAATTTGTTTGGTATGTACGCACTGCTACGGGACATACGGTGGTATGCCTGCGGTTAGTGAATTTGTTTGGTATGTACGCACTGCTACGGGACATACGGTTCGGGTGTTAGGGCGGCAAGTAAATATTGTGTGACTGGTCTTTGTTAGAGGGGCGGGAGGCAAGGTTACAGTTTTGTCGCTTTTCAGCTCGCGTCGGTTAAGTGTGAGTTCAAAGGTCAAATTCTCAAAGGTCTGGTGTAGCATTTCCATTATTCAGGCGGTAGTCGACTTTAACTTCTGTTGGTGGAGCATAAGATTTCTATTTTTAATAAATTGGTTCAAATTTAAATATATTATGAACCGATTCTTGGCTAGTTTTAAAAACACATAGAAAGAATTAGACCAAAAAAAAATTAATAAAACCGCGAATCTCATCCCAAACGAGCTTGCAGTGGTCCATGACCTAACTACCTCTCCTCTTGTTCTTTTTTTATTGTAATTTTTGACGCGTGCAATATTGAAAAAAGTTGAGAACAGCCTGATGATCAATTTGATCTCAAACCAGACCCCACACTCCCATGGAATTATAATGATTTCCTGATGCTGAAAGGTGCTCTCTGTTTAAACTATTAAATTTATTACATTACAGTTTTATTGTCCTGTTCATGAAATATTTGCTGCACCAATATATTTGTTAATATCGGACGAAGACCATCAGACAGGTGCAGTGACAGCAGTGTGAACAGACAATGAACTGAAATCGTGCTTAAGAACTTTGAGAACATCTGAAAAATACCTTACCTCGACCGGCTGCCATTCATGTTTAACGTGAAATTAATGGTAGGGATGGAGGCAGACGTCCGGAAGTATTCCTGTAGCATTCTGTTGTTTATTTATTTTTTTTAGTCTACTTCCTGTTTCAAAGTAGCAGTTCTCAATTATTCAAAAATGTACCTCTCGGCTACATTTTCACTTAATATTTCTGTAGTTGGCTCCATCCCTACCAAATTAGTCAGCAATATGTAACGCGAATTACTTAATTTTGAGACACTTTATAGAGTGTAAATGATGAAAATTGTCGTCATATTTCCTAGTTCAGGGATGGAAATAATAGGTAGTAAAGGCACGTAGGTGAACCTAATAAAATCGCAGGTGCACATTGCTAAATATCCGACTAGAAGGGCTTGTTTGGGACCTAGATAGTGTAAAAAATCGTCGTGTGTGGACAATCCAATTGTCAGTGGCTGACAGCAGTCGTGATATTTTGACGTACGTCGCACATATTCGTGTGACACGGCCATGTTTAGAGTTAATCCCCCTGCTTGTCTACATGAGGTCGTCGTGTTTTGTGCCAGAGAGTTGCTGTGTACCATCTGAAACGTCACGGGATGGTGTAAAGTCTTCAGACCCCCAGCTAGGAAAGCGTCGTTAACTGTATGGTTCTAGAAATGGTAGAATTAATTCTTTTTAGATGTCAAAGAAGTAGAGAGTAGATGAGTTGGCTATTTTCACAGTAGTCACACACACTTACACAAATTTAAAACTCATGATGTATTGTAAGAAATGAATCTGTATAAAATATAGATTAAATGAGACGTGACATTCTTTTTTTAAAAAGGTCACATTTCTTTGACTGTGTATAGACTATTCTTGTTCCTACCTTCATATACCACTGACTATTGAACGTTTATACACGATTACTAAACAATAATACTCTAGTGGATGACATACACTGAAAAATAAATAAGTAACACATAAAAATTGATACTTTCATTCTTTTTCTTTAATAAGGTGTTTTTAACCTAGACTTAAGACTATAAAAATGAAAAGATCATAGCATAACGTTCACATGACAAATTACGACTATAACAATGAAATAGCAATTACATAACGTTCAAATGGCAAATTAAAGTTATAACAATGAAATATCCATTACATAACGTTCACAAGGCAGGTAACTCAAGGTAATAACATTGAAAGACCTTAACATAACGCTCACAAGGCAGGTAACTCAAGGTAATAACAATAAAAAAAACCATTACATAATGTTCACATGGCATGTAACTCAAGGTAATAAAAATAAAAAACCATTACATAATGTTCACATGGCAGGTAACTCAAGGTAATAACAATTAAAAAACCATTACATAATCTTCACATGGCAGGCAACGCAAGTAAACATTGAAAAGACCATGCCATAGCATAACGCTCACACGGGAATATTTAGTGATTTTATAGTTGGCTTGAATTTTTTTTAAAATGTATATCTTTATTTCAGATTTTAATTATTCATGTTCGACTTTTATTATTAAAAAAAATGTTTACTTAAAATATTAATGTCGAAGCCTGCGGGCTATAGAATGTCTTATCAAATGACTATTTTCCCAGTTATCCAGCTTGAGTTTCTCTATCTTAAATAATTAGCCTTGATAGTCTCCCTTCGCGCGCACACACACACACACCAACATAAGCGCGCACAGAAACACACGCTCGCAGCAGGGCGCACACTCTTTTTGGGCGATATCAGACAGGAAATTAGTTGACAGTACTACCTGGTCGGTCCACTCCGTGCCCGCTCGGCTGTATTTCCTGGCCATTGAACACGTCCAGCGGGTATCTGGCCTCAGACTAGCGCCTCGAGTTTCGTGATCCCTTCAACAGTGGGAATAGCAGCGTGATAACAGTTTTATCTCGGAACTAAAGGGTTAATACCCCGCCAGCCCTTTCCCCAGCTTAAACGATAAGATATCTGCTGTACTGCAGAAACATTGCAAACTTTATTTTTTTAAGAGACAGATGATAAACTCAATATCATTTTGTTGAAGATGCATAAAATGCTCAAATTAAGCAATGAAAATACTGATGGTTTGTAAAGATTTATGACGTGGCGATATCTAAGCACTCACTGATTTTGAGTACATAATTACATAACGGATAAGAAATGACATTTTGCACAGAATTAATTTTTTTAAAGTTTACTGGTATAAATAATTTATTGCTTATAATTGTATATTATTATTAAAACGATTATTTTAAAATAAAGAGATCTTAACTCTAAGAGAACGTTCGTTAATTATTTTGGAAACCTAACTCAACTCTCCATAGCATATGCTAGCTTTATTTTAGAAATAAGAGATAAATGAAATAAAATGAACTTAGACAGCCCCAAGTCCTAAAGATCTGTGTCAAGCCACTGAGTGTTGTCCTGTCGGCTTCGGTCTTTTCCTCGACATGCTTGTCCGTCCATACACTGCCATGAAGAATTTGATAGCACTCATGCACGTTCAACATCATAGTCTACAGTTGAATGACTTTTTAACATTTAAACAAAAAAATCAATATCAATCAATGTTGTTTCCATTAGCGTATAAAAACTTTGTGATGAGTGCGTTGCAAACTATGGAGACCTTTTTTGTGTTGCCGATTCGCCGATCCATCAGAATTTTGATCCCTTTCTCTAGATCATGTCTGAAGAGCGGAGACAGATTTATTCGCGCTGTCATCTCCTGTTGCCCTATGGCCAATCAATCTCATCGGAATATGAACACCCTACACACTAGTTATGAGCTTAGTATTTGTCATTGGTCTTTAGTGGAGAAAACATCATTCCGATTTAGACAGCAAACTGCACAAAATTACAGAAGTGAAGCAGACTAATTAAACAACGCGTAAAACCAAACGTTTTTTTTTACTATAAATCCTTCATATATGATAACTAAAAGTATTGATTATATTCTACATAATAAGCACCGCGCGTTAAAATAGCATAAACATTTACCCATCGGGAAAATATTATGAAAGTATGTTTAATATCATACGCACAGCGCGATAGACTAGCCTGAATATTTAAATAGTACATATGGATATTTCGAGATAATCTAAAAATTAAATGATTTAATTCTGTAAATTCCATCGATGTGAAATTTTGAAAGAATGCATTGCTAGGTGACACAAGACTATGTACAAAAATTTAGCTCTATAGGACCACTGGAAATCGGTAATTTTATATACTCATTTTCCCCTTATATCACGACATACATAGACACAAGACCGGGAAGTTAATATGTGGATTAAAAAAAAACACTTCGGTAGAAACCAAGTTTAGTAACGATGTTTTGCCTGCATGGGTCTTGTCCGAAACGTATATTTTAATAAAAGAAATCGTGTAAAGAGTTTAATCTGCTAAGAAATTATACAATTTTCGGACTTTTTAATTACCTTACTTAATCGTTCTATAGACCGTTCATTCATAAGCCGACTCCCCCTCTTTTGGAAGAGAGAAGTATTAAAAGTGTATAACCCACTCGCAATCCAACCCCCAAAAATAACAGGAAATCTTAAAAACAAAATAGTACACTTTTTTAAACTACAAGCTTAACGGTTAGTAGGATTGTTAACTTTGTACTCTTTATATTTGTCTTTGTGCCCTTTGTTAGGCAAGAGTTAACGGTATATTTAAAAAATATTCTTTGGTAAACAATAGCCAAAGAGCGTTCACTAAAATTTGTTGTTGAAAATAAAAATTTCACAAAAATAAATAAAATTATTAAATAACTTAAGTGCAGATGTTAAATAAGATTTTATAGCTTTTGGTAGAGCAGTCGACTCTTGTAGAATGTAGAAAATGACCTTGATGATCTAGACTAACAACATCGATATTTATTCAATATACATCCAGAAATCACCTATTACCAACTCGTAAGCCAACCCCACTCCAACTTTCCCCGTGGATTTTGTCTAAAAAAAAAGTTTGGTTTTAGAGCGAGTATGTACAGTAATTACGAATAATTGATTTTTAAAAGATCAAATTTTGTATAAATACGATTTTTTTAAAAAGTAAAAAGGAAAAGACATTTCTGAAATAATACCAAAGGAGAGACTAATATTTTTAAATGTGATTTTGTATAACTACATTTACATAAGTCTTTTTTTTTTAACTGCTGTGTTAAGGAGAGGGAGACATTGTAAAAAAAAATTAATACCATCTTTCTTGTGCTCGGTACTGATGATCATCGTTGCCACGGCAACACAGACCGATGAGACTTTAATAATGATGAACTGGTAATCTGGCCATTCATGCCGGCTACAGCTTCTCTGAAGATTCATGAGAATTTTTTGTGTTTTTATTAACAGGGGAAAAATTTGTTCCAACAACAATGTAGGCAAGTTGCAAAAACGTTTGGGTGTATTTACAGAAAATGACGTAAAAACGAAAAGTTATGGTAAAGATGAATTCAGCTCGTCGGACATTTTTCCCTTTTGTATTGATATGCGAGACATTCTGCCGATATGCCGCTATTTTTCGGAAGGAAGTGGGCAAGAGTCTCATCTAATTCTAAGCGGGACAAACATGACTAAAGCTAAGTACCTGCTGAAAACAGTAACCCTGGAGTAATTATTTCAATTTTCAAACTATGTCTGGACTTTTTAATTCAGTTGCAGCGTCATGTCGAAGGAATTAAATTTTAAAAAAAACATCGCTACAATTCTCTCCATGACATACGCATTTTAATCTCTTGATTTCAGTTTCATCTCCAACTTGTTATCAGTGTAACGACGTGATGTCATTAACATCTATCCGAATTTATCTCTTTAGCTTTATTTGAACTTTTGCCTCACTTTTGTCTTAATTCATATCTGATCCACATCTCTCTCCGCGCCTCTTCTCTCTTTCTCTATGAGTGTCTGTGCGCGCGCGTCTCTCTTTCCTTCTCTTTTGGTTCAACCGTGATTGACACTGACAGAAATGTATACAAAGCCAAGGAAGAAAAGACAACATCTCAATATTGACAACACTCGATTGACCAACCTCACGAACCTGATCAACCAACTGATAATAACGTTACTTGTTCGGTCATCTCTCCTAGGAGCGTGTTTCACGTGTAATGCGATCCTATTAAAGATAACTGACCAGTCCACTCGTGGTCAACGACCAGTCACTGAGATTACAGCCTCCGAGTTATAGCCGGCTAAGTGTTTTATTACCGTATTCCGACCGTCCCCTTGTGGTCAGTGACCCAATTTTGAGATAATCAGACGTAGTATCGCCAGGTGTTTCCGTCTAAGTAGTTTTAAGAATTAATACGGTATGTGCTAATTTATTTAACAGGATACGACGCACGGGGCGTTCCATACGCCGCATACTTGCTTATCATAAAAAGTTCAAAGAACAGGGGAGGGGGGGAGAGAGAACGGACCAAACAGCAGCACGAAGTAATGAAAAAAAAACGAATAAACCAGGAGACATAAGCACAGCTGTTGTCGTTACCTGCCCCCCCCCCCGAGTCTTGAAGACAGGACTTAACGCGCGCAAGGCGGACGTGATAACCACTACACTACAAATTATAGGTTATTCTATGAAGGACCAACGCAAGTGAACACAAGAAGCATTGTTACACCCCTTTTCATCACACTTCGCTTGCCCATTGTGATCTTTCGACCCCATCGAGGGTCATTCGTCATGATCCTTTGCACATGCCCGTTTAAGATAATTAAATATATATATATATAAACATTGTCCAAAAGTGAATTTGAAACGTTACATTGAAAAAGAAATAATCTAAGCCTACCTAAAATGATTCAGCATAGATCGTACAGTTCTACTGATTGTACAAATACGACATATTATTACAGTTATTTGAAATGGAAATGGGAAAAACTGCGCTAGAGCTTAGGTCTGTAGAGGAGCAAAGTCAGTATACAAAGAGAAATCTGGATAAATGACGGCTGAAAGACTTAGATGGACTGACGATTTCGAGAAGAACTTAACAGCAGCTGAGAGTTCGGGAATTGAACGCCATGGAAAGGTCAAGATGGTCAGAAGAGCATGTTAAGCAGATGATAGACAAAGGATGTAATACCACTGATGATGATAGGACAAAGGCTGTAGTAGCACTGATGATGATAGGACAAAGGCTGTAGTAGCACTGACGACGGTAGGACAAGGGCTATAGTACCACTGACGATGGTAGGACAAGGGCTGTAGTACCACTGATGATGATAGGACAAAGGCTGTAGTACCACTGATGATGATTGGACAAAGGCTGTAGTACCACTGTTGATGATAGGACAAAGGCTGTAGTACCACTGATGATGATAGGACAAAGGCTGTAGTACCACTGATGATGATAGGACAAAGGCTGTAGTACCACTGATGATGATAGGACAAAGGCTGTAGTACCACTGATGATGATAGGACAAAGGCTGTAGTACCTCTATTGATGATAGGACAAAAGCTGTAGTACCATTGATGATGATTACACGCTAAGATCACTATCTTAAATTACTTATTGAAAGCGTATCTGCTTTACATGCCAATGAGAATCCTAGAGTACAAATACATTCATTTGGGTTTCTGAAATAACGAGCAAAGGTTCGTGTTAACATGATATACATAAAGATGGATCTTTTACTATACTAGAACATAAAATGTTTTATCTAAAATGTTTTAAGCTTTGTAAAGTGATGCAAAGTTGAAGTTAAGAAATTCACTTTATGATGGCCGCATTTTTGTCATATGATTGACCTTTCTTTACATGAGTCATTTCTTTACCGAAATGAAACTTGGAGGAAAGATATTGCCCCTGTTAGTCTGCCTTTATCTTAAATAAGAATTGTCACATGTTAGATCCACGGTATAAAACTATCTAAGCCAGCCTTTGAAGTCAGGTTTAGCACACAACTTCACAATGTAGCACTGTTTTTTTTTAACAAACACCGAATAAAAGAGATCTAAAGATAAAGCACATACTTGCCTTTATGATTCTGGGCTTTTCTTTTGTTCTCTGCCACAATAGAGGACTTTTTTTGGTTTGTCTGAAACTGTAGATCTGCCTTTCACACACAGACACAAAAAAAATTTCTTTGGCCCACTCTCACACCTGAGTTACTGAACATTTTATCTGCCCTCTCCTCCTCACACTCACCCGGAGTTCTTACTGGGGAAGAGAAATGTATAATAGGAAACCATGCTGATAGAGTTCATTTGCCAGTTGTTGTTGTTTTTTAATATATATA
>MUZC01004506.1:47185-75270 GCA_002072015.1 Radix auricularia | reverse complement strand
TTTTTTTAAAAACTCGGAAGATACAAATTTGAAGACCTATGTTAAAATTCGTTTGGTCAATAAAATAATATTTTTTCAATCTTTTGTGACCCTTGGCCCCTAATCTCTTTTTCGTTAACGTTTAAAACATTTTACCATTCGTTACCACTCTATTTTTTAAATCAAATTTGGACTAACAAACATATTCATCATGATCCAAATGGAAATAAGCTGTTGTTTTGAACTATACAATTTGCAACCATAGGGCCACGGACCCAAATTTTAGTTTTTAAAAATAAGTTTTAATTTTTAATAGCAAAAACACATTTTAGGACCGGAGACCGGTTTGTTATTTTTAACATTAGTTATGTAAAAGGTAATTTAAAAATTGTCTATTGAGTTAATGGATAAATTATTGAACAAAAGAGATTTTTAAAATAATACAATTTCCAATGGGGTTATGAACTTTTAACGTCTGTTCCAAGACGGTTTAGTTAATATATTTAGCATATCCATCACGATTTAGATTGAAATCAAAGGGATATTGAATTAGTGTTTACCGCTTCTAAGCGCTAACTGAAATCTTAAAATACCGCTGCAAAGCGCGGGTAATTAGCTAGTATATATATATATATATCATTATTATTTGGTTATCTTGAGGTTCATCGACGCCATATTAAATTTAAATACAAAATAAACAAACCTTGAAATTGTGATTGGATTTTTTAAATTATGATAAACATTGGCTAAATCAAACGAAGTGACTAACATTAAAATAGTAGCTAAATTTAATGGAGTGGCTAACTTGACTAAGTGACTGACTTTGACGTCGAGGCTTACAATAAAATAGTCACTAACTTTAAAAAAAGAGACAAAGACTTACGTAGTAGTGGTCAACAAAATCGTAGTATCTAGACTTAACTTACATTTTTTAAATAATATTTTTTAAGACCGTACATAAATAGTAACTGTATTGTTTTCCTTACAGTGGGCAACTGAAAACAGTAATGCACTATTATTGCCATTATAAATTAAAAAGGAAATTTTGCGATTAATTGATTTTAAAAAACAACACATTTGTTTAAATTTGAATTTTTAAAAAGGAAAAAGAAAACGATTTTTCTTAATTAATAATAAAGAATAAACTAGTGCCTTCATTGTGATTTTTCAATAACTACCTTTAAGGTGTATAACGTAAAAACATCTTAGTTGGCGAGTTTGAAATAAAAGAAGCACGCGTTCGTCGATTGATAATCAAACCCAGTCGGCTTTATAAGGAAAATAAATAAATCTAACATTTAAAAACAAACAGTGACTCCATACAGTTGAAGATAAATGCTATCAACAAGTTCAAGAATTCGATCCAGCACTTCGGTTATCGCAGTGTGACTCAAAATATTTCCTTTAAATTGGCTTACTTCTTTTATAAATTTGTCAAACCTTGATCCCACCCTTCTTTTCCCAACAACCCTATTCCAGACGTCCCGCACTTCCCGAGTGCGTCAGCGTCAAAATCGCTTGTCAGTGAGTTAATACGAGCGCGTATGACGCGGGACAACAGAGCGGATAGATTAGTCGAGCCGAGCGAGGACGTGTTTGCCCTCGGAAGATTTGCTTTGATTAAAATGATACTTGCGTTTGTTTACGGGCAAGATATAGGTGGCGAAAGCTGATAACACTCGGCCGATGGCGACTGTGGCTAGACCTATGACATACAGGAATGTCGAGGGATACGGTGTAAACTTTAGGCTGAGAGAGTAGTCAATCACAAAGAGTAGTCGTTCCTGATGTCTGGGTTCTCTTGTCATTAGTGCAAAAATTGATAAATAAACATAACTTTGAACAAAGGCATAGAAATAATAGGAAAGAAATTTCATTTCCTCGACATTTCTATCCTGTTTGACTGTCAAACATATCTAAATTTCCCTTTCGACAAACTTGACTGAATGAACTATAGCAAGAATTTTTTGTCTTCGTTCCACCCCCTGCCGATATACACAGAATCTGTATATATAATTCTCCTCATGATGCAACCATGCCGGACACCAAGCAAGCTGTCGAACCCCACCGACCAATCAGCTGTCAAGAAAAGGTAGTGAAGAGGGTGGGGGTCATCGAGACCAAGATAGCGTTCAATTGAGGTCAATTACTTTGGTCTTTCAGAACAACAGAATAGCATCTATGTCGTAGTTTAGTGGTTATTACATTCGCCTAACACGCGGAAGGTCGTAGGTTCAAGCCCCAGCTAAGACAATACTTTTTTTAATTTTCAAAAATGTTTGCCTCTGCCATGACCTGTTTTAAGTTATAAACCATTGTATGTTGCTCTATCCGTAGTCCCGTCTTTTCATTCACTCACAGTCGTTTTCCCAAACCCAACCCATTTGGACAACTGTATTTTTCAGGAAGTCTTCATCTGTCACTAAATCATTAGCGGCGTTTGCTACGACGCGGGTCCGCTAGTAATGAGTTAAGACTCTAAATCCGATTTTACATTTTATTTAGTTTCTATCATAAACGACATCTGAAACATAAAAATTCTCATTTATTATGATTTAACTCATGATAACTTACTTACAATTTGCGTATATGTAACCATTACTAAGCGCGATATTAATTTACAATTTAGGAAATAATAATAATGCATTGCAAGATGAATAAAACCTGAAAAGATTTGATAAATAAATTTATTATTTGGTGATCTATTTACTGAATTTGACAGGTTCGATAAATATTCGTCTGATACGTGTATATCTAAGACAGGTTACTAACTACAAACTCAGTAATGATCTGATACGTGTAAATATATCTAAGAGAGGTATACTAACTACAAGTTCAGTGATGATCTGAAACGTGTATATCTAAGACAGGTATACTAACTACAAGTTCAGTAATGATCTGATAGTGTGTATATCTAAGAGAGGTATACTAACTACAAACTCAGTGATGATCTGATACGTGTATATCTAAGAGAGGTATACTAACGACAAACTCAGGGATGATCTGATACGTGTATATCTAAGAGAGGTATACTAACTACAAACTCAGTGATGATCTGATACGTGTATATCTAAGAGAGGTATACTAACTAGAAGCTCAGTAATGATTTGATACGTGTATATCTAAGAGAGGTATACTAACTACAAGCTCAGTAATGATTTGATACGTGTATATCTAAGAGAGGTATACTATTTACAAACTCCGTGATGACGTTCATACGAAGTTAAGGACAATCGAAAAATAAAATAACTTCTATGAATTCTCGTTTTTTTTCATTTCTCCAAGTGGGAGCCTCTCTTTTATATACACAAATTCGGAACTGCTAGAAAGAGATTTTGATACAGGTAACATTTGGAGGTTAGATTGGTCGCAGTTTTGGGGCTGTTGGTTATTTTGATAAGTTGTACGGATATCTGTTAAAAAGCTGTGCAGCACAACTGGAGATGAGGACATGTGAACGCATCAGGGGAAATAAAAACGAAAAATCATAACAATGTTAATACATGGCAATATATGCAATTGAAAAGTTCACTAGCAGACAACACGAAATAACAAAGATTTAAAGTTTTATATAATCGAGATTAGCTTATCGGTAACGTGGAGAAATTGATCATTAGTGTGAGAACCGCTGGCTTACATTTTCCTGCCCCGTCAGTTCTTCACGCTTCACTAAAAGAGCGATGCCATTGTTGGGTGTTGTTTTTTTTTGTCCTTGTGTTTTTAAACGGAGGGGGTGGGGACGCCACTCTGTAATTATATCCGCTAAGAAATCCCGTGTCTATAACCTTGTATCGACCTGACGTTACCATCCAACCAGAGGCTGTGTGACATCCAGGACTGCACGATGAAAGTCTTGGAGTAACACATCTATCATGTAGGTGTCTTACAACTGCAAGACCTTGTAACAACTACCCCAACCCCTTTTTTGCCAATAGCGAAAGACCTTGAATATTTATATTGCATAATGTTTTAAAACGCCTATATATTAGGTTAAATACGATACTAAATGCTTCCCAAACCCATTCTAAAGATACTCTTGATTATTAATACAGTAATAAACTTTTTTAAAGATTGCACGCAGTTATGTATTTCACTAATGTACTGATGATAATGTATATGCATTTTAATTTTGTAATTTTTTTGACGCTAAGACGGGCGTAGGATTCGATAGGGTTAATATTTATATACCATGTAAAGGGAAAATACGATGCAAATATGTGGAGCCGGGAATGGTGAATCACTATAAGGTGGTGGTGTACCGTATAAGTAGAGATAGCATGCAAACAGGGTATGTATGAGCCCGACAAAACGTCACCAAACAACTTAAGTTTAGGCAAAGAGCCTTCTTTAACGATTAAAAAAAAAAGAAATTAAAACCTAGCTACGGTGCAATCCAGAGCAAAAGCTATCAATGATGATATACTGTATATAAATAAATATATGTGTGTGCGTGTGTGTAAATAAAGTTATGGCAAAATAATGGGGTGTACAAGGACAAGGCTCAACACCACCCCTTTCCATTCCCACAACATGCTCCTGATCTCTGAAACCTGATATTTTAATACATAAAATATCGGTAGGGCTCATTTTTGCAAAACATTATTCCTGCGCCCTAACGTATGCACTTCTTTGTTATCCACTCTCCCCCCCCAACTTTTTGTTGTTGTTGTTGTTGTTAGTCCAACGTCTCACCATTTATAGTCGTTACAAATAAATTGTACCGTTATAGTCTCAATTATAGCAAATAGTAGAACATTTCAATTTTTAAGATTTATTTATAGGCATGATATGAGATACTTGTCTTGCTATCTATCCAGACGCTCCATCTATACAGAAGATAATATCGTCCACAGGCAATGTCGGTCTTATACAAGTGATGCAGCGTTCACAGGCCACGGCTATGAGGGTTGCACGCATTACCCAGCCGCTAACTAATGTTAGGTACGCATTCGAAGCTGGGTGGACTCGGCGACGCCCTAGGTCCCGGGAACAGATCCTTGACTTCACGTGGATTCGAAGCCATGAAGTTCAAACTCTTATTTTCATGTAAAATCCTCCACCGCCTCAAACAGCAGACAGACAAACCATGAGCGCACCGAACGCTTTGTTACCTGCTGGTTAAATTATTTTCACCGCCACGAGACTGTAATCTCATTCTCACCTTACCCTGATCAAACAAGGGAGGTTATGTTCTGTAACCTATGCAAAGACTTGCCTCCCTTATTGTGGGATTTCCATTATTAGGGCTCCAGCCTGGTTCGACTGTTAAAGGAAGAGAATGGAAAATGGGACAAGTGTAAAGGTGGGGGGGGGGGGGGGTGAAGCCATGAGCTTGATCTCCTGAAAGGGCATTTAGTCACATTAACTCCTAGCACATCATAGCACCAAGCTGTTGTTGGGGCTAATCCCCTGTACACACCCACTTCTTATACCCCTAGCCTCTTGAACGTACCACACACACCATGTACCACGCACCCCTCATCTCGTGTTCTGGCAAACGATTTATAGACCCCTAACAACCGACGCCCCCCTATAAATGCCATTGTCAAGGCAAAATTCCCGTCTCCCTGGGACGCTAGCGAGAATTGAGAGCGCCTCGTGCAAATTGGTTTTTGTGTGTGACAGTGTGCAGTCCCTGGCATCGTCGTGTGACGCGCAAGCGGAGTCATTGACGCGGTGAGGATATCCCAAAGGTGTGAAATTTTTAATCGACGGGTACTCGAGTGAACGTTGAAAGTTGGGTATTGCGGGTGTCATGACTTATTATTACATCTAAAAGATGTATCTCTATTACAGATAAATGGATTTTCTGAAGAATGTATGTTATTAAAACAGGGTATGTATAGGCCTGACAAGACATCACGGAACATCGAACGTTTCGGCAAAAGGCCTTTCACAAAGAACAAATATAGGGGGGAAACAAGTGAAACAAAATGAAATGAAAACTCAGCTGCGGTGCTATCCAAAGCCAGATGGAGCATTATATGTATTCTAGGCCATATTTTGGCGAGTGTATTGATGGATAGGTGGATGAACAGATCGATAGTTGGATATTTTTTTTAAAAACAGATAAATCGATATTTGGAAATTTTTGAACGGATAGATCGATATTTCTGTTGATTTGATCTCATAGATTTCGGTGAATGTCAAATTTCTATTGACACCTTAAATATAAATAATTCTATATTTTCTTTGACATCTTTTAAAATATATATTGAGAGATAGATAGACAGACCGACCGACTGACAAATGCATGGGCTCAAGCATGAATTTGTTTATGGATGGATGGATGGAGGGTTGGGTGGATTGACAGATAGAAAGGTGGATACTTTTGAAAATTTAAGATTTTAAAAAAAATTGCAAGATGAATTGACGTATTACTGGAATTGTTGCAAAATTAAAATGTTACATTTTCTAGATTGTATGAGATCTTTTATTTCTTCTGTTTGAAATCTTTCGTTGGATTAAGCCTGGGGCTATTTTATGTCTCAAGCAATGGAAATGGACGTAGTTTTATCACACGGCACTACGATAACGAGCCCCCAGGATAACATGAAACTCGGTACGTTAAGTCCAACGCCCCACCTGGTGATTTCAAGTTGCCTCTGAAAGGACTCAACGCCTCACTGAACCATGACGCAATGGAACCATCTGCTGATAGAGTGGAATAGACTCGCCTTTAGGCGCCTCAGGACACGAGACCGTCTGGTTGTAAAACAAACACAGAAAAAAAACACTCTTTTTTTTCTTTCTGATAGCTTGGGACACAGTTTTATAAATTATACAATTAGATTAAAGAAGTTTCATAATATAAAAATATTAAAACGAAAAATTAACGGTTTTATGTCGGTGCGAATTTTGTTGTTGACACAAGTGAGGGTGTTGTACAGTTGGGTTTCTTGTAATAGCAATACATTTGTGTATGACATGTTCTCTCCCATCTCACACGCAAACACCCCAGCCCATCTTTATAAAAACGACAACAACCAACAAAAAAACTGGAGGATTTGTTATTTATTATACAAGATACCGGAAATGTCGTATCTCATTACGTAATGTTACCATTTTTAGACGAGGTGTTTGTTTAAAAAAATGTTTTTCAGCATCAAGTAAATATAAAATAATTTATTGCAAAATATGTGTGTATAACAAAAGTGTAAATAATGTTTTTCACTTTGTCAAGTCCACCACGCTGAATCGATTTTAAGTAGCATTATAAACTATCTGTGGAAATTTGTTCGATTAAATATCCAGGAAATTATTAATAAATTTTCGCCATGAAAATGGCGAGGCCTAATTATAAACAAAGAAACCAACTTAGTCCTCACAATCTCCGTGTCCTACCCCACACCAAGATGGCAATGTCAGAGACTTTGACAGCCGTACATAAACTCGACGACGCGCCTGTCGTTTGTCTCATGGGGATTAAATCACCATTTCGGGGCTCCCTGCATCCACACAACATTAGGTCCATTGTATGCCCCCGTCAGTGTGACACGTCTGCCTGTCACAGCCAGGGTCGTGGGGCTTACCCCTGGGATGGTTTAGTGGTGGTTGGGGAAGGGAGGGGAGCAGGAGCGTCGTGCCCTGGGGTGGCTGCGTATGTACAAAGCCGAAAACTCCCATCTTAAATTGAACCGGAGCGAAATGGGTGACGACGCATTTATGGGAATTTTAATCATGTTGGTTGTCCAGTTGTAAACTTAAGCCCAGTGATAGCGGTGAGATAGGGGTTGTCCAGTGGTAATCTTAAGGTCTGTGATAGCCGTGAGATAGGTGTAGTCCAGTGGTAAACTTAAGGCCTGTGATAGCTGTGAGATAGGTAATTTAGAGAAAAAAAGAACCTGCCTCGTACCACTGTTATGTTCTTTTTTATATTGTTTGTTCTTTCTTGGACCGGATAACGTCAACATATTTCTGTTTTAGTCAAAGTTTAAGTAAAACAAATTACTTTCGTCATGATATAGAATTATCTAGTTTTAAAGAAAAAAAATTGTGTAATAAAGTGGAACACTCATATTTTGTTGTTTCCAAGTAAACCGAACTAATTTAAATTAGCCTAAAACCAAGAAATATGTGTGTTATTAGTCCTAAAAAAATACACTGATATTTGATTCACGTTCTAAGGAATTTGTTCCAAAAGATAAATAGATCTCCGCCATGAAATGAAGTACCTATACCAAAGTAAAGATAAGAAATAAACACACACAATGTGAATTTTTACGTGTTTTAAAATGTTGGTAACGGAATAACATCCGTGGTATTTCAACTGCTAAGTCCTTCAGGACTGCACTTAAAACACATCTTTTCAAACTTTATTTTGAAAATTAATGAAACAGCATTTCTTTCAATGATTAACGTAGCTGATGTACTACGTAATGTCATTTATCTAATTAGCGTGATATGAATGTTTATTATCTCCACGTAAAGCGCCGTGAGCCCGGCGCCTGGCTAGGATACAGCGCTATATAAATTATCATTTTAGTATTATAATTATAACAGGCTAAATTGGTGGTGTTTAAAGGGTAGTAAGTACAGAGCTCAAAATGATTATCGAATAAAATAACTTTTGATATATAGAGCATACATTTATTTGTAAGAAAACACCATTGTTATTAAGAATAGTCTGAGTAAAGATTCCTGATTTAGATTTGTTTAGAGCTGAACTAATTATTGTGCTCATTTTTTATTGAAAGTTCAAGAAATGATGTTGGTGTTGTGTGCACTGCTGGTATTAACGTTGTGGACATAGTGATGCCAGTTTCGTGTACATAGGCTAGAGTTTGGGATGTGCACATAGTGATGCCAGTTTCGTGTACATTGGCTAGTGTTTGGGATGTGCACATAGTGATGCCAGTTTCGTGTACATAGGCTAGAGTGTGGGATGTGCACATAGTGATGCCAGTTTCGTGTACATTGGCTAGAGTTTGGGATGTGCACATAGTGATGCCAGTTTCGTGTACATTGGCTAGTGTTTGGGATGTGCACATAGTGATGTTTATGTTGTGTACACAGTCACGCAGTTGATGTGTACTGTGTACACAAACTATTGTTAGTGCTATTCACACGGTGATTTTGGTTTCACGAACACGATATTCGTTGGTGTCCCCGGCACCGCTTTGAGAGTCATTGTAACGGACTGACATGACCCTTTCCCCGCCCCAATTCCCCCTCTCCCCTTTTTCATTTCATTAAAACACCACACTCCGGAAGAAAACACATCCAGGGACTCCGGGTTGACACCACATGTGCAGAAGACGCGGAATCTCAACGTGTAACGACGCCGTGCTTTGTCAAGCGTTTCAATATTCCCCTGTACACACGCCCCGTCCCCAGTACGACACTCGAACAGGCCTCGAAAGAGGATTTATACAGAGCAGATATTCAATGAAAATAGAGACGCCGGGACGCGTTGGATTCTTGTGTCTGAATTTGGTATCGCGGTAGTGCATGTCTAAAGTGTTTGTTCTGCATGTGGAGCTGTTCTCAAAGGAGTATGTTGGGATAACAAAGGACGTTAAGGTAATGTTGACACTGAGCGTCGCTTGGCCCTGAGTTGTTTCTATATGTTTGGCGTGTAAAGTCATTTGTCTTTCATAGTGTGTAAAGAAATATTTGTCTTCTATGGCGTGTAGAGTATTTATTTATCTTCTATGTGTTTAGTGAATTAATTATTTATCTTTGACTTTATGGTCAACTAATAATTCATCTGCTAAGGTGTGTTCAGTAATAGTTCTATTAGGTAAAGTAATTATTTTCCTATATTCTCTATGTTGTTTATTTTGATGTTTTGCATTTATCGACCATTTGTGCTCATGTAATTCTATCCATTGGTGTTATATAAAATCATAAAAGTTAATCAAATATTCCATTAATTATAGAGAGGAATTATCAAGTTATAATCCAGAAGCATGCGTGTTATCGTTGAAGTTTAATTTAAAGATGACAGCCTTGTGTTCCGATTCCCTGTCTCAGTTGGTTTTCAATTGGTGTCATCCTTGTACAAAAGTGTAACTTTGAGTTACTAACTCAGCAAACATCGCACATTTTTTATGGTAATATATATATACTTATATATATATATATATAAATTGTGTGTCGAGTGTGTTAATATTTTGAATTTTAAAAAAAGTATAAAACAACCATATCAATATGCTTGTCATTTCTCATATTGGAAAAAATTAATGTTTCGTTACGTAATGTTACTTTGTTTTTGACATAAATGCATCATAATGGATTAACAACGTTTTTGGTAGAATAAAGTGGTAACAGTTTCTTCTTTTGGGCAAAACTGTCTGAAATCACCAAAAGTCTTTTGGGATGAATCCTCACTGTACACTCGGCTATTTACTATTTCATTTGCATATTAACTAAACCAGTGGAAATGAATACGGTTCATATCTTTCCGTCCTGATCTGACAAGGCCCTACGAAATGCTAAAATAAACTGCCAATAACTTATATTCTTGTGCGACTGCTAATTTTAAAAGAATAAGACACGAGCCGCCAAACATTGGTGCCAGGAAGGTGTCAACTTCCCAAATATTGGTGCCAGGAAGGTGTTTACTTCCCAAACATTGGTGCCAGGAAGGTGTCAACTTCACAAATATTGGTGCCAGGAAGGTGTCAACTTCCCAAACATTGGTGCCAGGAAGGTGTCAAATTTCCAAACATTGGTGCCAAGAAGGTGTCAACTTCCCACATATTGGTGGCAGTAAGGCATCAACTTCCCAAATATTGGTGCCAGGAAGGTGTCAACTTCCCAAACATTGGTGCCAGGAAGGTGTCAACTTCTCAAATATTGGTGCCAGGAAGGTGTCAACTTCACAAATATTGGTGCCAGGAAGGTGTCAACTTCACAAATATTGGTGGCAGTAAGGTGTCAACTTCACAAATATTGGTGCCAGGAAGGTGTCAACTTCACAAATATTGGTGCCAGGAAGGTGTCAACTTCACAAATATTGGTGCCAGGAAGGTGTCAACTTCCAAAACATTGGTGCCAGGAAGGCGTCAACTTCACAAATATTGGTGGCAGTAAGATGTCAACTTCCAAAACATTATTGCCAGGAGTGTCAACTTTCCAAACATTGGTGGCAGGAAGGTGTCAACTTCCCAAATATTGGTGGCAGTAAGGCGTCAACTTCCCAAATATTGGTGGCAGTAAGGCGTCAATTTCCAAAACATTGGTGCCAGGAAGGTGTCAACTTTCCAAACATTGGTGGCAGTAAGGCGTCAATTTCCAAAACATTGGTGCCAGGAGTGTCAACTTTCCAAACATTGGTGGCAGTAAGGCGTCCATTTCCAAAACATTTCGTTCCGTGCATCCATTGAATACTTTGTTACAGGCACAAAGGTTTTTATTTATGTTTTCTATTAAGCGATTGTTCTTTGTTACGAATGTTACTTCAATTAGTTCATGATTTTGCAAAACTTCCCTTGGTCGCGAGGAATTAAATACTGATGCCGCTATTCCCAACCACCCCCAACCCTCCGTTTCAACAGCACACTAAATATGTGACATTTGAGATGGCATCAAAGGCCCTGAGTTACTAAAACTCTTATAGGTCCCGTTGGGGAATCTCTTGGCAAACTCCCACCCCTCCCCCGAAGGGCTAAGCTGACAAGGGCACCCCCAACACGGTCCCCTCTAAGAGGGAGCCGCCTGGGCAGGGTTAAGTTCGCTCGAGGCTCACCGTCCTGCCTCTCAAGAAGGTTTCCTCCCTAAGGAGGATGTGGTTTTGCCTATTTCGACCCGCCGTAACTGCGGTGCCACCACAGCGCATGAAACGGATCTATCTACCTAGGACTGTCGCAAGATAGGGGGCATCATCATTGTAACCCTCCCGGGGGGTGCGGGCAACCGCAGAACCAACCACATAGTGTTGGGTAAGGGCACCCCTTATCGGGAAGGTTTCATCAGAGCTGACGTCAACAGCACACTAAACTGTGCGGTACATATCAGGGCGACCCCACGCAGCCCTCAAGAATTATTTTGTGAAATATTGCACAGAAATAAATGATGTACAACTTTGCACACGGACTAACGAAACTTAAATGGAACATTGAAAATAACGATATGAAACAAAAAATTAAAGATAAATAACAGTGTTTGAGCTGGAGCAGGTACGGTACTACAAAATTACAACAGAAACTCTAGTTTGTTTTATATATTGGAAAGAGGATATCGGTGAGTGGATGATAGGCCTTGAATCGCCGGCAGTAATGTAAATCAGTTGATTAGTTTTTAGTTTTGACATCGAAATGCATAAAGCGCTTTCGAGGGAAAGTAAAAAAAAAACGTGTCTGTGGTTTCCGCTTAAGTCCACGACATTAATTTGTGATAGTTAGTTGCAGTCGGGACATAAATATCAATGTATGTTTCTACACTGTATACTCAAAGTGCAAATAGCTACTTATGCCCATAGTGTTAAGTTTACTATGAGTTTTTCATTATCCCAAATATAAATAATATATCATATGAAAGCATGCGTATATTTTGCGGGAATCCCACGAATCCTTTGTAACGTCAGCATTAATGGCGCTAAAGGTCATGTAGGGCAACGGTCTCTTCCATCGGATTCTTCCATTCAGAGCGATCCAAAACCTTCCGTATTCCCTCCGTATCTATGACTATGCAGTTAATTTTAACAATTGTACAGAGATTAGCTAATGAGAGACAGATATAAAGCACGAAATTAAATCTTTTAAAAACAAATAAAATTAACTTGTGCAGTTTTTAAATTAATTTAGATCCCGTAAGAAACAACGGGTTACTGCTAGTCATTTTCGATGTCACAACTACAGCCTATGTTTTCCTATATGCAATACACCATAAATACGCTCAAATTTCCACAGTATGTATTCAATGCTGGCTCCCCATTGGCCAAAGGTTTGGTTGAATGTCAACTTTGAAGGCATGACCTAATAACGGCCCCGGGTCTTTATTTCTTCCCGCCTTCAAACACGCCATTATACTTGTGGGTTGACACATGAACGTCAATTCAAAAGGACAGGGAGGGGAAGGGGTTTAATTCGGTGCATTCTAAATTTACAAGTGAACTAATAATAGTCTTATTATTGATTGACTCTCCGACTAATACTTTTCTTGAAAGCTGTTTTTCCACTCTCTTTTTTTAAAGTACATTTTTTCGCTGTAAAAATGTCACGTTGGCACCGTGCAAATTGGGGGGGGGGAGCGTGAGGGTTGGGGGTGGGGGATTTGGATTACAGTAAAATTTTAATATCAAAAGCTTATTTATCATCCATCAAATGTTGGGTGGATTGACTGCTTATGGTTATGAATTTTTGAATACATTTTTAATATAATTTCAACGATAGAAGTAAAGTTTTGATAATTAAATATTTAAAAAAAATTTTCGGCTCAATTCTCATTACCCAAACATGACGTATCAAAAATTGATTTTTGCCATTTATACCAGGAATTCTCAAAGTGGTGGTCCGAAGAAGTTATCATAAAAAACCAAATTCAGGGAAAATAGTGTACCGGTTCACGATGCAATTGGAAAAAATCCTGCCGGTCTGCCATACTAAAAATTTTGAGAAGCACCGATTTAAACCACCACAATGTCTGTAAGCCTCTAGAAAACTGTGTCTGTAAGTCTCCATAGTACTTTCTGTGAGCCTCCAGAATACTAAGTCTGTAAGCCTCTAGAATACTGTGTTTGTAAGCATTTAGAATGATGTCTGTAAGCCTTTAGAATACTGTGTGTGTAAGCCTCTAGAATACTTTGTCTTTAAGCCTCCAGAATTCTGTGTCTGTAAGCCTCCAGAATACTGTGCTTGTAAGCCTCCAGAGTACTATATCTGTAAGCCTCTAGAAAACTGTGTCTGTAAGCCTCCAGAGTACTGTCTGTTATCCTCCATAATACTGTTTCTGTAAGCCCCCAGAATAATGTGTCTGTAAGCCTCTAGAATACTGTGTCTGTAAGCCTCCAGAATACGGTGTCTGTAAGCCTCTAGAATACTGTGTCAAGCCTCTAGAATACTGTGTCTGTAAGCCTCCAGAATACGGTGTCTGTAAGCCTCTAGAATACTGTGTCTGTAAGCCTCCAGAATACTTTGTCTGTAAGCCTCCAGAATACTTTGTCTGTAAGCCTCTAGAATACTGTGTCTATAAGCCCCCAGAATACTTTGTAAGCCGCCAGAATACTTTGTATGTAAGCCTCCAGAGTGCTGTCTGTAAGCCTCCAGAATACTGTGACTGTAAGCCTCCAGAATACTTTGTCTGTAAGCCTCAAGAGTGCTGTCTGTAAGCCCCAAGAATACTTTGTCTGTAAGCCTCAAGAGTGCTGTCTGTAAGCCCCCAGAATACTTTGTATGTAAGCCTCCAGAGTGCTGTCTGTAAGCCTCCAGAATACTGTTACTGTAAGCCGTCAGAATACTTTGTCTGTAAGCCTTCAGAATACTTTGTCTGTAAGCCTCCAGAATACTTTGTCTGTAAGCTTCCAGAGTGCTGTCTGTAAGCCTCTAGAGTGCTGTCTGTAAGCCTCCAGAATACTGTGTTTGTAAGCCTCCAGAATACTGTGACTGTAAGCCTCCAGAATAATTTATCTGTAAGCCTCCAGAGTGCTATCTGTAAGCCTCCAGAATACTTTGTCTGTAAGCCTCCAGAATACTTTGTCTGTAAGCCTCCAGAGTGCTATCTGTAAGCCTCCAGAGTGCTATCTGTAAGCCTCCAGAATACTTTGTCTGTAAGCCTCCAGAGTGCTATCTGTAAGCCTCCAGAGTGCTATCCGTAAGCCTCCAGAGTGCTATCTGTAAGCCTCCAGAATACTTTGTCTGTAAGCCTCCAGAGTGCTATCTGTAAGCCTCCAGAGTGCTATCTGTAAGCCTACAGAGTGCTATCTGTAAGCCTCCAGAATACTTTGTCTGTAAGCCTCCAGAGCGCTATCTGTAAGCCTCCAGAGTGCTATCTGTAAGCCTCCAGAGTGCTATCTGTAAGCCTCCAGAGTGCTATCTGTAAGCCTCCAGAGTGCTATCTGTAAGCCTCCAGAATATTGTGACTGTAAGCCTCCAGAGTGCTATCTGTAAGCCTCCAGAGTGCTATCTGTAAGCCTCCAGAATACTTTGTAAGCCTCCAGAGTGCTGTCTGTAAGCCTCCAGAGTACTGTGTTTGTAAGCCTCCAGAATACTGTGACGGTAAGCCTCCAGAATACTGTGACTGTAAGCCTCCAGAATACTGTGACTGTAAGCCTCCAGAATACTATGACTGTAAGCCTCCAGAATACTGTCTTTAAGCCTCCAGAATACTGTCTGTAAGCCTCCAGAGTACTGTGTCTGTAAGCCTCCAGAGTACTGTGTCTGTAAGCCTCCAGAATACTGTGACTGTAAGCCTCCAGAATACTGTCTTTAAGCCTCCAGAATACTGTCTGTAAGCCTCCAGAGTACTGTGACTGTAAGCCTCCAGAATACTGTGTCTGTAAGCCTCCAGAATACTCTGCCTGTAAGCCTCCAGAGTACTGTCTGTAAGCCTCCAAAATACCTGTGTCTTTAAAGCTTCCGACCGAAGTCGGTTGCGGGTGTTTGCATTAAGATTTGACTGTTGGCTTTCGACTTTGAGAATCGGCTGTTTGCGTTATGCTATTTGAGTAAACTCTGGGGATCTAATGATTCTCCCCATACCGAATAATTTAACGACCGCGTACAATCAAGATAGTACAGTGACACATTAAGTGAAGCATAGAACATATTTTATTTTCAGCTTTTTAGATTTATTTTTTTATATTATCTTTTAATTCTTATCTCCTACTCTTTGCGGATATCTTTTCATCTCTTTCCTTACTGCTCCCACGACAACCATACACACAAACTTTCCACTTGATATATCAGTCCTGAATTTTCGTGGACAACAAATACTACGATCTATTTATTTGACGTCTACCCACTTAAAATATAAATACATGAATACAATTATTTCTCTTTAAAGAAATGATTAATAGCCCATTAAAACCCACTTCACCTATCCAGTCCCGTAAACAATTGTGGTTCGAAATATAAAAAAAGTGAAGATTTTGAGGCTGTCTTTTAGTTTACCTTATTCAGGTGCCACAACACTTCTCGTTGCTCTCCGCCCCTTCGAAACTGCATTCACTGCATCCGCAGACATGCTGGCCGATTGACAAGTTGCTGCTGTTGCTGCAGAGTGTGATATCAAATATAAATGGCAGCTTTGACTCAATGGCCGCGAGGACAAAGAAAGTTTTCGGAACGCTTGCCTAATGTTAGAGGGCCAGGTGAACGAATCACACTTTAACGTGTGAACTATAGTTGTGATCGTTTTGGACTTGTCGTCGGTGCCCAAAGGGCGTCACTCGACAGAGAAAATAACTTAAGGTTCGTAAAATCCTAAAAGATTCCTTGGATTACGAAGAAATGAACACGTGTTTAACTCTTGGAAGTTGAAAGGGGGGGGGGGGATTGAAATCCTTGTGATTCAGGCGTAATTTTTTTTTTAATGCGCCATAAAATTTGACGTTTAACAATATTGTTGGTGAAAACACAAATGATTCTCAGCCTTTTTCTTATCTCCGTGTGTCGCGATATGAGATTTTGAGCAACCGACTAATGATATTACATATTTGAAATGTACTGAAATTAAATATTTTCAAGTGAAAAACATTTGATAAAATGTATGCTTTAATCTTCTTGCGGGAACCNTATATATATATATATAGACACAATTGTCACAGTAAGTATCTTGTACCAAATTAACATCGCCCATCACTACCTATGTATTTATATAGAGAGACACAATTGTCACAGTAAGTTTTCTTGTACCAAATTATCATCGCCAATCACTACCTATGTATTTATATAGAGAGACACAATTGTCACAGTAAGTTTTCTTCTACCAAATTATCATCGCCCATCACTACCTATGTATTTATATAGAGAGACACAATTGTCACAGTAAGTTTTCTTGTACCAAATTAACATCGCCCAACACCACCTATGTATTTATATAGAGAGACACAATTGTCACAGTAAGTTTTCTTGTACCAAATTAACATCGCCCATCACCACCTATGGCCTCGCGGAATAACGATGTTTCATGTGGGGCCAAAAATTATATCTTGTGCAGATTATCCATTTCAATGTGAAAAGTGGTACACCCCACAAACACAAATATATTATCATAAAAAAAATTTCGTGCTCGAACTCTAAATACTGCGCGGTGTATAGCAGATAGCAACGGGGCCGCCCCACCTCGCAGCTTAGAGGGAACGTTGATCAACAATTATTTTTCCACAAATCATAAACATGGCAAAAAAGATTATTTTCTAAACACATAACTTTAAAAGCCCATACGTAATTGTGGGTAACTTCCACTTTTGATGACATATACAGCTCCACGAATTTTTTTATTATTTATTTATATATTTTTTAAAAATGTTAACATACTGGAAGATTTTCTCCTTGCGGCTAGACTATTAAGTTTTTCATTCTGAAATTTTCTGTGCTTATAATTTATGCATAGCTTTTCACGTTGTCAGTATCAAGAGTGATCCTTGGGACCCTTGTAGTTCATTGAGAATATAATATTTTAATTTTAACTTTTTTTTTAATGTCTTGCCAGCAAGCCCCTTGACACCCAAATTAAAGGTTGATTTCCCAGAAGAAAAGATGTTCTTACTTTTTTTTGTATGACTCACGGTTGTTAACTGTTCAAGTCAAAATTGAACCTTTATTTTCTGCTCTAGCGCACCAATGAAAGCTGTCGTGAAAGCAATGTTGTACATCATAGGATTGTGTGTTATATCATAGGATTGTGTACTATATCATAGGATTGTGTACTATATCATAGGATTGTTTGCTATATCATAGGATTGTGTACTATATCATAGTCATAGGATTGTGAACTACATCATAGGATTGTTTACATAGGAAATTAAGAACGTGGGACGCGGATGATATGAAAACACGGATTGTCTGGTTTCATCTCTGAGACATGTTCTAACAAGAGGAACAAATAAATCATCTTAAGCAACGGGTGGTGGATTACATGGTAAAGGAATGGCGTGTAGTGAAGGGGAGGTGTGGATAGTAAAGGGGAGGTGAGGGTAGTAAAGGGGAGGTGGGGGTAGTAAAGGGGAGGTGAAGGTAGTAAAGGGGAGGTGAGGTTAGTAAAGGGGAGGTGAGGTTGGTAAAGGGGAGGTGAGGGTAGTAAAGGGGAGGTGAGGTTAGTCAAGGCAAGGTGAGGGTAGTTCAGTTTGGTTGCACCGGAATGGTAAGTCTCGTGACAATGGGATAACGCGGAGAAGGACTAACTGAGGGATATGTGATTGAGGGAGGTGGATGTAATAGGCGTTACGGAGTAGTTGGCGCAAGTGGTGTTGCGGGGAGGGGTGTAAAGAAGAATGTTTTTTGAAAAGGTCGTGCCGACAGTCAGTGCAGGTACGGGTCCTACACGGGTGGAGCAGGTAAAGTTAATTTAAGACCTACCTGTCTGTACATGTTGGCATGGCCACACACAGGCCACGAGTCACGTGTATGTGTGATGGGTTTAATTCAGGCGACCTGCCAAGCCCCGGGATGGAGAAGAGAAAAAGACAAATGGAGGGGGGTGATGGGGTGGTGGTCTATATTTTCCAATGTAATCAGATACAAATATATTTTTAGATTATGAAATTATTCAAGATTTAAAAAAATAAAATTACTGCTGTATATTAATTAGATCTATATTCCATAAATAAGTAAATTATTTTTTTAAAAAACAATTTAAAAAGGTAAAATAAAATTTTAAATTATTAACTATAATCCTTTCGACGATACTTATTAACGCATTTAGTTAATGATTCTATAATCAAGCTTTTGTTCTTCAAATCAGATGGGAAAATAATTATTTAAATATCAATGCTATTTAAAAAAAAAAAGTATAAATGAAATTTCAGATTTCACACGATTTATCTCCATCCAGCTCACCCGTGCACTTACATGTGTGGACATTTCACTGTGTCGGCTGCACGGTTGTTGAGCCCTAACCATAATGTATACATTCGCGGCTCTTTACTGACTTTTGGTCCCTCTTAGTTTTTGGACGTTGGAGACTGTGCAGTAATGTTTATTGGATGTTTAAAAAAATTAATTAAAAAAAAAACTCTATAAGCTTCTTTTGATGAGAATATTTTGTTTCTTTTTTTTTTGTTTTTGTTATTTTGTTTCTTAGTTTTCAACATTTCAGAGTGGTGTTGTTGGGACAGGGTAAAATAAGTCTTTAACATGTGCCTAAAAAAACTATTTTTTAAAACATCTCCTTAACAATAAGTCGGTTTAGGCTAAGGAAAAAAAAGAAGTTTTCATTGTTTCATGAATAGATTGTAAGTAAAATAATGGTTTAAAGTTGTATAATTTTTTACAGAGAAAAATATCGTACAAATTGATTTTTTGTGAGTTTGACTTAATATGAGATGTAATTAAAAGACTGATGAGTTAAAATAACAAGATTTGAGAAGATATAACAGAAAGGACGATGATCAACAAGTGATAGAAGAAAGTGACAACGAGTGAGAGAAAATAGAGAATGGTAGAGAAAACATGATGGAGAGAGAAAAAGCGAGTAAAGTTGTTACTCAGAAATAACAGAGTAAAAGTAAATAGAGGGGGGAAGAAGAAAGAGGGAGGAATGACAGAGATAAAGAAATCAATGAAGAGGAAAATTGCAGCTTTTTTTCTTATAAAAACGTAAGTACTTGAGCCAAATATTAAGCACATTACTGCGAGTCAATGCAATGATCACACAAATGTTTTATTTAATTCCAGTTGTCAATATGAATGATTAGTTACATCATTCCGCACTATCTCAACAATTGACTCAGTGGCGTACGCAGGTATAGCATCTGTGAGAGTGGGCGTGTCCCTCCTTAAAACAGAGACCCACCCCCGCCATGAGACGGAAATACATCCTTTCAATATATAGGCACTAAATAAAATCGTGGTGTTACTGGAGGTAAAGGAACCGCGCCGTCAATTCCCTTACTACACAAAGCTATTAGTCAATTTTGTTTCGTTTCTTTGGCTCCGCTCCTACTGGGCACATTTTTCACTGACAGGAAATTCTCTTTGTAACAATCTGCACTTTGAGTACGTCGTGGTATTGACCCAAAATGCCATGTTACGCATTTAGGTCGTGCGGATGTGCTCATGTGATTATAGCATTGATTTATTGACCAGCATGTGTTGACTAGGATGTTGTGTGCTACATTCATTGCATACCTGCGAAGGGGTTCTCAACTTGGACATCTGATGTTACAGGAATAAACGGAAAGTGTCGGTCCCTGTGCTTACTTGCTTGTAAAGTAGTTTCTCACAGAGCAACTCTAGTGCTGTCCTAATTTAGAAAAAAAAAAAGACCCACGGGTTTAGCGATTTAAAAAGAGAAGTTGAAATCTGAATGAAGAATAAAAAATTATTTTAAAAATTATATAAAACTGGCCAACTTCATCCAACGTCCACTATCCACTAGGTCCATTGTCACTTATGGCCAGTATTAACTTCCTTTACTATCCACCAGGTTTCCAATAAGGTCCACAAAACTAATGTCGAATATCACCCAGGAGCCTTATCGCTTTCTTCTAATATCCTATTAGTTTACTATTCACAAGATCCACTATCTTTTATCTTCGCTGGCATTTTAAATATACATGTATGGGAAAAGGTAGGCATGTACAACTTTGAAAGACGTTGTATACATTTAAATGATATACAACACCATGAAACGACACTGTGACTGGTGTGGTTTGTGAATAGTCACTCTCTTTATCGTTCTTCTTTGAAACGAATTCACTGATGCGATTCACAACGGGACGAATTCCTGAACAGCCCACAAACAAACCCAGAGTAACACTCAATACTGGAAGTATTGACAGTCGATACTAAGCCATTCCTCTGAACCAGTTGTCCATTTGCCTTCAATTGACAACCACTTCTCTAGCCCAGTGATAAATTGTCATGATTTGACAACCGCTACCTTATTCATTGGTCATCTCATCATAATTAAAAAATCAAAGTTGTTAAATATGTTCAAGACACTAAAGTTCCATGACCACCTAATAGTCCAAGCAAGAGTAGAAAGCCCGCGACAAATAAACACCATGCAGGTTGCTTGGACCCTTAAAATACATCAGGGCCACCTAATGAGACAGCTATCACCCCTTAGATACACCAGGGCCACGTAATGAGACAGCTAGGACTCCTTACATACACCAGGGCCTTGTAATGAGACAGCTAGGACCCCTTGCATACACCAGGGCCACGTAATGAGACAGCTAGGACCCCTTGCATACACCAGGGCCACGTAATGAGACAGCTAAGACCCCTTACATGCCAGAGCCACGTAATGAGACAGCTAGGACCCCTTACATACACCAGAGCCACGTAATGAGACAGCTAAGACCCCTTACATACACCAGAGCCACGTAATGAGACAGCTAGGACCCCTTACATACACCAGAGCCACGTAATGAGACAGCTAGGACCCCTTACATACACCAGGGCCACGTAATGAGACAGCTAGGACCCCTAACATACACCAGAGCCACGTAATGAAACAGCTAGGACCCCTTAGATACACCAGGGCCACGTAATGAGACAGCTAGAACCCCTTACATACACCAGGGCCACGTAATGAGACAGCTAGGACCCCTTACATACACCAGAGCCACGTAATGAGACAGCTAGGACCCCTTACATACACCAGAGCCACGTAATGAAACAGCTAGGACCCCTTAGATACACCAGGGCCACGTAATGAGACAGCTAGGACCCCTAACGTACACCAGGGCCACGTAATGAGACAGCTAAGACCCCTTACATGCCAGAGCCACGTAATGAGACAGCTAGGACCCCTTACATACACCAGGGCCACGTAATGAGACAGCTATAACCCCTTAGATACACCAGGGCCACGTAATGAGACAGCTAGGACCCCTTACATACACCAGAGCCACGTAATGAGACAGCTAGGAACCCTTACATACACCAGAGCCACGTAATGAGACAGCTAGGACCCCTTACATACACCAGAGCCACGTAATGAGACAGCTAGGACCCCTTACATACACCAGAGCCACGTAATGAAACAGCGCAGCTTGAAAACTGTTTGTACTCTGACTCGATCAAGACATATTTATTTTGTTAGCTTTTTAAAAACAAGTCAGATCTGAAAATGGCAAAGTGATCTATTTTGGTCGCATGTAACTGTCTGTCCGCACCTGGTGTTAGCTTTTTCTACCATGGGATTTATGGGGATTAAGACTGTTTGAGCTCACTATCAATAAAAGCATTTATTTGAACATTTAGTCATAAACATAAAACATTATTGAAGAAAAGTGTGACTAGTTTAAAATGTGTTGATTCTCATCACAGGAAATGAGTTTAATTAAGTATTACTTCGTGTTTATGGCATTATTTACTTGCGGGTTAAACCTGTATGCCATGTTAACAATTTATATTAAAATCATGCATACAATGACTTCTAAAATATGTCAGTAATTTAAACTTTTTAGACCAACTGATTTGGTCCAGTATAAAATTTGCATATATGAAACTTAAACAAACGTCCAAACAGAGTAGATCTATTGATTAAACTAATGTGAGATGGGTATTTCTAAGACGCTCGTCCCCTATATTTGTTGAAGTTTAGAAGTGAAAAGCCAAAACTTTTTACGTGATTATAAGTTATTAGGCTATAAAATCGTGATTAATAAATACAGCATTTTTGCCCTCCACGTGGGAATCTAATTTTTTTTCACATTACTTAAAGAAAAAATATGTTCAGGTTATATCTAGTTTGTCTTTATATTCCCAATACTATTCTCTGCCTCCTCTATCCCTACTGCCATCCCCTGTGCCTACTGACATCCCCTGTGCCTACTACCATCCCCCTGTGCCTACTACTATCCCCTGTGCCTACTACTATCCCATGTGCCTACTACCATCCCCTGTGCCTACTGTATCCCCCCGTGCCTACTGCCATCCCTGTGCCTACTGCACAAGAACAGGTCGTAAAAGACTTGTGAGCCCTCTTAAAAATTCAGAATCCGATGGGATCAAAAGATTGAAATGATCTTATTAATTTTGATTTCAGAAATCACACACTTTTCTACGTGTACGGTTCGCCAACTCAGAGACATGGTATGATATTAAATTACTTTGACTTCCTCATCTCTTGCTACTTTTAAAGTTTGGGTCCCTCTAGCACAGGGGTCTCCAAACTTTTTTAGCCGAGGGTCAGAGTAACTGTCCAACAGCAGTTTGAGGACGACAACTAACACTCAACTACTAAGTTTTGTGGTAAACTACTGGTAGAAAAAGTATCTTTTTTTTTTTTTTTTTAAAGATTAAAAGGTCTCCAGGGGCCGGATGAGAGGGCCTCGTGGGCCGCTTCTGGGCCACGAGCCGTATTTTGTAGACCCGTTCTCTAACAGTTAAAATCAGCAGGTTACGTTGTAGCTATCAGTCCCGTGGTTTCCTCTCAAATAACTGCCATCGGACGTGACAAAGTAACAGCTCCAGCAAATTTTTCATTTCAAGACTGCTGGGTTAAAGGCTACCCATTGCGGAATGCGTGTGAAACCAATAACCGCCCGGCGTTCTCACCGTGTCCGCCACTTCCAGGCGTCAGTCACACCTGTTGTAAACTCCCCTTGAGATCACGCAGGTATCGTCCCGCTGGGGGTTTGATCTCGACCCCTTATTGTGACCCCCTGTTCGCCCGTCGCCTGTTGGGGGGTCATAAAACAGTGGTGACCTCTCGCGAAGAAAGGTGTTTAATTAAAACGTCGTTCTTAAGCGTGCGTGGTGATGTGTGGGTGATTTTTTTTTTTTCAAACAGGGGAGCGATTTCCTTAACTTTAGCCCGTCACTGACAATTTGCACTCCAGGCCCAAGTTCTTTGAATTGTCTCTCGGCAAAAAGCTCAGCGTGGATGTGTCAATAGTGGTTCAGTGTTGAGAAGTAAATGTCGCCAGAGTAACGGTGGAATCTGTAGTTAAAATACCGAATACGCAAGTCACCGTCCCGATTGGTGGTCCAAATACGTAATACTAAGTCCAAGTCAATAGTCACACTGTCCTTACTGGGGGTGGCCAGTCGTGGGATTAACACAGTCCCAAATCACAACTGTTGGTAACAAGTCATTGTTGCTATTCAGGATCCTAATCCATAATATTAATCAAAGGTTTCAAGGAGTTTATAAAGTCATGATACAAGTGGCAGCCTCGGAATTTAAAACAAGTCGCTGTTACGTGTCATCGGGAGCTGCTGTCTTAAATCAAAGTTACAAGCCACAAGCACACACTTCTTTCTGCCTTAACAATAAATTTATAAATCAGTTTGATTGAGTGAAACGACCTATTGCTGTGCCGGATACAAGAAGCTCTACATTGTAAGAGTCATGCGGGCCTTTAAAATGGTGTTTATCAATTGCTTTAAATCATGTTATAAAATTGCACAATTTACGATAATCTCTTTCTATCTATTCCGCGGCAGATATGTTTCTAGCTTTCTGACTTTGAAAACACTTGATTCCAAATCTCAGAAATGGGCATTCAGCAGAATGGAGCTATCACACTTAAATCTAGAGGCGCTCATGTGAAGTGTGATGAAATCAGGCCCCGTGTCTTTGTTAATCAGTACCTCAGCTTTTGTCGCAGTAATCCCACAAAGATTAGTACAAAAAAAAGGGGGCAAAGGCGTAGAACCAATGGATCATGACATTGTAAAAATGATACAATTCTGTAGATTTTCTTCCCTTTTTGGGAGAAAAGTGATTCGGTTTTAGAATATGGTGTAGGAAAAAAAAGTTCAAACATCTGAAATATAAATAAGACCGAGGCAAAGAATTCTACGTTTAGCGTCCTTTCAAGAGATAAGCAGGCCTCAAACAATACTTAAGAATATTTTCACATTTGCCAAACTGACTCAGCTAGACACAATGACCTTATATTAAACAAATTGTTTGACCATGGTCTGAAACTGAAAGGTCGGACATTTATTCCGATTAAATGGAATGACTTGATGAAAAAATTATGAATATAATAAATGGAGTGTGTAAGTGTGTAGGTGAGTCCTTAGATATAGGAAAATGTGGATGGGAGAATGTGGATGGGAGAAGGGATGGGTTTAAAAAGATTTGTTTAACAAGAAAACGACCATTCAAACATAGACAACACGCATCTTATCTTCATCCAAATCTGCTCATCTTACTTACGAGACTTTACCTCCCATAATCCCATTTCACGTCGGTTCTTTGACTTTCGGTCGCCCCTCTAGGCTTTGCTCGGTGGACCGTGGCTACACACGAGACGCCTATCTACGGACTCCCCATTATAGACGAGGCACTGGCGAGAATGAGATATGATTACCACCTCGCCTCCGTCATTGGCCGCCTTAGCTTCCAGCGAGTCGGTTCCGCAGTGTCTCATCTTTGAAGTATCACTCGGACCAGCTCGCGTGCCTGTGTTCAAGTATCAGGACTTTTATGTCCGGGGAATGGTTCATTATGACATAGGCGTGACACAAGAGGGGGATTTAGTGGTGTCGTTAAAAAATAATTACGTGTGAATGCCGTGAAAAATCTTACACTTTTGGAGCGCCGTTAATGTTATGCTGACATTAATTGTAAACTTTTAGTAACTGATTTACGGTTTTAAGTGTTGAAGAGTTACCTTTTCTTTCGTGTTCATTGCTTTAAAAAACATATATTTGAGAATATCGGCTCATTATATCTGTATTTTGAAGTGCATATTTAATGCCAATTTTTAAGAAGCTATAAATATTTGATCTTTTCTCCTAGCAGCTAAAGATCCATTTTTTTTTTTTGGTGTTTGCTGTGCTTTATCAAACCGGTAAGGGGCGGGGCATTGTATGTGGGGCATGACGTAAGTGTTAATGTATGTGTCAATCATTGGGGGTTCTCAAGCGATGTCTCTTTAAAACTGGGGGCGGCAACCTTTTCAGGCGGAAGAGAAAAGTAACAATTTTTTAAAAATTCGATTTTTTCAAATAAAAAAAAAAAATAAAAAATAAAAAAAAATAAAGAGTCATTAACAGGAGTTTTGAAAACAAAATATGATTATTAATAGTAGCGCATGTAACTGGAAAGCATCATCTTGACACAGAAAGCCACAAGTTACCGACGTTGTAAAGCAATTTTTATAAAAACTGTTTTGCCCAATCGACCAATCATCAATTTTTATATCAGCAGCCTTCAGCTTCGGCCAAAATTATCGCTTCTAGCCACGTGACTCCACTTCTATAAGGTTTATTTATCAATAAGAGTGCGGGGGGGGGGGAGAGATTTTCTATAGCAGGGGTCTCCAAACTTCTCTGCCGCAGGGCCGCTATTTTTGGGGCCAATTACTAAGTTTTTTGGGATTTTTTTTAAGACGGCATCGCGGGCCGGATCTGGTCCGCGGGCTATAGTTTAGAGACTCCTTGTCTACAGTAAGAGAGATTTATTGACGCTGGCGAGGCCCGTTTGTGACTACATGACTGACACCCACATATCGGGAGGATCCTAATCGAATTTCGGCATAGTCACAATTTTCCAGCTGATAAAGTGAGTGGGTAATGACCCCGATTGTCCAGAGTATCAAGAGGACACCATTGTCACAGCGATAAAAACGTTTCGAAAAACTTAGCGGCTGTTATCTTAGTAGATATTTTAAAAAAAACTGGTCACATTGTCGTTGGTGACAGAGTCCAAACCCTGAAAAGAAAGAGAACATCTATGTCACATTGATAATACTTTAGGAAAGACACAGATATTTAAAAGGTAGAACGATTATATATATACTAGATTGTGCCAGGCGCCGTGGCGCCTGCGGCGCCCCCGTTTTTTGGGCGCCTACGGCGCCAACCTTTTTTTTAAAGACCAACTAACTTGTCCTTTTTTGATAGATTGTGACGGGCGCCGTGGCGCCTGCGGCGGCCCCTTTTTTTGGGCGCCTACGGCGCCAACCTTTTTTTTAAAGACCAACTAACTTGTCCTTTTTTGATAAATACGAATTATTAAACTTTATGAAATGTACGCAAAGTATTTAATAATAATAGGGGTTGTATTTTGCGCACCGATGCACACCAAACAATGACGTCATCCTATTAAATATTTTTACAGCGCTCATCAAAACACGATTTTTCAACTAAACTAACTGCTGTAGACTGTCGTACATCGCTTCTGTAGCGTTACGTTACAAACCCACACCACTGGGCTATTATATATATTAATATATACTCTAATGAAATTTAATTTACATTTTTACTGATTCATTTTGCTGTAATAATAGTAATAATTATTATTATTTGTATATAATTATTATTATTATTAATAGCAGCATTAAATTTAAAACTACTTGACTGCTCATCTTGGAGCTGTACGCGAAAAGAAAATTGGTCAACATCCAATAAACGCAATGTGTTGTTTCTTGTTAGTCCTCCCCCACCTCCAGCAAACAAATACGTATGTAGTCCTCTTTGTGAAAAAATTACGATCGCAAACAAAACTTGTTACCGCTGTTGATTTATCTTCTATAAACTCTGAGAATTAAATAAATAAATCTATTTCAAATATGTAGATACCGTCAGTAATATATGCACTATTTACAAGTAACAGTGTTACCATGGTGTTACAGGTGTAATTTATTACCATGGAGTAACAGGTGTTAACTTGTTAGTGTTACAGGTGTCAACCTATGTTACCACGGTGTTACAGGTGTCAACCTATGTTACCACGGTGTTACAGGTGTCAACTTGTTACCACGGTGTTACAGGTGTTAACTTGTTACCACGATGTTACAGGTGTCAACTTGTTACCGCGGTGTTACAGGTGTCAACTTGTTAGTGTAACCACAGTGTTACAGGTGTCAACTTGTTACCATTACCACGGTGTTCCAGGTGTCAACTTGTTACCACGGTGTTACAACTTGTTACCACAATGTTACAGGTGTTAACTTGTTACCACGGTGTTACAACTTGTTACCACAGTGTTACAGGTGTCAACTTGTTAGTGTTACTACGGTGTTACAGGTGTTAACTTGTTACCACGGTGATACAACTTGTTACCACAGTGTTACAGGTGTCAACTTGTTA
>MUZC01004506.1:3655-35654 GCA_002072015.1 Radix auricularia | reverse complement strand
CCCCCCCCCCCCCAACTAACACCGGTTGTTTCTCAATGAAATGGTAACATGTTTTTTGAGAGGGGATTAGTAGACCGTAAATGAATATAGATTTTTGTTTTGAGGGTTTGCGACAGACGCGAGATTGTACGGGATTAAAACTAACGCTTTCAATGGGATACGCGCCTTCGCTTCGCGATGAATGGAATTATCTGGCTTAGAGTAACTCCAGACAATTACGAGGAATCGAATCAATGATTTAAAAATAAAATGTGAAATTTAAAGAAAAAAATAGTCTGTCAAGGCCGAGCCATATGGTAGACAATATTTTAAAATGTCATAATGTATCTCACACAAAAAAAAAAAGAAAAAAAAAAGGCGAGACCGACATTTAAAACAGCAATTATTGTAGTCGAAGAAATTTAATCCAATGTAGGCAAAAATTAAATCTGTTTTATTTGTCTTGGTTAAAAAGTATTTCATTACATTTTCCCCAAAGACTTTCTTCGCAAGATAAAGCTTCAGAAACGTATGTCTTTTCTTTCTTTTTTTTTTCATTATATTGTCCCCCCTTTTGACTCTAATTGCTGGTTCGCTAGAAAGTCATCAATAAAATTATTTTGAAAACAAAATTTCTACTTTTCTCTTTGCTGTTTTCTAAGTTTAAAACATTATATTTTTGGTTTAATTAATGACGTTTTTTTTTGTTTTTTTTAAAATTATTTTTTAAATAATTTATGTCCATGGAGTCTGTATTTAATTGTCTCTCATTAGACAAAGAATTTGAAGAAATTTAGAAAAAAAATAATGTCTCATTTAACCTCCCTTACCCACACTTTCCATCGTCTATACTCTATACAGACGCATTCAACCACGATAATTTCAGCCTAGTCAACAGGGTAAGTAGAAATATGACCAGATCTGAGGATAATGTAATCTGTACACAGAAAGTTAAAGCTGTACTAACCTATCCTGTAATCTGTACACAGAAAGTTAAAGCTGTACTAACCTATCCTGTAACCTGTACACAGAAAGTTAAAGCTGTACTAACCTATCCTGTAACCTGTACACAGAAAGTTAAAGCTGTACTAACCTATCCAGGGGTGGACTGGGGAGTCCAAGCAGCCCGGGGAGAAAAAAAACGAAAAGCGGCTCTATTTTTGTGTAACCTCTAATATCACCCCATATAGTTATTAATTATTATATCACCGGTCCTGGCGGCCCGCCGGGAATTTTCCCGGTGTCCCGGCGGCCCAGTCCACCCCTGAACCTATCCATCCACAGGAAGAATCAGTGAGTAGAGACAAAGTCATGAATGTAAATTTGAACCATCATGACGAAGCCTTTAGAGGTTACGCTTAAAAGCGTATTGGAAATTTACAGTATTTAATGACCTGCTTCAAACTGATTCACTGATATGGATGTAAACTGAAAAAAATGAAAGATTTTATGGGATAAATTTAAATTTTATGCTTTTCTTTAATGGAATGCTCTATTTTTTTCTCTCATTAAATTTCTTCTCTCTTTCTTGTTGCAGCTTCTTTTGATTTCCCTCTCTGTCACAACCTGCAGGCCATATTAACTCAATCTCCATCTCATTTTAAGGTGTTTTTTTAAATTTTTTTTTTTTACATTATTATTTTTAGTTTTTTGTCTGTGTCGATTTCTTTCCACCTCTCTCTTTCTTTCTTTGTTTCTGTCTTTCTATTTTCTTCTCTCTCGTTCTCTCACTCCCTCTCTCTACTGTTATGTTGTTTTATTTTTGTTTCGTTTTCTTGTATCTGTTGTATTTTTTCAGTCGTCCTCTCTCTGCTGGTCTCTCAGGGGTAACGATTCGTAACGATGTATTATAGTAACATATAAAATACAGAATAGGACTGCATAAAGCTTTTTTATTAAAAAAAAACAAATTACACAGACTATTTGTGTAAGGAAACAATAAATTAAAGCTTTATTATCAACTAATACAAATAATGGTAGACGTTTCGGATCATGCCTTCATCAGTACAAAAACAATTACATGTACTTACATATATATTAAAATTAAAACATATTATAGACTTTAATATGTTTTAATTTTAATATATATGTAAGTACATGTAATTGTTTTTGTACTGATGAAGGCATGATCCGAAACGTCTACCATTATTTGTATTAGTTGATAATAAAGCTTTAATTTATTGTTTCCTTACACAAATAGTCTGTGTAATTTGTTTTTTTTTTTAGTAACATATAAAGAGTCTTCTTCTAACACTGATTCTCAAAATGTGCTTCTTGGTACGGCTATATACTTTCTATTGAGCTCTCTGGTGGATGACGGACTCCTACGCCTACGGACTGTAAGTCAAAACGTTGTCCAAAGATTTTGAAAACATTTGCTGATTACCGCTCTAAAGAGTACTCCTCTAATGGCCTTAGAAATAAAAAGAAAAAGGAAATATATGAATTACATTGTATTTCATTCCTCTTGTGCTATCTCTTTGAATGAAAACAAATGTTCGTTTAATATAAAAAGTGTCTCCTCCTTTGCATTTTTTTTATCTAAATGTATTGTTTTATGCGTATGGTTTTAATGTTATTATTTCAACGAACATAGCCCAAATTATTATTAATGGTAGTATACAAAGTTACACATTTACGCCAATAATTCATTGCCAAATGTATGCGCAAAACATAACTGCATGTCATCCTTTTGTGTCGGAAACACCCCGCTCACTATTACATTCTAATACATCACCTTCATACTTTGTTTAGCCCCATTGTTACAATTTGTGCCAGCAAATCATTATTACAGTTTTGTGTCCTCGCATAATTGTGACTTAAATGACCCAGTCATCGGTGTCTTCTTTTCGGTTCAATACATTATTAACTCATTTTTGTGGCCAAACACCATTGACTCAGTTAGTGGTCAATACATTATTAACTCATTTTTGTGGCCAAACACCATTGACTCAGTGGTCAATACATTATTAACTCATTTTTGTGGCCAAACACCATTGACTCAGTCAGTGGTGAATACATTATTAACTCATTTTTTGTGGCCAAACACAATTGACTCAGTCAGTGGTGAATACATTATTAACTCATTTTTTGTGGCCAAACACAATTGACTCAGTTAGTGGTCAATACATTATTAACTCATTTTTGTGGCCAAACACCATTGACTCAGTGGTCAATACATTATTAACTCATTTTTTGTGGCCAAACACCATTGACTCAGTCAGTGGTGAATACATTATTAACTCATTTTTTGTGGCCAAACACAATTGACTCAGTTAGTGGTCAATACATTATTAACTCATTTTTGTGGCCAAACACCATTGACTCAGTGGTCAATACATTATTAACTCATTTTTCTTGGCCAAACACCATTGACTCAGTTAGTGGTCAATTAATTATTAACTCATTTTTGTGGCCAAACACCATTGACTCAGTGGTCAATACACCACTGACTTCTTATGGGCCCATGCACCATCGACCACTTATTAGGTCCATACAACGTTAAATCTAATTTTAGTCCACACACCAGTGACTTATTTTGAGCCCATACAACACCGACTCTTTTATGGGCCCATACGCCATTTACTCATTTTCGACTCATGGATCATTGATTCCATTTTGAGCTCATACACCACCGACTCTATTTTTGGCCTTACATCATTGACTCCGTTTTTGTCCCATACACAATTAACTGTTTTTAGCTCTCATGAACCAATGTTAATATTTTTTACGTCTCCTATCAGTGCTTTTCTTAATACACTTGTTTTTTTCATTCATGCACATTTTAGATTTTGAAAACTTTTATGGGCTTGCGTTTTTGCATCAATAATCTCAATTAGCAATAATCGAACTGTTGATCGAGCCATTGAACGTTTCTCTGCAAGCCTATCATCAGCTGACGTGTCCCCCCTCCACACCCCCCACTATTTTTTGCACACGTTTTACGATCCAGTCCCGTGGATGCAAAAATTCCCCAATCAATAGGACATTGACACCAGTCCGCCTACCGTCTTGTTCACAGCTATAGGTGTGAGTTCGGGCGTCCATAGTTGATGGAAGGAGCATTCCCGGGAGGCGGGTGATCGTGTGAGTCAGTAATTTACATTGTGCAGATTTTTTTTCTGACCAAAAGACCTAAAGACTAAGAATTACTGACCGTCTATCTAATCATTAGTTACCTGTGTTTCCAATGAAATGAACTAATCATAACTAACCGTTATCTCCATTGTCAAGCAGCTTGTCCTTACATTCTTGTATTAATCGCCAAATCAACTACTCACGAACCATAAAGATACTAGCATCATGGTTAATGATTTAGACGGTTTATGTTTTGGTTATTTTTTATTTTAAAGGACTTATTCAAAATTCATAGTAAATATTTAAATGACGTAGATAGATGCTGATTATTTGAGGCAAAATTCTTTGATGTAAACAAGAAAAGTAGAAAGCATATTTCTGTCTCGTGTTTAAATCCATAGTTCGTGTCAAAGCACATTGTAACGGTAAAAAATATCAATTACTGATAATGTCGCCATGATGATCTCCATCCTGTCTACATGATAGCGTATCATGTACCACAAATCCTATGCCTATCATACTATCACTCACAAAATGACAACTTTTTTTTATTGTATCCCCGAGGATGGTATCCAGAAGAAACACGGGACAAAATTTCAAATCTACGTGTTTGTTGGGGGGGGGGGGGTGTGTGAATTAAAATCCACCCTAGCACCAAGACAGTCAAGGAAAACTAAAAGTCAATATCACGAAAGGCCGGTCAGTCACGTGACAATGTCACAGTGTACCAAAAGGATCAGGCATTTCTTGGGGGGATGGGGGAATGGGGGATAGTCCATCAATAAATTCTTGATAGGATTACGCCCACGTCTCTATAATCTATTCCTTTGGATGTGTTCTTAACCTTTAAAAGTAAACACATCCATCCTGTACCTGGAGAAATCGATCAATTAACCGATACGCCGCGGCTCACGGTCTGAACTGGTCACGGTTTTTCTTACCTGAACTGATCACGAGGTACGAAGCCTTTTATTTCAAGGTCTTTGTTTATTCGGATACTTATTACTTTTAAATCCCTTAAATTAACCTCACCGTCTTGTCAGTCGAGATTCAACGGAAGAACAAACGTAAATAAACGACCATGTAGGTCTTATACAAATGAGACGTAACTAAAAGTATTGATTTTGTTCAATATAATACGCACCGCGCGACAGACTAGCTTAAACATTTACAAACTAAACGTGACTGATCTCACGTGCTGTAAAACACGGGGATGTGGTCATTGAGGGCTGGAGTGAACCTTCAGTGACCCGTGAATGTCAACTGTAGCAGACGGCAACACATGCGACACATAGGTGGATAAAGATAAACTAAAATTTCATTAAATTTAATTATGGTACATTCGAACCATCTGCAATTTTAATACAATATATTGTTAGGTGACACAAGTCTATGTGCAAAATTACAGCTTAATAGGATGACGGGAAGTTTGTCATTTTTTACTTTCGTTTTTCCGCGGGACCACGACAGAGAGAGAGGGAGATTGATTATATATAGAGAGAGGGGAGTTAGAGAGCGATGAGAGAGAGAGAGAGAGAGAGAATCAAAAGATGGTGAATTTAATAGATTGGATTTTAAAAAGACCCACTTCCCGTAATCATACGCACTGAAATTTTGCACATAGACTTTTGCCACTTAACAATGCATTCTATCAAAATTTCATATCAATCGAATGTACTGTAATTAAATTCATTAATTTTTAGATGATCTCTACGTATCTCTTTGTAGCATGTTTATGCTTGTATGTCATGCGGTCCGTATTTTATTGAATATACTTTTATAATATTTTCCAGATCTGTAATAGTTTTTGCTAGTCTGTACCGCGGTGCGCATTATATTGAACATAATCAATACTTTTGGTTACGTCTGAAATATCAGGTATTTACAGTACAGTCAAAATTGTGTTTCTACGTGTTGTTTTATTGCATGTCTCAATAATATTTAAACATTCGATACGGGTTTTCAATATTTAAGTTGGTATTGTATTATATTTCCCACAGATTTTTTCCTCATGACATCTTTCATATGTGAATTATTGTGCACTTGTTAAAAGTTCATTAGTCGTATTACTGGTGTTCTGAGATAGAATGAAACCTCGTACCCCCGACAACACCACATTATTACTTTGCAGCAAACTAGATGATGTCACGCAAGTGATAAGTTAGATCAAAGCACACCTTTGATATTTAGCATGACACCTTTTATTTTCTTTAAGAAAGAGAAACTGTATCTTAAACATCGCATGTGAAGAGCCATTGAACAGTCGGCAGAAGATTTACATGGCGCGCCATGAGTCATACGGCACATGACACTAAAAAAACACCAGCCTGCCCTTTAATAAAGTTGTGAGAAAAATTATTTGAAATGTGAAATCCTATTTATTTACCACTGAACGTCTGGTTTTAGTTGCCTTGGCAATAAATATTTACTTGGTTGAAAAGAAGCAGCAAGAAACAAACTCCATCCATGCACGCAGGAATGCTGCGTTTCATACTGCGTACTACTGATTTATTTTTTAAAAAAAGATTAGGATGTGTGGTTGGGGAGGGGGGCTCCATTTTCAACCAACATAGAGCTTTTGCGAAGAGTATGAGCTGCAAATTTGTAGTCCACCCACTTGCGGAACTAACAATGTTGTTCTTGAACAATGTTATCTTCAAGCTGCGCTAACGCGTGGCTGAGCCTCCGCGTAGATATTTAACCGATTCCGCGCAGCAGATTAGAGTTACTGTCCAGCAAATTTGGTAAAATTGCAAGAAAATGGATGCTGTGGATATTTGCTCACAAGTTTTTCTATTTCGCACACGGGCCTAAGAACCTTAGAGGGTCTTGCCTATTTATATTCTCATAATACACAAATAGTTCCTTAATATGTGTTTTAAAATTATTTGAAAAAAAAAATAAAAATTTTTTGCAATTATATTTCAAAGCTGTCTCAAAACTAAGTGAATGAGAACCGCTCCTTGTGCATAAATTTAATCTCATCGGTTATTTCTGCTGTGTCTTTTGCCATTTAACCGCTAAACACACGGGGGTCGGTGGATTGGCCACGAGTGGTCTCTCAAGTACTCTCGGCCATGTCCTCGGTTATGGCTGCCGCCAATGAAGGGAAGCCTACGAGTGCACTCGTGACGTAGCTGTCCCTCTCCTGCCATACCTGCAGCTGACGGATCGATACATTTTGGCTAAATTTAACTAAGTGCTTATAAGCCACGAACTTAAGTATTTACTAAACAAACATGTATGAGATTTAGAAATACAAATTTGTGTAAGGTTTAGAGACCCTATTAGGTGTTGAATTAATAATTAATAAATCCCTTTCTTCGAACAATTTATGATGAAATTTCTAATAAGTCCTTGCCGCTATAAACATTTATTCTTGATGGAATAAACATTATTGTCATATATTTTATTATTGAATTCATCAAACACAAACGACTTATGTTCAGAAAGACTTAGGGTCAGAAAGACTTAGGGTCAGAAAGACTTAGGGTGAAAAAGACTTAAGGTCAGAAAGACTTAGGGTGAAAAAGACTTAAGGTCAGAAAGACTTAAGGTCAGAAAGACTTCAGGTCAGAAAGTCTTCGGGTCAGAAAGACTTCGGGTCAGAAAGACTTAAGGTCAGAGAGACTTAGGATTGGAAAGACTTAAGGTCAGAAAGACTTAAAGGTGAAAAAGACTTAAGGTCAGAAAGACTTAAGATGAGAGAGACTTCGGGTCAGAAAGACTTAAGGTCAGAAAGACTTAAGGTAAGAAAGACTTAAGGTCGGAGAGACTTAGGATTGGAAAGACTTAAGGTCAGAAAGACTTAAAGGTGAAAAAGACTTAAGGTCAGAAAGACTTAAGGTCAGAGAGACTTAGGATTGGAAAGACTTAAGGTCAGAAAGACTTAAAGGTGAGAAAGACTTAAGGTCAGAAAGACTTCGGGTCGGAAAAACTTCGGGTCAGAAAGACTTAAGGGTGAGAAAGACTTAAGGTCAGAAAGACTTAAAGGTGAGAAAGACTTAAAGGTGAGAAAGACTTAAGGTCAGAAAGACTTAAAGGTGAGAAAGACTTAAGGGTCAGAAAGACTTAAAGGTGAGAAAGACTTAAAGGTGAGAAAGACTTAAGGTCAGAAAGACTTAAAGGTCAGAAAGACTTAAGGGTCAGAAAGACTTAAGGTCAGAAAGACTTAAGGTCAGAAAGACTTAAGGTCAGAGAGACTTAAAGGTGAGAAAGACTTAAAGGTGAGAAAGACTTAAGGTCAGAAAGACTTAAAGGTGAGAAAGACTTAAGGGTCAGAAAGACTTCGGGTCGGAAAAACTTCGGGTCAGAAAGACTTAAGGGTCAGAAAGACTTAAGGTCAGAAAGACTTAAGGTCAGAAAGACTTAAGGTCAGAGAGACTTAGGATTGGAAAGACTTAAGGTCAGAAAGACTTAAAGGTGAAAAAGACTTAAGGGTCAGAAAGACTTCGGGTCGGAAAGACTTAAGGTCAGAAAGACTTCGAGTCAGAAAGTCTTGAGGATAGAAAGGCTGGGGAGTCGGAAAGACTGAGGGGCCAGAAAGACTTGGGGTTAGAAAGTGTTGGGGTCAGATAGACTTGGGGTCAGATAGACTTGGGGTCAGATAGACTTAAGAGTCAGAAAGTCTTGAGGATAGAAAGGCTGGGGAGTCAGAAAGACTTAGGAGTCAGAAAGACTTAGGGATCAGAGAGATTTAGGGTCAGAAAGACTTAGGGTCAGAAACTCTTGGGGTCAGACAGACTCAGGGTTCAGAAAGACTTAAGGGTCATAGAGACTTAGGGTCAGAAAGATTTATGGTCAGAAACACTGAGGGTAGTAGAATAGGAATTTCATCAAATGCGTCATACTAAGAAAAAATGATTTAGTTTAAATTCAGTGGGAGGTTGCCTGACAATAAATTCTGATGTCATTAAGCACCGAACCCCGCGATGTGTCTTCGCATAATTTACGCATGCGCCATTTGCACTTCTTAGAAAAATAGTAAACTTCAATAATGTATACGTAAATGTTCTTATAGAAAATATATGACTTCTACTTCTACCAATCACATTAAACCGTTGGAGGTCCAGTCTGTATTTTTTCCGAGAGCGATCTCAAGCAACTTATGTCATTTTGATGTCAACACACGCGAAGTTTCATTTAGCTTCTAGTTATCTATTGCCATAAGATTCAAATGTCAAGTGTCCGAGGCCAAGTAATTTTTGAAACAATGTCTCGTGTTGCCGCGCTGTGAAAACTCGCCGGGGGGCAGGAATGTAGTCATTTTTTGTGGCAGAGGAATATAAAAGCAGAGTTTACAACTTTCGTGGTATGGTACACAATTGTTTGGGACCTCTGCTGAGACGCGGTAAGTTTATTGCACAAGAGTTCGGGACATCGGGTTAGAGTGTATCCGTTATTGCCTAGTAAAATAGATAAACTTTTTATACGGGAACAAAGAAGGCTTTCAAAATTCACTTTTTGATTACGCACAATCGTATAATAGACAGTTAGGGAGGGTGCCGCCGGGCTCCGCCCTCCCGCCTTTTTTGACAGGAAGGGCACTTCCTTTCTGCATGAAGGGCGCTTCCACCCAGCATGAACGGCGCGCCCACCCTACATGGAAGGCATGCAATTTTAATTAACTTCAATCCATTTCTGGCTTTTCGACATTACTTAGAGAAAATACGCGGCGTGAAAAAAATGTGAAAAAAGAAAGCCCTCCCATCTCTTCTTTAGGACTACACCACTGGTAACAGAGTCTCAGAGGCGGATACATCAGAATATGACAAGAGACCAAATGTTACTGCATGTTTAATAAATTATTTTGTATATTTGATGGTTGTATTCATGGTACTTTTGAACTTACGAGTTCTGTTTATCTGTTTTCTTTTCTTTACATTGACAGATTTCTCTCATCCGCTTAGTATTCTTGAAAGAGATTTTTCTGGATCTATGAGAGTTTATTGAACGCGTTTACAGAGCCATGTAACAGTATATGTAAATGTATATTAGCAAACAAGACAATGAACAGAACATGATTAATTTTTAAAAAAAAATATATTTCACGCCTTAAAATAATTGGGTAAATGAGAACATGTTTAGTCTGAACACTGTTAGATATAATACACATGTGACTCACTGCATCAAACAACAAATTGAACCAACCAATCGAAAAAACTAACCTTGAGATTAGCCCTCATTATTATATATAGAACGAAGATCTCTAGCGCTGGTTGGAGTTGAAAAAATAAATCCTTCAACTCCGATTAGTCAAACGACTCTGTATTTGGTCAGTAGCCTAGCACAATACCACGTGACCAGTGATGCACGCCTCAACTGACCTGCAATAGATCCACGACAAAGTTCAAACTTTTAATCAGCGCCATCTCAATCCTCCACTCATTATGAGTTTAGGAAAGTGGTTCTGAGAAAGTGGGGTGCGCCCCACATTGGGGTCGCGACGCTCCGTATAGAGCGACTCAGCAGAGGTTTTCTTTAAAAAAAAATTATAGACAAATGATACTATTAACAGTCACAAGAGGAGGGGAGCGAAATGTTTTCTTCCGTCATGGGGGCATGATAGAAAATAATTGAGAAGCACTGGCTTAGGACGACTGAGGCGGGGAATACAAAGGTTTAATTTGTAAAATAAGATGTTTAATCGCACATGACAACCGAAAACATAATTACTAGAACCCCAAGCTTTTAAACTAAAATTGATTTCTAAGTTTTAAATTGCACCGCGTGTTTACGATGACATCCCTTATATACCGAAGATTTTGTTTAAATAAACGCAATCGCATAACATTACTCTAACGTAAAGATATGCATTAAGAAAAGAGTTATGAAAAAATAATAAACACGATCATTCTCACGATTAATTTTGCCAACCTTTGATTCCAATATAGAAAAGTTAAGAATTTTAAGCCTTCACCTTCCGCCTGCACACCCCCACCCTCCCCTCGATGCTTATCTTCCCAAGCTTTCTCCGCCTAAACCATTGACTTATCACGTTTATTTGTAATACGTTTCTAATTGCACGTCCTTGCCTGCTGAGTCGAGATGTCACAACCCAAATGTGATAACAACACATTTTGCTCTTGGAATTTCAACTCGTGGCTTACACTGCCAGGTGTGGCGTAAACGCGTCTTATAACTTTATCGGATCTGCGTGAGTGTTGGAAATCAGGGTCCCTTGTTACAACGAGATCACAATTAATACTATGGTACTGAGTTAATTTACATCTATACTGAAATCAGACCATCAAATCTAAAAATAAATACACAAGTACGTGAGGGAGTGAAAATAATTTTTAAAGAAAAAGAAAAACAAACAAACAAACAAACAAACAAACAAACAAACAAAACAAACAAACAAAGAAAAAACACCTCGAAATGTCTGTGCGAAAAAACTACATTCATTATTTTACGTTGATCTCAAACAATTGAACTGTGTCGGTAGTTTTTGAATAGCCTTCAGGAATTGGGCCACGTTAAAGAAGATGAATATTGTATCAGGTGATGCCGACGAATAGACATAAAAGTAGGTTGTAAAAAGAAAAGAAGGGTCTAAAAATCTTTTATCTGTGGGCAGTTGTCTATGGCTGACCAAGTGCTTGAGTTTTGAAATATTTAGAATGTATTTTAAAAATATATGTCAATGGTCATTGCATGTTAACATTTATTTTAAATTCTAAGCAGGTATGTGTTCACAATAATACAGATTGTAGTGTTGAGTGTAGAGGGATGTGTGGTAGCAAATGTTGGGGATAACACGTGTTATAGGATGTGGGGGTCTGAGGTTTGTGGATAACACATGTTATAAGCTGTGGGGTCCGAAGGTTGTGGACAACGTGTATTATTGAATGGGGGTTGTAAGGGATTTGAGGAAGGATTCGCATGCGCGAATGCCTTTCTCGTACTTACTTGACACATAAAGTAATAATGCATCCATTGAAACTGCCAAAATGACTAAATGTGGAGAATGAAAAGAGGGCTTACATTTTAACCCCAACCGGCATCAAGAATCGCAAACCTATTGTAGCTCATAATTGTTTAACTTTTTTTTTGTTCAACAGCCTTCACCCTCACAAGGTCGCACTGACGCCCCCCGTCAACCAGCAGGTGTCTAACTAACCACAGATCTTTCAGCTTTTGAGAAATATCCTGACAAATGTTTGGTCCTTGACTAGTGCTACTCATTATCGCCAACTCACCGTGGCACGCGTGCGAAAGTGGGATACCACCAACGTTGCGCAGATAGGCAATACTCCCCTTTCGCACTCGGCCCCGCCTCGGTCTCCAGTCGTCTACAGTTGATAAAGGCCAAAGGTATGTGACTCTGGAGAGTCACAGATAACGAGCTGCGTCGGAGGAAATGTTTTATATTGAGGTATACTGACGTATTGTAGAGAGCGACCCGCTGTTGTGTTGAGGTGGGTTTTTGTGGATGCATGAAGTTTGGATAGTGTTCACGTGGGTGGAGAGGTGTGAGGATTAACATTGGATATGGTCGTGGGATCAGGAGTTCGCATCATCCTGCCCAAAGAAAAATTGCTTAACGGCTAACTTCGGGGATTAGCAGCTCGAGTGAAATGTGATTTCTGGTGGATAACATGTACGTCCTGGATGGATCGTGGATCCCCGACTGGATTGTGGGCTTCATCCACGCACACGATGGGCACAGGTTTGTCCAATAGGATACTGTGGATTACGTCAGTTGCTGTTGTTTTGCTCCTACCGACCAACCACTCAGCGGCAGCAGGTGAGTGCAACATAGTTCTACTTTACGTTGTTTGAATTTGAGTAGAGAAATGTATATGACTTATCTAACAATATGAGAATGGGAAACTCAATCCTAGTGGCCAGGTGATGTTATAAATGTTGAGATTACGTCATTTTGTTTACTTTTTTATACCCATTGTTGCTAAGACATAATTTAATTAAAAAATTTTGTTAGAAAAGTATAATTTTTTTTTCAAGAGTTTAAAGTTTTTTAATTTGTTTTATTAAAAAAAAATTACCAATTGATTCCAGTCCAGGATTAAGTCTGAGATTTTCTTTACATGGGCTGATTCATCAGCGTAAAATAAACTAGATTCAGATATTTTTTAAAAGGTACCATTTTCAATGTAAACAGAATATTATTTCAAGATCCAAAACTAAAACATCATTCATCTACCGAGATCATCATATATTGGTTAATATCAGGGCCTCATATCTGTTTCTGTTATCCCCTACCCCCCCCCCATCAAAAGCTAAAACATCATTTATCTACTTAAGCCGATATCATCATATTATGGTTAATATCAGGGCCTCATNCCCCCCACACACACATTGCCAGGATTTATTTATTGAAAACCCAGTATGTAACCAATTCGTGTATCCATGTATCCAGAGCCATGAGCTAACAATCCTCGTAACAACGCCGCCATAATTAAACTCAGATATCCAGACACCACGATAGTCCCTGTCGTAGCGTGCAAACTATTATTAACAAAGCATACCTTACTTTGGTGAGGGGGTCAACTTTTGATTGTTATAACAGGATTATCCATTCGATTTAATAACCGCCGTATAATCCATCTACCTGATAGGCTCTGATATGATTAAATTTATGTTTTAAACTTCGTATTTAACCATGTTGGTTAATCAGTTAGCAGAGAGGCGTAACTAGGGGGTGGGTGTTGCGGACGCACCAAGTGACTCCATCGCAAGGGGTGACTACATCGCAAGGGGTGACCCCAGATCGTAAAATTTGGTATTATCCCGTTACTTGGCACTAGCAGACTCGGAGGAGGTCTATGAGGTAAGTCGGCAAGACGTGAGGGGGTGACACCATGAGCTACCGAACTGGGTGACTGTCGGGTGACACCAACCCTGGTGACGCCACTGTAAGTAAGGACCAACATTTGCTCAAACCCCAATCCTCATTGAATCCCTTATTGCAGCCCTTCCGTATCCCGACCACTACTGCACTCTACATGGACACCATGTCACCTTCAGTTGCCGTGTTCCACAGGGAATCTTTTCCCAACAATTAAATAGCGAGATAGGACCGCACGAATATCAGTTTGGATTGCTTGTTTTGAATTGGTTTGGAGGGTGCGGGAAGGCGGTTCAACAATGACGAAGGAGAGATAATGTTAAGCTAGTGGTTCTCAAATGATTGTATTTTGTGTACCTTTGTTTGATAGATCTTATTTGCAGGTGGGTTAAAACGACATATGGAATTAGTTCCTGGTTAGATTTTGAGAAAATGTGTTTATACAGTGGACATTAGTAAAGTGTGTCGGTATTGAATGCTAATACATGATGGTAATCAAAGAAATTCAGGGATGAAGTATTAAAGATGAAGTTTACGATATCTGAAACGTGTAGGGTTTTGTACAAGAAATATTTAATATGCATTAAGTCAAACGTATATGATATCTTGTGAGGGATATTCTCTAATTCTTTGAACCCTGTGCGATGAGATTTTTCTTTTCTTCTGTGTAACCAAATCAAAATTAGGGATCTTTAGCGTACAAGACAGACCCTTGTTTCTTGAGTGATGTCTTTTCATGTATTGTTGTATTGTTGTTTTTTGCATTGTTGTCCTTAGCTTTATATCAGTTTTCTTTTAAGCATAAAATTATAGATCTAGTACTATTAAATATTCCGGTACTACTTTTATCCTAAGAATGAACATAACGCAACAGGAAGTTTTTTTCCCCCTCTTATTCTTTACTTTTTCTTCTGCATTTCTTATTACCCACCTCTGTTCCCTCTTAATATCACCCGTCTTCATAGAGTTATGAACACTGTTAGGTATATCCCAACACAGCCCTAAAAGAGTCAATAGTTTTACCCGCGATAACGTTTGGCTTTGGCGAGTTGTTTTTTGGTCTCGTCTTGTCCTCGTCTGTTGTTCGTGGGCAGGTAAGGGACCGCTCTGTCAAGACAAATAAAACTAATTTAAAAATGTGGATCGGTGTCTGTCGACCTTGTCTGAGTGCCGCGCTGGCTGTGTGCCGTAGTTCAGCGTTAAGTTTTCTGTTATAACAATGAACACTTCTTGAAAATTTGTTCCGTTAAGTTGTAAGGTTAAATAGAAAAAAATATCGAAACTTTACTTTACCAGTATGACATACAGATTTTTTAAATTGATTTTTGTTTTTATATTTAAAAAGAAATTCTTAATACAGAATCACAATAGCCATGCCCTACTTTGAGATAAAAAAAATTGCCTTTTTGCTTTAGCTTTTATATGACCCCAACCCCAAATCTGTTGTCAAGTAAGGCATTGGCTACAATTTTAGTAGTTTCATCCTGAACTGTATCTCCCTTAAAATTTGCAGTCAAAAAATACTTGTAGAAGCAAAATAATCTTTAGGAAATAATAGATTCTATATATAAATACGACCAGATAAATAAATAATAATAATAAATCTAGTGATGCAACGCTTTCATTCGGATACTTGTTAATGGTATATTACGACATTGTTAAAACGTCGAAGTTAGTCGAATAATTTTGAAAGATTCTTTTTTGTCATCTGAAATACAAAGATGGGATTCCGTTGCATTTTCGTAAAGAATTCAAAATTTTAATAATGCCATGTGCAAATATAGACTTCTTTGAATTTATTCATTTCTTTTCAAATCAAGACTTTGTACTGGTGTGTTAAACAGGATTACGTCCTGTAACGGTCTCAGAGTACATGTTTGGGGGGGGGGGAGAGAAAAAAACTGTCTTTAGAAAATGGGAATGTTCAACGAGAATTAATCAAATAATCTGGATCTTATCACTTGTATGTCGGCCCCGAAGTATTATATTCCGCAATAGACAGTGTATACACATAGTCAAACACGTCTTTTTGGAAGGGGTGGTCCCAGGGGCAAAGGCGTGCGGTGGCGTTAAGTACACACACACACACACGCACACACACACACACACACACACACACACACACACTCCGCTCACACATATTCACATATACATGCACACAGAAACAAACAGTACAAGGTGTACATATGAAGAATATATTCATAACAATGTATAAGGACACGGAACAAGCGTTGTAATATTTTGTCTATTTCCACACACTTACACATCTGAGTATGCCTACGAGGCATGTAGTTAGTAGAATATAGATTCAATACATGTAACCACACAGAACTTATATTACTTACATGTACACTTACACGGAACAAGCCGTTGTAATATTTTGTCTATTTTCACTCTTACCCATATGTGTGTACCTACGAGGCATGTGGTAAGAAGTACATATATATATAACTCACATGTACACATACGGAACTCATATAACATACATGTACACACACGGAACTCATATTACTTACATGTACACACTCGGAACTCATATTACTTACATGTACACACTCGGAACTCATATTACTTACATGTACACACTCGGAACTCATATTACTTATATGTACACACTCGGAACTCATATTACTTATATGTACACGGGACAATGTGTACATATATTTTGTAGACGTAAATACTCGGAACACATATTACTTACATGTACACGGGACAATGTGTACATATATTTTGTAGACGTAAACACGGAAAGAAACAAGCTGTAGGAGGGCTGTGAACAACAAACAATCGAAAAAAAGCATATAAAGAAAATGTAGATGGACAGGACACATACCCATTGACAGGACACATACTCATTGACAGGACACGTACTCATTGACAGGATACATACTTATAAAATTTAAAAAAAACAAAAAAAAAAAACAAACAAACAAAAAAACAACAACAACAAAAAAAAACCAAAACAAAGCAAAACAAACAAAACAAAACAAAACTACCCAAAGAAAACAACATCAGTTCAAACATAAGTGTTGATTTTTGACAGTTGCTCTTGCTCAGTCCAGTTTTAATAATGCAATACATAAAACATTAAAAATCAATTAATCGAAAAATTCCTCAAAATACTTGGATCCAATTAAGTAAATACACCTACCCACACCACCCCCATTTTGTTTTTTAAATTTAAAAATTAAAACAAAAATTCCCAGCATCCATTTATTTGTGCAATAATTAACAAAATTTGCTTCGCGGCAGTTCTCAAGTGATGCGTAAAGTAGGTCAGATATGTGTGCAGCCGCGAAACTTAAAGTGAAAAATTCCCCCCCCCCTCTTTTTTTTTTTTGTTAAGCTCAACGAAAAATGTCTTTATGTTGTGTTGGTCATTATAAAATGTAAATAATAATCTTCAAAATGAGAATTACGCGGAACTCAGCTATAAAACTGAACAGTTTAAATTATATGTTTGTGTCTTCTGTTTTCTTTTCTATTCAAATTATAAATGAATTTTTTTTTCTGTGGAAACTACCATTTTAAAGATTTTACTTTTATTTCATTTTAAAGTAATATTAAACGTCTTACCCTGTGACAGAAATAAAGGAGAGAGTTGTCGGCCATAGCCCCCTTGTGGTGATAATAAAAACTAATTACCCGCCCCGTGAAGTTGTGTGGAGCTATGCAAACAGAACCTCACAATCGGTCCAAACCCCTGCCGCCCCGACCCCCACCACTTCTTCCAGCTCCTCTCTACGGTCCCTTTCAGCCGCTGGCTGGTTATTGAATGACGATCGTTTGTGGCCTCCAGGTGAACCCTCCCGTCATGGCAGTCCATGCCCTTATGGCGGCACTGGGTGTGAGCTTTGACCGAAAGAAACGCTCTCGGCGTCCGCAACCAATGAATACTTTCTTTGGTGTGAGGCTAAATGAAAAACTCACATTGTGAATATAAATAGAGGTGAGTGAACGCAAAGGAAATTCGGTGTGTATGTGTGTGTGTGTGGGGGGGGGGGGCTGGCGATTCACAGCCAGTGTAATTATTTATTACACGAAATAGAAGTTAGCGTTCTTCGTCAAATGGTACGTGAACTACGTGTGTGTCTCCGGGGGTGGGGCGGATGCGACCTCTACGCTTTGTGTTCCCGTGTCTGATTTTGTATTAGAAATTTGTGATCTGTGGGCGTTAAGTTCGTAAGGGCGGGGGGCTTGGAGGAGAAAACAGAAACACTAAATGAACTTTCTCAACGGCAACGGAACAACTCAGAATGATGCATCTTGAACCCACGTATCACCGTGTGGCGAGGATATGCACAGAATATAACACCAAATTTAGTGATTAAATTCGGTATGAAACCTTTTGTCCTTTTCTTGCACGTCAAAAAGTGTTCGAATGCGAATACTTTTGTTGCATTGACAATATCTTCTTTGTTCAGGGTAGTTATACTGTATGTCTGCAATTAATTTTGAAAAATTAGATTTTTAAAATAAATACACACAATTAATTCGATTATTCTCATACTAAACTTTAAAAAAAAAAAAAAAACTAAGATTTTTAAAAGACAGACTCAGCACAGCAATTATTTAGAAATTTCTGAGTCTATTTTTTAAAATTTGTTCTTTCTTTAACAAGATTTAGTAATTTTATAACCAATCAAGTAAGCTATTTGGGGGAGGGGGGGTGTAACGCTATAGTTTCATCACACCGAGTGTTATATACAAAATTATGTTATTTTTATATAAGAAATTTAGCGCTGAACAAGTCCGTCATTTTATCATTTAAGTAACTACAGATCAACCCCTTCGTTTTTTTTTAAAAAAAGAACCAGAAGAAAAGCATTTTGCGTTCAAAGATTTGTTGCTTTATTTGTAGGAAAGAGCACGAAGAATAATTTATACAAGTTCTATTAGAAGTGCCAATGTGAAGACTCATTGGGTTTAACTGTTTTTAAGTGCAGTAAAATACGAGACACTGTTTTGAGCAGTAAATTTCGTTTCCAACTGAGCAACGTGAACCATGGCCGCATTAACGCTTTTAAAATCCTATAAATCCATGAACAGAAATTGTTCTTTCGGTCAAATAACGTGACCATAAAGTCTTCCAACGAGAAGACGTGGAGAGATTTTTAAGAGGCCGCATGTAGAGATAGCGAGAAATAATTGAATTTATTAGCTTAATTTTGATAGGGCAACCATACACATATTTTTCCCCCTCTTTGCTTGGCGGCAATGCAACATTTTTAGTTTAAGTCATATCTGAGAGACGGACTGAAGTTTACTAAATGTATGTGGATAGTGGTGGGGATGGGCGGTAAATGAATGGGCACTGAACTGAAGTTAAAGATGTGTCTGAAATAAATATAATCAGTGGCACTATATCCTATATAAGGATACTGGTGTGCTCAGTTATATTCTACAAGTAGGACCCATTTATTGTAGTTCTTCCTCCCTGCTTGTTGCTGTTTGTCCTTTACCAACGTCGTATCGGGCTTAAAAGAATGTGCTTCTCGGTTTATATGTAAGTGTTATCTTTGCTGCCTATCAGACCGCTCTTATTTCTATAGGTGACCTGCCCAATGCTGTCTTTTAAAAATCATTGACAAATTGTTGTAGTTCTTTTATCTTCTCCAACCATCATTTTACCACACCGGAACTGTGATAGAGGCCTGTAAATAAAAATATTTAATGAAGACTTACATAGCCGAAGGGCGTAGCAAATGGAGGGGCAGGGGGGTAAATATCTCCCCGGGCACCGAGGAACAGGGGTTTCATTTTCAGGCTTTCAACTTTACATTATAATAAATGAAAAAGGTAATAAATCGGTAGAAGGGTCGCCAAAGTTATTGATTTTTCTCAGGGCACAAAGTGTCCTTGCCACGCGTCGGTCATTAGCTGATACAGGCATGTGCATGCATAAAAAAACACAAACACGGCACATATTTCTGACAAATAAATAGCTATTCAACAAGTCGTGTTAACAATGCGTGTACAAACTTAATCACCATTTCAAATCAATGGTTTCTCCTTTCCTACAAAGTAAACACGCTATCCATGACGTTTAATAGAAAAAATTTCAACGGTTGTTATAAATGTAAATATGAGTAAAAAAAATTCCTTAACTTTGCCTTAGCACAGGTCATTGTAAAACACTTCAGGGTTAAAAACAGACTATTCAGTTATTATATAACGTCTTTCTACATTACGGAATAGCTCTGCGTTTCCTCTTACCAGTCCGTTTCTATAGCATTTCAAAGACTAGCTATAAAATATTTGATACAAAGAAACAAACAAGGTATCCAAGGGAATGAATGCAAAGACTCAGCGTACGGACGAGTTATCCTTTAAACATTTTTTTTTATATAGAAATGCCTAATGTCGTTTCAATAATTTTACGTAATGCGTCCGTTCACTTCAGTGCGTAATTCATTTCATCTCCTTTTTAAGAAACGAGATGAAATAATTGCATGCAGTCAACAGAGGCAGAACCTCTCGCGTACGGCTGTCATGGACTAGAATGTGGCAAATCGCTCTTCTAGAGACTCGACACTATATATATATATATTTTTTTTTTTAAAGACCTAAATTTTTAATTATTCCTTTTCTTTTCAAATTTGATTTTACATTTTTTTTGACACCATTCATCCGGAGCAGTCGGTTATAGCGAAATTTATAATCCGATAAACGGGGGACAATCGAATAAGAGCGTTATATTTTGTTGAAGATGAATCGAGTTGTGTCATGCAGAAGGTGGAAAGACGTTTACGCTAAATTAAGTGCTTGGAGTAGGATTTTCATGATGGTGAAGCCACGAACGGTGCGCAAGAGTACAAGCCGGTGCACATGGGTTGTACAGTTAAGCGCAACTTCTTTATTTCGTTTGGAAACGGCAAACGCATTGTAAAATACGGAAATGTTTTGAAAAGAGGGATTGTATCAATGAATGAGCGTGTGTTAAAAGGGTGTTTGTGTGGTGGTGATACAAAGGATCATCATCACAAAGAAGATGATAGCTTCAACATAATTTGAGATATTTGATGCGGAAGACACTGTCAGTGCAGTTTACTGAACATTTAAAATGGTGGGTTAGAGCATACAAAAATTAACTCACTGGAATAATTCACTTGAAGTTCCCATGAAACAATGTGCTTGATACTCTATACACGGAGCGTTAGCTAGAGGTTCGAGGTTTTAATATATTTGTAAACGCTTTTTGGTGTGGGGAAGGGATGCCGAAGATAAAGTGCCCAACCTATGAACACAATGTGTAGTCACACCTTTAAGTAGAATCACAGAGGTCAGAGGTTTGGCAAGCGCAGTTTTTCTGGTCTTGTTATAGAGACACGGAATTTTTGTTTGGGTGGCTATAGCGCCATAGTTCTGAATATTAAAGAAAAAATACTGACTACTGACAGTGAGTCAATTTTTGTGAGTTCAGGTATATCATTGAAATAACTGAATACTGACTAACAGCTTCGCTACCGTGTTAAACGAAACAACAAGGGTTTAGTTTTGCTAAATCTTTAAAATAATCGGTAAAATAAAAGTTTGAATGAGAATCGTTTTTCTAAACTCAAGAATCAGGTCACGTAAAGTGAAGACCAAAGTCAACATGTTTGTAGGCTCGTTACACCCACACGTCTATCTAACTGCAGATATTGCTGTCCCCTTCACAAGTCCTACTTTCTACTGCAGATATCGCTGGCCCCATCAAAAGTCCTACTTTCAACTGCAGATATCGCTGTCCCCATCAAAAGTCCTACTTTCGACTGCAGATAGCACTGTCCCCATCACAGGTCCTACTTTCAATTGCAGATATCGCTGTCCCCATCACAAGTCCTACTTTCAACTGCAGATATCGCTGTCCCCATCAAAAGTCCTACTTTCAACTGCAAATATCGGTGTCCCCATCAAAAGTCCTACTTTCAACTGCAGATATCACTGTCTCCATCACAGGTCCTACTTTCAATTGCAGATATCGCTGTCCCCATCAAAAGTCCTACTTTCAACAGCAAATATAACTGTTCCCATCAATCACAATAAACAACTCCCAACTTCCTGAAAGTTTTAATAACACCGAACCTGATAATCGGCGTTTTTATCTATACATCAACTCAAGTCACTTAAACATACAACTAACTTTAGAGGTGTTTTTGTTATAGTAAACATGAAGCAGATTTTTTGGCCAGAAGTTTTGCTTGGCCCAACACACTGGCAGTTACAGAACATTTTCGGGTATTAAAACTGCTTCTCCCAGCATGATGTCCTGTAAAGATGACTGCAACGATGGTTTTATAAGACGTAAATTTGCATAAACAAAAATTGGGTGTGTATAAAATGGGGCAGCAGAATCGCTAGAAAACAAACTTTCGGTATGTGCTATATGGCCTAGTCCGTGTTAGGATGAGGAGCTTAAGATAACTATTTGATAGTGAACTATTTCATCAAATAAAACACTTAGTCTATCGAAGAATCATAGATAGCCATTGTGATAGTTTTGAGTGTACGTAGATGATCTATAGCTCAAGCCGAATGATATTTCTGTGTGTGGATTGTCAACGGAAGTAATATTTTTCCACATAATGTCATTTCACATATGAAAACTTCACACAGATTCGCGGAATAAATTTATTTATTTTTGGACCACTCTCATTTACCTTCTTTAATACCTTTCTTGAGATGTAAGTTAAAGAACACATCTTGAGATCACCAAGGTGGGAATGCTCATTATTAGTCTCTGAAATAGAGCAATTGAATGTAATGGGAGGCTTTGATATCACATGCACGCCTTCTGATCGAAAGTCTGGGATCTTAGGGCTCGCTTTCGCAAGAAAAAAAACCCATCTGTACGGTTTGGACTTCTGATAACTCCCGAAAAATGTGGACCAATATTATAGTATGTTTCTGAAGTTAGCCAAGCAGCACTCGTGCAAAAATGATCATTATCTACTCCCCAAGTACCCGCTATGTGTTACATAGAGTATTCTCGATACAGTGAGTACAGCTGAGAACGAGATAAGCGATACCGCACAGAAAATTGTATGCTACACAGGACGAAACTTCGAAATTTGGAATAATCTTCAAATACAAAAGATTTGATAATTTAATTAATGCGTTAGTTACATGAACGTTATATTTCATTTTTTGTTCACCACACGCTAACAAAATAAAACATGTAAAACCCTTTGAAGTGGTTCAATGAATCCTCTCAGTTTTACATTGAGCAGCTCACATAGTTAAATGCTTAACATTTCTGCAAGTTTTAATATGATTTAATTAATTTCTATGTTTACAGTAGTAACCCACCATTCCTTCACAGGTCGACTTCTGAAATAATTTTTTGATATCTGTTGATATATTGATTAGGGTATATTACTCTTTTGTTTTATAGCATTTTCAACTGTTTTATTCATTTTTCCTAACTACCTACAATGCTGTGCCATATTTATTAATGACCAATTTGGTTTAAATTTATTTCTTTTTGTAGGATAGTAGGTAATAAATATCAAATATATATAATTCTCAATGTAACGTCCGTCACACTACTATTTTTAGATAGCTGCGCACCAAAAATACTCAACAAAAATATATAAGTTGCAATTTATGTACCGATGACGCTACTAATTTTAGAAACCAGCGCACCAAAAATGATTGGGACATCACTCTGTAACGCTACGGAACATAATCAGCATATTTTTTAAAAATTGAAAATATAGACGTAATATCATAATAATTTTGGTTTCGAGATTAACAAACAGTGTGGTGTTTCTCGCTGTGGAATATATGACGTCATTGTTTGAGCTTGTATTTTAATCTTGAAAAGGGGAACGATGTAAAAAGGGCCGTAAATAACTTGGCTGACAACCATGATCGTTTATTTTTACTCGAAATGTTCAATGCAGGGAAATTTTATGAACTAAGGTGTAGCTCTTCTTCGTTCTTATTGAACTTATTCACACACCTATTTTTGGTTGTTGGACACACTGATTCGAACGCTTACAACAACATTCACGTAAGTTACTTGGGCGTTTGAAAAAAGTGTGCGCCCTACAACAACTTGGTTGTATATATTTTAGCTGTTTCAAATGATTCGTACCTTTATGGATTTCAAAGATGTGAAATAAAAATGATTACAATTAATGTTTTGAGTGAGTTAATTTTGTTAACTTGTTGATGTAAACAAGTGTATACAAAGTTTATAATTATTGTTGTGAATATAAAATTATTTCAATTGTTCAAAAAAGGTAAATTAAAGTATTTTTTGTTAGATACTGATTGCACGCAAAATAAGATAAGCATTAAAAAAAAAACACAACTCAACTTTACTTGTTGAATTACTCTTGATACATGAAATACAAATAAACAATCCGATAAATACCCTCATGAAATAAAACTTTGTTTTTAGTACGTTTTTTTTGTTCTGGTTTATTCAGTTTACGCTTTGCAAAGAACTTTAGAAGAAGACTTTGTTTGTAACGCGTGTGTACAGGCAACCTACAGTGTCATACAGCTCTGGGGCCGGTGGTGCTCCGTTGGCCATCATTCGGAGCACGCTGTCGTAGAGCAGCACAAATCTGAGAGAGCACAAAATGATGAAGAAACCTTGCTACGTAGCGGCTTGTTCCTGATCCCCAGCTGGACCTATAATTCTCCATGATACGTGTGAACACGCTGGATACAAGTTAATCCACGACCAACAACACGACCGGGCGAGGGCCCTTATCTCTGAAAATTCCCCAACGTGCTGTTAATTTATTTCAACGACAGACTCGGGCACAGCTTTGATCACGGAGGACATTGACAAAAGGTCGCTAAGCCAGAGATAAAGCATGTTTGCCCCCTTCCAATGTAACAAGTGTGTGGGGATCGTAAATCAAAGAAAGAATTCACATACTTTTTTTATGGTGTACTTCTAATGGAACTCTATGAGCAGGTATACCATAGAAGATACTGAGAGAGTTTTTTTTCAGATAAAGAATTCCATTTGAATAGAGACAAAGCATTATTGGGATTTATTTGATTGATAATTCAAATACGTCGTTTCCTCCAGGTTGCTTCGAAGTTTTATGGGTTTCACATGGATGACCTGCACTCAAAAGAATATCAGATGAATTGATGTAAAAGTGCTTAATCTTGTAAAGGGAACTTTCAGGTATTAGCCATCTTGAAAATTTACCATCACATTTAAGCTAAATGCCTGCTTGTCTGTTGTTAACCTGAACAAAGAGATGAGAACCTCAACTACATACAGAGTTGTTATTAACCTAAACAGAGGGATGAGAACTTCTTCTACATACAGAGTTGTTGTTAACCTGAGCAGAGAGATGAGATGAGGGGGGGGGAGACTCAAATCTGTCGTGTTTGTCTTTTCCATTGTTCCTTTGGTAAGCATGTCACAGTCACTGTTCGTCCTCGGCAGTGAGAAGGTTAGTGAAAAGGGGGGGGGGTCTAAGGTGTATAGTTAAAGACAAACTTCAGCTTTTGGTACATGGCAAAACTTTGGTCATTTTTATAATCATCATTATTTACAATATTCCACGAAGATATAACCATCATATCTCACCAAAGGCGTCCTTAAAATATCTTAAATAAGCAAGAAGGTCATTTGATTAAAACGATTTATGCCGAGGATATCGTTCTAACGTCTAACAGCTGGTTCCCACATTCTGAACTTATCGTCAAGTCACGTAATGTTTACGTTTTATTTATTTGATTGGCTCAAGCGAATATGTGCATGAGATGACTTGGCGTAACGCATTTATCCGTAAAGTTTACAACCTGCCCTCCTTTTAATATATTATCTCCTATTTATTAGCAACACAAACTTAGACCATTCTCCAAACAAAGTAATCAGGTTACATGCCAAACGCGGGTTCTCGACAGAAGGTCATGCATGTGCTCCTTTTAAAAGACGGACTCAGATCTTTTGTATTAAAGAATAAATTAACAAAACAACACAGAATCTATAAGGCGTGTAGAGCTGAATTTGTTTCCGGTATTGAAGTTCACGTGGAATTGAAAATAGAATAAGAAAAAATACAGCTGTGGACGTGTGCTAGTTTAGACGAGATTGTTATTAGTAAATAATCAACATGGAATGCGGGGAAGATACTTCGCCTCGATATTTATTGTTTGGTTACACTTGCTTCCAGAAATATCACCTGGTATACAGTCCCAGCACTGGGAGAGTTATATAAGTCTACAGACGTTGAGACGTCATGGGTGAATGCACTACGGGAGTCCCCCCAAGCGCAGATTCGCTTGAGTGATCTTGATCTAACGTACTCTTCTAATGTTTACGCTGGGGTTGGGGTGCTCTGGGGGTGGGGTGGGAGAGAAGGTAGGTGCGAGAGAAGTCGTGAGGGGGGAGGAGGGTTGGTCTCGATAAGCAGCCCCCATCGCTTCTTAACTTTGTGACTTAAGTATCTGCCATGTGATCCTGTGTCGAGTTTCCGATGTGCTAAACATTGTTCATTCATACGCCACTTTGCGGGGTCGATGTAATCAACTTTTGACTGAGGCATGGTGGGGACAGGGGGCGTGGTTCTCTGTGAGGGGGGCTTATCTCAATATCTGCGTTAATTAGTTTCATGCCGGGGACCACCTGCAAGAGACCGGACTCAGCTGAGAGGATCTGAGTGCCAGCAGGCGGGGTGGGGAGGGGCGCTTCTATCCCGTGTTGGGAATTTCAATTCTCGGCTTCAAAACCCGTCTTTTGACTTTTCTTAAACTGATAATCCCAAGTCAATGGAACATAATCCTTCACTAGAACATGATGATAAGTGCCTGGTAAGATATAAGACTGGATTATTATTATTTTTTAAATATCATCGTTACCATTTAGTGCTCTGTCTGTTATCAATTTCAGGCTTTGTCTGACCAAAAAAAGTAAAGTTAAAATTCGGGTGTCTTCTTCAAGAATACCACATGACCCCGTTTAGGAATTCAAAAGATGAACGGTCTATTTCATTTATTGAAGCGACATCGTTACTAGTTTGAATAAGATTGTACTTTTTTGAGCTCTACAACCCAAAATTTTTTAGCCAGAATATTGTCCGGTCAAAAAAAAAAAAAAAAAGCAACGTAACTTTTTACTTCCTCGTCTTTACGTTAAGTTTTTTTATGTTATGTTTACATGTATGCAACACACAGCAATATCGGCGTACGGTCTCTGTGTTTTTATTCATCGTCTTTCAAGTTTTTCTGTTCTGATAATTTTTGAAAACGGAGTATAATAATATAAAAAAATTATCATAAGTTAAGTTAAATTTGAGGATTGGCAATGTTGTAGATTTTATTTCATATTGTAAACTTTGCCTTAGTTGATCTAAAATTTAAAAAGTCCAATTTTAAAAGACAGTGAAAAATTGTTACAGCATTGTATGAAATTAATTTTTATTCCGGCATCCTTCCGTCTCGTGAGACGATGGTGCATCAACGTTGGGTTGGGTTGCATTTTCTCGAGTGGCTGTGCAGTCCTATCCTTGAGTGACAGTCTTTGCCACAGTTTTTACACACGAGTTCTGTGCTTCTAAATGTTTTAGCCTTTCTCCTAGCTGTTCTGTCTGTAGCCTCCTCCATTCTTCGCTCCTCGGCTACTATGACGCCCTATTTGACAACTGTGCGCCACGTAGATCGGTCTTCTGCCTTACACTCCCATCCACTTGTATGTATTTTGGCTGCTTTCATGTCCCTTTGACAGACATCTTCAAATCGCAAGCGAGGGCGACCTGTTTTCCTCTTTCCTGAAGCAAGTTCACCATACAGGAGGTCCTTCGGGATGCGGCTGGGGCTCATTCTTTTGACATGTCCTAGCCAACTCAGGCGTCTTTCACTAAGAATTGAGAACATGCTTTGGGTATTGGCACGCATTAGGACCTCACTATTGGGCACTTTGTCTTGCCATTTAATACCAAGGATGCGGCGCAGGCATTTCAAATGGAAGCTGTTAAGCTTACGCTCTTGTGATGTATAAGTGGTCCATGTCTCGCTCCCATATAGAAGTGTACTGATGACACAGGCTCGATAGACGCACAGTTTGGTTTTCTCCATTAGCTTGGTGTTTTGCCAGACCCGCTTATTAAGTTTAGCCATTGTTGCGGCTGCCTTGCCAATTCTGCTGTTTATTTCTTCTTCAATGGACAGTGTATTGGAGACCTTGGATCCCAAGTAGGTGAAGCTGTCCACAACCTCCAAGTTTTCATTATCGATATTTATGGTAGGAGGAGGTCGAGTGTCTTGGGCCATGATGTTTGTCTTTTTCAAGCTCATTTGCAGACCAAATACTTTGCAGGCATTGGAGAAGCTTGACACGAGTTGTTGCAAACCAGATTCTGTATGTGCTGTTAGTGCCGCATCATCCGCAAATAGTAGCTCTCGAATTAGGACATCCGTCGTTTTGGTCTTGGCTCGGAGGCGAGAAGTGTTGAAAAGTCCTCCATCAGCTCTGGTATGTAACCAGATTCCCTCACTGCTATCCTTGAATGCGTATCGAAGAAGTACAGAGAAGAATATTGCGAAGAGTGTTGGTGCGAGTACACAACCTTGTTTAACTCCGCTGCTGACAGGGAAGGCCTCTGACTTAGCTCCATCGAACTGCACTGTGCCAAGCATATTTTCATGGAACTGTCTGATGATGGCAAGTAGGTGAGGGGGACAGCCAATTTTTGCCAGTATTTGGAATAGCCCGTTGCGACTGATTAAGTCGAAGGCTTTTGTAAGGTCCACAAATGCAATGTATAGTGGCATCTGCTGCTCTCTGCATTTTTTCTGGAGCTGTCGTATGGAGAACACCATGTCTATGGTAGACCGGACCGGAAACCGCACTGAGATTCTGGATAGACAAGGGATGCTAGGCTCTGTAAACGTGTTAGTATAACGCGGGCAAAGGTCTTTCCAACAATACTAAGGAGTGAAATGCCGCGATAATTATTGCAATCACTCCTATCACCTTTCTTTTTAAATAGTGTCACTATATTTGCATCCTTTAGGTCTTGGGGGATGTAGCCCTGTTCCCAGCAGAGGGACAGAATCTCGTGCAATGGTTGGAGTAAAGCTGCCTTGCCACTCTTTAGAATCTTTGGTGGTATTCCATCATTCCCAGGCGCTTTTCCACAAGCTAGGCTGTCAATTGCTTTGCTCAGCTCTTCCTGTGTGGGCGCGACATCAAGTTCTTCCATGAGTGGCATATCTGGGATGTCATCTAGAGCGGTGCTGGAGACTGTGGTAACTGTTGAATACAATTCCAGATAATGCTCAACCCACCGTTTTAGCTGTGCTGCCTGGTCTTGAATAATTTCTCCACTTTTGGACTTTAGGGGAGCAACTTTTGACATCAATGGGCCCGTTACCTTTTTGATGTTTTCGTACATGACTTTTGCATTGCCCATGTCTGCAGCTGATTGTATACTGGAACAGAGCTTACGCCAGTAGGTATTGACACATTTACGTGCAACCTTTTGGGCAAGTGACTTAGCTGTTTTTAAGGCATTCAAATTGTCTGGTGTAGGCTTTTCCTTGTAAGCCATAAGAGCTTTCATTTTTGCTTCAGTGACAGGTTTCATCTCGTCCCAATGTTCATCAAACCAGTCCGTGTTTTTGTGAGATTTTTTGCCAAAGGCTTGTATTGCGGATGTATAGATTGTGTCTCTCAGTTGCGTCCATTTGGAGTCAATGGTGACGCATGGGGACATCTTTGAGAGACTTTCCTTCACCTTGTCTTTGAACAGCTGCGCTATCGCAGGGTCTTTCATGCAGGAGGTATTGATGCGTGGACTTCCCTTTTTCTTTGTGTGGTACGAGTTTTTCCTCATTATTCGTACTTTGCTGGCGACAAGGGAATGATCCGTGTCACAGTCGGCACTGTGATAGCTGCGAGTGAGTAGGACGCTAGCTAGTTGTGCACGCCTGGTGATAATGAGGTCCAGCTGGTGCCATTGGTGGGATCGAGGGTGTCTCCAAGATACTTGATGTATATCCTTGCACTTGAAGAAAGTGTTGGTCACACACAAGCCTCGTGAGCAGCACAATTCCAGAAGCCTTTGTCCATTTTCATTTAACTTTCCTCTTCCAAATAGTCCAAGGCAGGTGGGCCAGGCTTCGTGGTCGCTCCCCACTCTAGCATTGAAATCTCCTAGGAGATAGATTGCCTCGTCTTTGTGGATGCTGACTATTGCCTGGTCTAACGCTCCATAGAACTGGTGCTTTTCTTCCGGAGTTGAATAGAGTGTTGGGGCATACGCACTATGAATGTTTGCTGGGCCCGCAGTTGTTCTGAGTCTTAGAGTGAGGATCCTCTCCGTGCCTGATGACGGGGGTTCAATGGATGGTAGAAGAGTGTTTTTAACAGCGAAACCCACACCATGCTGTCTAGGTTCGTCTTTCGGTCTGCCTTGCCAGAAGAAGGTGTAATTGGCCTCTTTGAGTGAACCGTTGTCTTGGAGCCTGGTCTCCTGAAGGCATGCTATGTCAATCTTTAGCCTTTTGAGTTCTATATCGATTAATCCTGTCTTCCGTGTGTCGTTTATGGACTGCAGATCATCAGTGATGCCGGGACACATAGTCCTCACGTTCCAGCTAGCGATTGGAAGAGCTGGGGTCTTCTTTTTCTTGTATTTCTTGGTGCAGGGCTTAGTGGCCCACTTGTTGAGTGGTACTCTAATCTCCACGCACCCAGTGGAGAAGGCAGTAGTGATTTCGATAAATTTGTCCGATGTCATGACTATTGTGACACTATTACTATTAAAAGGTCTATTACTATTGTCACTATTGACATGAGTATGAGTAATGAAAATACGACTTCAATGTCAATAAGCTATTGCCCAAGCTGAAATAATATTAAGACTATATTATTAAGAACAATGATCACATCTGATGCCCTGAGGATCTCCATGTTTGAGCTATCTGTTATTCAGTGTCCTATAGTTGTAAATTCTAAGTATTATTTAACCCTTTCAGCCCCAGTATGGCCAAAGCATCAGGTCCATTGCAACTTTGCCTAGTTAAAGTAACTCTTATTATAATGAGGTATTTTAAAGACCCCAACCGTGATTTTACTTTAGTTTGATTTTTAAATTTATTTATTGCTTGACAGTAGATTTGGGCTTAAATGTTTTAGGCCTATAATATGGTTTTAAAGTGAAAATATGTCAGCTATGATTTTGAACAGTAACAAATTAAATGGGGGTGTAGATAAAATCAATACAAGTGTTGAAGATATTGTATTACCTCAACAGGAACTAAAGTTAGGTTATTTGCTGATGATTGTATAATCTATAGAACAATCAAGTCAGAACAAGATAGCAAAATTTTACAAAAAGACTTAGATGCATTAATAAAATGGGAAACTAACTGGAGTATGTCCTTCCACCCAGAAAAATGTCAACTGCTAAGAGTAACAAAGAAAAAGAAACAAATAAATTCAAAATATTTCATTCATGGAAAAGAACTAACCCAAACTAAAGATGCGAAATACTTAGGAGTCATAATAAATGAGAAACTATCTTGGAATCCCCATGTCAATGAAGTTATTAAAAAATCAAACAAAACCTTAGGCTTTATAAAAAGAAACTTTTACAAATGTAACAAAGATATAAAACTAAAATGCTACCTCACCCTGGTGAGACCTATACTAGAATATGCATCTTCAGTATGGGACCCATCCACCAAAGAAAATATTGATAAGTTAGAAAAAATACAAAAAAGAGCTGCCAGATTCATTACTGGAGAATATTCAAAACTGACAAGAGTAACACCGTTAGTTAAATCATTAAACCTTGAAACACTAGAGGATAGAAGAACCAAGAGTAAATTAGTAATTATACATAAGGCAATTAATTCTAATTTAGAAATACAACATAAAGGTAACCTAATACAACCCTCAAATAGACATAAAGATAAAAACACCTTTCTTATTCCATATGCAAGAACAAACACATACAAGTTTTCTTTCTTTCCGTCCGGTATTCGGGCGTGGAATGGGTTGCCTGAAGAAACCAGGAAAGCCACCACTTTATCATCTTTTAAAACTCTAGTAAGAATACAGGACTAAACACAAACCATAGAAATACGTAGGACGCAATAATCTTCTGTACAGAAGGAGCGTCTGTAACATATAAGATAAGATAAGATAAGATAAGATAAGATAAA
>MUZC01004505.1:656558-673217 GCA_002072015.1 Radix auricularia | reverse complement strand
CCCCCCCCCCCCCCCCCGATATTCCTAAGACATATGATTAATCTCCTCTCAATCCCTCTAGACTTAACGTGCTAAGGACATGCATAGTTAAAGAACCACTGTGACATCAAAACTGCCGATGCAAGACACTTAAATTTCAAAGAGCATGAAGCACTTGTCTAACTGCCAATGATTTAAAGCAGTGGTCCACAACCCCTGGGCCGCTGACCGGTACCGGCCCGTGGAACAATTGGTACCGGGCAGCCAAAGAAACATCAAATTATTTACATTTTTCTACGGTGGTGTTTTTCTCTCTCTGGATCGTGCGTCTTTCAGTATACCACAGGCAATAACTTTAAACCCGTTTGGACGGCACCCCGTCAAAAGAACAACAATGGCGCATAAGCGCAGATCGGAACAAACCGCCACCAATAACAAAAATTTCGCTCATATGTTGGCGCTCTTATTTCGGTGCGCTTTTTTCATGCGCGCTTTTGCACTCGAGGATTAATCTACGCATTTTTCATTCACAAGGAAATGGCAAGCCAAAAAATGTCTCCGGAATTTTAAATTGTATTGATGGATGCCATTAACCACACCAAGCACACATATTCAGCGAGCTCAATGAACTCAATCTGTCTCTTCAGGGGAAAATGACACCTGTTTTCAAGTTGGCTGACAAAGTAGCTGCTATTCAGCCCAGACTGGAGTTGTGGGGACCATGCGGCGTCAACGTAAGGTTTGTGGATATTGTTTTTAAACATCAGCGGGCACTCTAGCGAGACTAAACCTGAACTTCATTACCCAGTTGGTGGACGACCACCTTTTCTTTGCTTATAAAAGAGTCTGAGAGGTTACTTTCCAACGATAGAAGACCCACGAACTGGTATTGATTGAATCCTTGACCGAATCTTGCATGCCAGTGGAAGAAGAAGCTCAACTACTCAAGTTTCAAGTGGTCTAAAAACTACGTTCTAGAAAACAACTCTTCAAGTCTTCTTGATTAAAGTCATTCAAGGCGGAATATCCTGAGATTGCCACAAAAACAATGAAATCCCTATTGACAATAAGCATCACACTTTGGGGGGGGGGGGGTCATCAGTGTCCCTTATTACCACCAGATGGCACCACCAAGCTCAGGAGGGTTCTCATTGATTTAATTTCTCGCAAGTTAAGATATTTAACAATTTTAAAATTGTATATTGGTGCAGTGGTATTTTATTTTTAAAGGCATGCTTTAAGTACAATGAAATTAAAACTATCAAATCAAAACAATGTCAAGTACATGTACAAACAAACGCCCGCCTCTCCCCCTCACTCCCCCAGGTCTGTGAGCCGCGGTAAAATGACCAAACTTTGACCGGTCCGCACCCATAAAAAGGTTGGGGACCACTGAAAGAAAGAACAAAAGAGACGAAAAAAAAAAACTTCACATAAAAAAAAAAAGAAACTCAGAATGATATGAACAAGTTAGACACCGTTATATCTATGTCACTGTTACTAGAGATACATCGGTATTTACATGCCACTTGTCGGATGACTGCTACCGCATTCTGTCACTTTAGAGCCATCCCTTGACGACAATGCATTACACTACTTTAAGTTGTATGGCATCAGTGCTACTGTATATGATTACAAGTGAGTTGATTTTGCATCTAGTGTACTACATTTATGTTGGTATACTACGCTTCTGGTGATGTGTACTACATTTCTGGTGATGTGTACTACATTTATCGTGATGTGTACTACATTTATGGTGATGTGTACTACATTTATGGTGATGTGTACTACATTTATGGTGATGTGTACTACATTTATGTTTGTATACTACGTTTATGGTGATGTGTACTACATTTCTGGTGATGTGTACTACATTTATGGTGATGTGTACTACATTTATGGTGATGTGTACTACATTTATGTTTGTATACTACATTTATGGTGATGTATACTACATGTATGTATGTTTGTATACTACGTTTCTGGTGATGTGTACTACATTTATGGTGATGTGTACTACATTTATGTTGGTATACTACGCTTCTGGTGATGTGTACTACATTTATGGTGATGTGTACTACATTTATGGTGATGTGTACTACATTTATGGTGATGTGTACTACATTTATGGTGATGTGTACTACGTTTATGGTGATGTGTACTACATTTCTGGTGATGTGTACTACATTTCTGGTGATGTGTACTACATTTATGGTGATGTGTACTACATTTATGGTGATGTGTACTACATATATGGTGATGTGCACTACATTTATGGTGATGTGTACTACATTTATGGTGATGTACTACATTTATGGTGATGTGTACTACATTTATGGTGATGTGTACTACATTTATGGTGATGTATACTACATTTATGGTGATGTGCACTACATTTATGTTTGTATACTACGTTTCTGGTGATGTATACTACATTTATGGTGATGTGTACTACATTTATGGTGATGTGTACTACATTTATGGTGATGTGTACTACATTTATGGTGATGTGCACTACATTTATGGTGATGTGTACAACATTTATGGTGATGTGTACTACATTTATGGTGATGTGTACTACATTTATGTTTGTATACTACGTTTCTGGTGATGTGTACTACATTTATGGTGATGTGTACTACATTTATGGTGATGTGTACTACATTTATGGTGATGTGTACTACATTTATGGTGATGTGTACTACATTTATGGTGATGTGTACTACATTTATGGTGATGTGTACTACATTTATGGTGATGTGTACTACATTTATGGTGATGTGTACTACATTTATGGTGCAGTCAAATCTATTAGGTCCACAGTGTACTACATTTATGGTGATGTGTACTACATTTATGGTGATTTACTACATTTATGGTGATGTGTACTACATTTATGGTGATGTGTACTACATTTATGGTGATTTACTACATTTATTGTGATGTGTACTACGTTTCTGGTGATGTGTACTACATTTATGGTGATGTGTACTACATTTAAGGTGATGTGTACTACATTTATGGTGATGTATACTACATTTATGGTGATGTGTACTACATTTATGGTGATGTGTACTACATTTATGGTGATTTACTACATTTATGGTGATGTGTACTACATTTATGGTGATGTGTACTACATTTATGGTGATGTGTACTACATTGCTGGTGATATACTACATTTCTGGTGAATTATACTACATTACTGGTGATATACTACATTTCTGGTGACTTATACTACATTAACGGTAATATACATTTCTGGTGAATTTTACTACATTAATGGTAAATACCACATTCCTGGTCAATTGTACTACATTAATGGTTATATACTACATTCCTGGTCAATTGTACTACATTAATATTGATATACTGAATTTCTGGTGACGTACATTCCTGGTGATACACTTCATGTCTTGTCATGTACTACATTTCTTGTAATGTACGACTACACTGCACGGAGTCATTTTTGGTTTCACATTAGTGGAGATTAACTTTGTGTGTGTCTGTGAATTGGTTCCATCTAAATGGATAAAGCTGGGCTAAAACCCGCGGGCAGTCAAATCTATTAGGTCCACAGATACAACTCTACATTAGTCAGATAATTAATCAGTTAACCGCTCAGTTGATCACAGTTACTGAGTATTTGGACAGTCTAATATTTAGTTAGACTCCGGCACGGTCAGACAGACAGCTCTGTGCTTTCTACTCAATAGATTTCTTTTTTTTTTCTTGTCAGATGTTAGAGGAAGCCTCTGCTCTGCTTGGCCCATTGCAACATTCTACGAAGGCTACTGCTACAAGTTTTCAAGCAACTCTCTCAGCTGGGACGAGGCGAAGGTAAGGTAGCACGATAAGGTAACACAACAAGATAGCAAGATCTTTAAAATATAAACTTAGTTTAGTCTACTAGTATGAGCCCAACAGTGTGAAGATTTGATGGTCTGTTTGATAGGCAGTCGTTGCGGTTGACTGCTCAGTTTGAACCCAGTGTATTTTTGTATTCTTGTGGGCTGGGTCTTTTTGATAACCGAATGTGATTAAGAAAAAGTTGAATTTTGAGAAACATCTTCTGGATTGATTTTGTTTGTGCATTCTACATCTAGTCCAACAATTATTTCCCTATCTACATCTAGTCCAACAATTATTTCCCTATCTACATCTAGTCCAACAATTATTTTCCTATTTACATTTAGTCCAACAATTATTTCCCTATCTACATCTAGTCCAACAATTATTTTCCAATTTACATTTAGTCCAACAATTATTTCCCTATCTACATCTAGTCCAACAATAATTTCCCTATCTACATCTAGTCCAACAATAATTTCCCTATCTACATCTAGTCCAACAATAATTTCCCTATCTACATCTAGTACAACAATGATTTCCCTATCTACATCTAGTCCAACAATTATTTCCCTATCTACATCTAGTCCAACAATAATTTCCCTATCTACATCTAGTCCAACAATAATTTCCCTATCTACATCTAGTCCAACAATGATTTCCCTATCTACATCTAGTCCAACAATGATTTCCCTATCTACATCTAGTACAACAATGATTTCCCTATCTACATCTAGTCCAACAAATATTCCTCAATCTCCTTGTTCACATTGGTTAAATCTCTAAACAACATGGGGACCATTTCTATTATTTTGTTAGACAGCGTGTGAGAGTGAAACCGAAACAAGCAGACTGGCTTTCCTGCCGACATTATCCCACTTGAACTTCGTCCTCAGCATGACAAAAAATATCCAAGGTAAAACTGTTTAAATTTATAATAATAATAATAGTAATAATAATAATAATAATAATAATAAATTAAAAACAATAAAATCATAGTCACAAAAACATTTACATAGTATTCTTTTTTTAAAAACTAAAAACAACATGCACTCTTGTGAGTTTCAACGATAATTTTCCATCGTTTGAGGCCCCTCACCCCCTACGACCACGCTCCTGCTGCTGTATTTACTGTTGTTTTTGTTTTTAAAATGTAAAGCTGGTATTTAAAGTATAAAATGTTATAGGTATACTTTTCAAGAAAGCACGTGTAACGTTGTGCCTGGTCTAATTGGGACATCTAAAACTGTAAATTATTTTTTTTAGGTGTTGAATGGTGGATAGAGGGCAGCATGTCCAGTCAGGTGACCTCAGTGCTGACGTGGCCACACCTCAAGATAGCTAACTCCAGCTTGACCATGTGTCTGGACACCAGGCTCTGCAAGGACCAGATGCGATTCATCTGTGAAATGTGTCAGTGAATGAATAGCGCTGTTTGTTGGTATGAGAGTGGTCCAATCTCTGCATGTACACCATTGGTGATAGATGTACACACACCATTGGAGATAGATGTACACACCATTGGTGATAGATGTACTCACCATTGGTGATAGATGTAAACACCATTGGTGATAGATGTACACACCATTGGTGATATATGTATACACCATTGGTGATAGATGTACACACCATTGGTGATGTATGTACACCATTAGTGATAGATGTACACCATTGGTGATAGATGTACACCATTTCTGATAGATGTACACCATTGGTGATAGATGTACACCATTGGTGATGTATGTACACCATTAGTGATAGATGTACACACACCATTAGTGATAGATGTACACACACCATTAGTGATAGATGTACACACACCATTAGTGATATATGTTCAATCATGATTGGTGATAGATGTACACACATAATTGGTGATGTATGTACACCATTAGTAATAGATGTACACACACCATTAGTGATAGATGTACACACACCATTAGTGATAGATGTACACACACCATTGGTGATGTATGTTCAATCATGATTGGTGATAGATGTACACACACCATTAGTGATATATGTTCAATCATGATTGGTGATAGATGTACACACATCATTGGTGATGTATGTACACCATTAGTAATAGATGTACACACACCATTAGTGATAGATGTACACACGCCATTAGTGATAGATGTACACACACCATTAGTAATAGATGTACACACACCATTAGTGATAGATGTACACACACCATTAGTGATAGATGTACACATACCATTAGTGATAGATGTACACACACCATTGGTGATAGATGTACACACACCATTGGTGATGTATGTACACCATTAGTGATAGATGTACACACACCATTAGTGATAGATGTACACACACCATTAGTGATATATGTTCAATCATGATTAGTGATAGATGTACACACACCATTGGTGATGTATGTACACCATTAGTGATATAAGTACACACACAATTGGTGATAGATGTACACACACCATTGGTGATGTATGTACACCATTAGTGATAGATGTACACACACCATTAGTGATAGATGTACACACACCATTGGTGATAGATGTACACACACCATTGGTGATGTATGTACATCATTAGTGATAGATGTACACACACCATTGGTGATAGATGTACACACACCATTGGTGATGTATGTACATCATTAGTGATAGATGTATACACACCATTAGTGATAGATGTACACACACCATTGGTGATAGATGTACACACACCATTGGTGATGTATGTACATCATTAGTGATAGATGTACACACACCAATAGTGATAGATGTACACACACCATTAGTGATAGATGTACACACACCATTAGTGATAGATGTACACACATCATTAGTGATAGATGTACACACACCATTGGTGATGTATGTACATCATTAGTGATAGATGTACACCATTGGTTATAGATGTTCACTATTGGTGATAGATTTATATACAACATTGGTGATAGATGTACAAACGCCATTGGTGTTGTATGTACACCATTGGTGATAGATGTACACCATTGGTGATTGATGTACACACACCATTGATGATAGATGTACACCATTGGTGATAGATGTACACACACCATTGGTGATAGATGTACACACACCATTGATGATAGATGTACACACACCATTGGTGATAGATGTACACACACCATTGATGATAGATGTACACACACCATTGGTGATGTATATACACCGTTAGTGATAGATGTACACACACCATTGATGATAGATGTACACACACCATTTGTGATGTATGTACACCGTTAGTGATAGATGTACACCATTGGTGATAGATGTACACCATTGTTGATAGATGTACACCATTGGTGATAGATGTACACCATTGGTGATAGATGTACACACACCATTGATGATAGATGTACACATACCATTGGTGATGTATGTACACCGTTAGTGATAGATGTACACCATTGGTTATAGATGTACACCATTGTTGATAGATGTACACCATTGGTGATAGATGTATGTACACCATTGGTGATAGCGGTATATACACCATTGGTGATAGATGTACAGACACCATTGGTGATGTATATACACCATTGGTGATAGATGTACACGATTGAAAGATTGCTTTTCTAGGTGACAAAATTCTACGTTAAAAAAAAAAAAACCTCAGCTCGATAGGATAACGGGGAAGTGGATCATTTTTTACTTTTGTTTTCCCGCGGGACCACGACAGAGAGAACGACAAGACGGGAAAGTTGTAACAAGGGGAAAAAACTCCTCGAAAGTTTTAACAGTAGGAGAGAATCGATTTGCTATTGACGCTTAATATTATTAAACTGTTTATTGTAACGTTCTGGTAGCAAACAAAGGGATAATTGAACGATCAATTTATTAGAATTAGCTCTGTCGGTATTCAATGTGGCGAGTTACGATTCTCAGTCAGAAATAGAAAACGTTAAAAGCCCAACGACCAGCCAATGATAGTTTAGACCATGGTCTTTCGTCTCCAGATGTTGAGGACCCCTGTGAGAGTTACCTCCCCGGCTCAGAGTTCTACAAGGGTAGCTGCTACAGGTTCAACACGAGCATCAACTCTTGGGAGGACTCTAATGTAACTAAATGTTTTAAAAACCAAAGATTAATAACATTTAACTTTAGAATTCTAGGCCATAGTATATCAATAATTTATCAAGTCAATGTTCATCAATTTATTCAACAATGTTTATTAATTTATTAGAAGTAAATTTTATTTATTAAGTTGGTGTACATCAATTTATTCAAATATAATGTTAAGCAATCCGTGTAATGCGCTAGTTTAAATATCGTGTACTTATTAATTGATGAATCTATGACAAGACAATGTCCATCAATTAACTAAAAAAATATTCATGAATTTCTTAATCAATGTTCATCAATTTCTTAATCAATGTTCATCAATTTATTAATCAATGTTCATCAATTTATTATTCAATGTTTAAATATTTATTTAATAATGTTCATCAATTTACTAATCAATGTTCATCAATTTATTAAACAATTAACAATGTAGTCTACATCAATTTAACAAACAATGTTCATCAATTTATTTTAACAGAAAAGTTGTGCTGCGGCTGGAGCCATTTTGGCGGAGTTTTACGACAACGATACCTATTATCATTTTGAATCTGCCGCGGCAAAGGTCATGTCCGGTGAGTAGGACCATATGTTTCCTGCGCCGTGGCTTTCATATTCTTTAACGGTAGTAATTATTTGCTCGTCAGGACGACCCAATATGCGGCTGTATACGCGCTCGTCCACTTCCGGTTATTGATATTATTGGTAACATTTTTTAAAAGGTTAAAAAATTCTTTGGTGTTTGTGGCTGTATTGTCGGATTGATAGTGAGATAGTATGCTACATCGCAGCTCCTGGGCTCGATTCCTTACTGATGCCAATTTTTTTTAAAAAACAATACTACATGAATTGATAATGAATAAGATTTTTTTTTTTTAAATGGTTTGTTTTGATGTTAGGTTTAGGGATAGACTTTAAGGTTACGTTAAGTGATCGTTTTTAGGGTTTGGTTTAGGTTTAGTGATAGCTTTTAGGGTTTGGGTTAGGTTTAGTGATAGCTTTTAAGGTTTGGGGTAGGTTTAGTGATAGTTTTTTTTGGGTTTGGGTTAGTGATAGTTTTTAGGGTTTTGGGTTAGGTTTAGTGATAGATTTGAGAGATTGTTTGAATGCACATATAGAATCGGAGGTTCAATGAAAGGCGCAGTGAATACTTGTAACGCTTCAATTTTATAAACATCATTTCTTACCGGAAGTAGACGAGCCGATAACCGCTACCTTCTTTAACTTCTGTAGGTTCAGATTGACATAGTTAATTCCCTTTATAGTTGTTAACGTGAGTATCGGGGATGAGTTTACAATGCAACATAATGACATCTTATGGTACACTTCTTTGAATGAATCAAACCTGCATTATTAAACAAAACGCAATGTTTTAAAAATATTTTATAATGACTTTGCATAAGTACACACATTTAAAAAAAATAGATGCTGGGAATTATTGTTATTGACGACGCTCCAACGTATTGCGTTATAAAAATTTTATTCTGTTAGTTCAATGACGATGTTTTGTTTAATTGAGTGGCACTGTAAAAACTAAGGGACACTTATTATTTTAAAATCCTTTATATTAACTCCACCGTCGTCTCATCGTTAACCCGTACGGCGGGAAATAAAAAGATCAACTTTCCGTCATGCTATCGAGCTGAAATTTTTCACATAGATAATGCATTGTATCGAAATTTAGGATCGATCGAATGTACAGTAATAACATTAAGGCACTTTTAGTTTATCTCTATATAACTGTATGGTAGCCGTCTGTTGTTGTTGACATCCATGTGTTTGCTGGAGTTCAGTCCAACCATCGGTGACCACACTCCCACACCCACCCATCCCCGTTTCACAGCAAAGGGAGTTCAGTCACCTTAAGTCTGTAAATGGCTGTGCGGCGGTGCAAATTATTTGGAATATAATCAATACTTTTTGTTATGTCTCATATATAAGGGATTTTTAGTCAAAAACTTTGTTTTTACGTTTTTTTTCCCCTTTCAGTTCAGAAACGCTACACCATCTACCTTGGGGCGACCGATACTCAGCGGGAAGGTGACTTCCGGTGGTTATCCACCAACCTGACCGTTTACCCCGGGTTGTGGCGACCCGGGGAACCTAACAATTTAGTAAACGAGGACTACGCCTGTTTTTGGAAGCAGCAAGAAAACAGCACGATCCACATAAATGATCTCCATGGCGACAGCGGCATGTCTTTGTGTCAAAAAAGTAAATGAGTTGCCACTTTTAAGGATTTCTAACTGGACATTGCTGTTAAACTAGATTGTGTCCCTTCAACATGTAACGTCTAATTCAGCTATAGAACTAAGTAAACGCATAGATGCGTGCGTTCCTTAGTGATGAGATGGAAGTATTCGAATAAGTTTCTTCTACAAATTTAGATAAAAATATAACGCGGTTTTCACATACAATGTTATATTGACTTCCCCAATTAAGCAGCGATTTTTAATAAGGGACAGGTACATAGAGTTTTCCAATAAATGATCAATCAAATTTGTTGATTTTGGCTCTACAGACATCTTTCGTAACATTTACATCATCGCAGTGTCCGCTGGCTTCTCGTCTCAGGTGATTCGCGTTAACACAGGTGAGTACCATAAAAACACAGGTGAGTGCGATAGAGTACCGTAGTTAACACAGGTGAGTGCCATAGTTAACACAGGTGAGTGCCGTAGTTAACACAGGTGAGTGCCGTAGTTAACACAGGTGAGTGCCATAGTTAACACAGGTGAGTGCGATAGAGTGCCGTAGTTAACACAGGTGAGAGCCATAGTTAACACAGGTGAGAGCCATAGTTAACACAGGTGAGAGCCATAGTTAACACAGGTGAGTGCCGTAGTTAACACAAGTGAGTGCCATAGTTAACACAGGTGAGAGCCATAGTTAACACAGGTGAGAGCCATAGTTAACACAAGTGAGAGCCATAGTTAACACAGGTGAGAGCCATAGTTAACACAGGTGAGAGTCATAGTTAACACAGGTGAGTGCCATAGTTAACACAGGTGAGTGCCATAGTTAACACAGGTGAGTGTGATAGTTAACACAGGTGAGTGCCATAGTTAACACAGGTGAGTGCCATAGTTAACACAGGTGAGTGCCATAGTTAACACAGGTGAGTGCCATAGTTAACATAGGTGAGTGCCATAGTTAACACAGGTGAGTGCCATAGTTAACACAGGTGAGTGCCGTAGTTAACACAGGTGAGTGCCATAGTTAACACAGGTGAGTGCCATAGTTAACACAGGTGAGTTTGATAGTTAACACAGGTGAGTTTGATAGTTAACACAGGTGAGTGCCGTAGTTAACACAGGTGAGTGCCATAGTTAACACAGGTGAGTGCCATAGTTAACACAGGTGAGTGCCATAGTTAACACAGGTGAGTGCCGTAGATAACACAGGTGAGTTTCATAATTACCACAGGTGGTGTACACTTTTCGTTACTTGATTTTAAAATCTACCTGGAGATGCAATTCGCAACAAATAAAATTTAAAAGAAATAATAATAAAAGAAACTATTATTATTTTTGTTGTTGTTGTTGAGAAGCTAAGTTTAATATTCTTTCCAGCATGAATGTAACAACCCTCACATGGTATACTTGGTCCCAATGCTAATAGAATAACTTGTAACGATAAATTCATGTAATTTTTATAATCAACAAACAACACCTTATTTGAGGCCTCCACAGACATTGTAATTAACAACAATTTTAAGAGGGATGATTAGGTGTTTAAAAAAACAATCTATAGGTCATTACATTCTTAGGTTTCATTAGTTTTATTGAAAGGTTATGTTTTCACCTGTCAGGTAATGTGTATGTCCCACAGGAGAGTTGGTGAGCACCGTGCACCTGTACTACACCCAACGGCTCGCAACAGGGGAGGTCGCTGAGATTCACGACAGGGTGACCTATCACGTGACCTCAGTCTTCCGCATTCATCGAAATGCCGTGACGTCATCACCAGGTGAGCAGGTAGTTAGCCGTGACGTCATCACCAGGTGAGCAGGTAGTTAGCCGTGACGTCATCACCAGGTGGGCAGGTAGTTAACTGTGACGTCATCACCAGGTGAGCAGGAAATTAGCCGTGACGTCATCACCAGATGAGCAGGTAGTTAGCCGTGACGTCATTACCAGATGATTAGGTAGTTAGCTGTGACTTCATCACCAGGTGAGTAGGTAGTCTACTGTGATGTCATCACCAAGTGAACAGGTATAATTATTATATATTCTGTACAGGTAATCTGTTTAAGCTAACATTTCTAAATATTTCGTGAACAATTTCGCTCCTTGTGTTTAAGAGATCATAGGACATTTTATCGTTGAATGAGATCATTGTCAACTACACACAATTTATTTGCGCGCTATTGGATTTTTGGCCACTATTAATATGATTGGCCGCCATCTACACTAATTTCCTGTATGGCATCTGTCCGTCCGTCTACGAAAGACGATAGATTTATCTTTATTATTTGCAGCTCTTGGTGTGGCTGATGAGACCAATCCCTTGAGTGGCAGTCTCTTCTGTATGTTACACACACAAATGAAGTGGGGCAGTGCTGCCTGGCCTTTCTCCTCGCTCTTTTTCCAACTGCTTCTTCCCTAGATTGCTCCTCTGCTCTTAGCGATCCTTTTTTTTACTATAGCCCGCCACGTGGTCCTATCCTCAGCCAGGTTTTCCCAGTTTTCAATGTCAAATTTGGCTGTTTTTATGTCTCTTTAGCACATGTCCGTGTATCTGATGCCATATATTTATATTTTTGGCCACCATTGATATTATTGGCCACCATTGATATTATTGGCCACCATTGATATTATTGGCCACCATTTATATTATTGGCCACCATTTATATTATTGGCCACCATTGATATTATTGGCCACCATTGATATTATTGGCCACCATTGATATTATTGGCCACCATTGATATAATTGGCCACCATTGATATTATTGGCGACCATTGCGTGCTTACGTTATTGACTAAAATTATGTCATCGCCATTTTCTAATCATCCAAACTTTTTCTCATTCTATATCTACTCGTTCTGGTTGTCGCCTTATAAATTAAGATTTATTCATTCATCGCTCCAGTAACAATAAATTTAGTGATATCTATCAACATAAAAGAGAATACACTTTGTGTCTCACGTATTACATTTACATGTTAAAATTATACTTAACGCTTACACTCTTGATGTAAGGAAATAGGCAGTGACCTTGACCCTGTTCAGTTTTTGGTATTACAAAAAGATTATTTTGCCCCCCCCCCCCCCCCAAGGAATCTCAAAAGGTGTTGTTGTTCTGCACGCGACGCATGACGTCACAGTGGTCCTCCAGCAGGAAGTAAATGGCGACTCCTATGACACCCTGGTTCTGCCTGTCCAAGTGTTCCCAAGTGGCCACTTCCTGCTGACCCCTCACGGGCCCCAGCTTGACAATCAGGTAACGGGCCTGACTGACGTGTCTAGATAACCAGCCAGTGCTCCCACTGTAGTACTGACTTTTTTTTATTACCTCAATATTAGTACAAACAATTTGAAATACATTCGTTATTGTTATTGTTATAGTTTCATCATCCTCGTGTCTGCCAGGTTTACATCGCAGCGCTAAAGAATGAAACGGAAGTGGTTGTCAAGTTACCTGACAACTTTACACAAAATGGCGGGAAAATTGCCGGGTTTCCAATCCAGTAAGTTGGGGTTAAGTAAACATGGAGTTACCTAATTCAAATAGTTAATATTAAGATAGTTAAAAATGTTTAAAACTTGAGTATTCAAAAAAAAAAAAAAAATTCTTTATCGTACAGTAACTTGCATTGAAGACACGAATTAAAACACAAAGAAAGACATTCTCGTAACATCGGATACATTAAGATTTTGTGAATATAAACAATGTGGCAGACACAATGTAAAACACACAATGTAAAACACACAATGTAAAACACACAATGTAAAACACACAATGTAAAACACATAATGTAAAGTAAAACACACAATGTAAAACACACAATGTAACACACACAATGTAAAACACACAATGTAAAACACACAATGTAACACACACAATGTAACACACACAATGTAACACACACAATGTAAAACACACAATGTAACACACACAATGTAACACACACAATGTAACACACACAATGTAAAGCACACAATGTAAAACACACAATGTAACACCCACAATATAACACACACAATATAACACACACAATGTAAAACACAAAATGTAACAGACACAATGTAACACACACAATGTAACACACACAATATAACACACACAATATAACACACACAATATAACACACACAATGTAACACACACACAATGTAACACACACAATGTAACACACACAATGTAACAAACACAATGTAACACACACAATGTAAAACACACACAATGTAATACACTCGATTTTAAAAATAATTCTCTTCCCGCCAGCAGTTAACATTAATTTAAATAGAGTACGTAACATAAACTTTGACCTTTCCATCAGTGGCAACAGATACGTGAACTTGACCTTGCAGCAGCTAGAGGTCGCTTACATCCAGGTCTATGGTGACGTCAGTGGAACATTCGTCTACTCGGACCAACCGATAGCAGTAATTGTAAACACCAAACACGAGGTAACAATAGCAGTGTTTGTAAACACCAAACACGAGGTAAAAATAGCAGTGTTTGTAAACACCAAACACGAGGTAACAATAAAAGTGTTTGTAAACACCAAACACGAGGTAACAATACCAGTGTTTGTAAACACCAAACACGAGGTAACAATACAACTGTTTGTAAACACCAAACACGAGGTAACAATACCAGTGTTTGTAAACACCAAACACGAGGTAACAATAGCTATGTTTCTAAACGTGATGCTAAAATATGTTAAGTTCAAATAAAAATTAGTACATCCCACAATCCAGATATTGTTCAACTGAATGTTGTATTCATGAACCTTCAATGAACTTTCGATACCAGGTCAGCAATATAGCTAGCCGCTACCAACAGATGGCACAGCCAGTGGACAGCGTGACGTCATATCACGTGACGTTTCCGTCTCGAGCTGAGTTTGACAGTTGTGATGTGTACAAGTTTTTGTCTCTTTACGACAGCACCAGTGTTCAGGTGAGATAACACCAGTGTTCAGGTGAGATAACACCAGTGCTCAGGTGAGATAACACCAGTGTTCAGGTGAGATAACACCAGTGTTCAGGTGAGATAGCACCAGTGTTGATATAACACCAGTGTTCAGGTGAGATAACACCAGTGTTCAGGTAAGATACCACCAGTGTTCATGTGAGATAATACCAGTGTTCAGGTGAGATAGCACCAGTGTTGATATAACACCAGTGTTCAGGTGAGATAACACCAGTGTTCAGGTGAGATATTACCAGTGTTCATGTGAGATAATACCAGTGTTCAGGTGAGATAGCACCAGTGTTGATATAACACCAGTGTTCAGGTGAGATAACACCAGTGTTCAGGTGAGACAACACCAGTGTTTAGGTGAGATAACACCAGTGTTCAGGTGAGACAACACCAGTGTATAGGTGAGATAACACCAGTGTTTAGGTGAGATAACACCAGTGTTCAGGTGAGATAACACCAGTGTTCAGGTGAGACAACACCAGTGTTCAGGTGGGACATCACCAGTGTTCAGGTGAAATAATGTCATTATTTAGGTTACATAACTCAATAGTTCAGATTAGATAACTTTAGTGTAGGGTGTAGATAACTCTAGTTTTTAGGCTAGATAACTCCGATTTTCATGTTTAGAAGTCGAATGTTATATGTAAATTTAAAAAAAAAATGGTTATGAATTAACTTGATTAATCTTTTTAATTTCCCAATTCACGTAATTTTAATTCTGAGAGTTGTTTAACTTTGATTTTCTGGTTGTGTGTTTCGATTTTTAAAAAAGATATTAATTTCATCATGCGCCGTCAATGACTATTTGATTCACGATGAATTCGGCGTTGTTACTTCAGGTGTTTGCATCCAACCAACTGGTGTTTACCTACAATCTCACCAAAGCCGGTGACGTCATTGAGGCCAGATTACCAAAGGACGGCTTCTATTTGATTCAGGGCAACCCCGGCCACGCCTTCTACGCCATGAGGACAGGTCAGAGGTCACAGAGGTCGTGTTCGATTTCGTTCACCCCGCGCAGGTTCTGGCGCAGACAATTTGATTTCGAGGTTATGTCTGAGAGAGAAACGATTTACGTCATTAAAAATAGCAGCTTCCGTATAGTGGAATCGGGAGCAAGTCTCAACATCAACATGACCTGTTCTGTTATCATAGGTCAGTATTGATTTAATCAACATCACCTGTTCTGTTGTCATAGGTCAGTATTGATTTAATCAACATAAACTGTTCTGTTGTCATAGGTCAGTATTGATTTTATCAACATCAACTGTTCTGTTATCATAGGTCAGTATTCATTTTATCAACATGACCTGTTCTGTTATCATAGGTCAGTATTCATTTTATCAAAATAAACTGTTCTGTTGTTGATTTTATAAGTATGACCTGAACTGTTGTTATACGTATTTTTAACGCAATTTCCATTGGGAAATTTGAAATTTCTATCTTGTATGTTCGAGCTTTAAACAGCAACTCCTCCTGAACCATACCGGATAGAGGGTTCGGCTCTATACCAGATATGTGAAAAAGGTCCAAGGTTGGGCACGTGCAAAAAAATTTACCTAAGATTTCATGTAAAATTAACAAAACAGACCCCCCCCCCAAAAAAAAAAAA
>MUZC01004505.1:615596-636265 GCA_002072015.1 Radix auricularia | reverse complement strand
ATATATATATATATATATATATATATATATATACACACACACACATGTATGAATACGTTTATGATCTTTCATCGGTTTAAGCTCTGCTGTTGTTAAAACAGAAAATCACAGACACTGTGACAGCAACGTAACGTACCTCCCAGAGGAAAGACTTAAAAAATCCAAGTCCAACAACGCAAGCGACTTTGTCAATTTAATTGTCACCGCCGTGTTTCTGTTTAGTGACGTCACAGTCATCTGCAATAAGGGACGAGAGTTAGCAGGCTACATCTGTTATATAATGTATCACTATAGACAATCTTCATGTTCATGTGGCAAACACCTGATGATTAAAAGAGTGGCGAGTTAATGCTATCTTTATTGTACGAAATTGGGCTGAGTCTGCAAGGCAATCAGGCGTATAAATTAGTCAATGGAAAACAGGTAAACAGGGGAAGAGTTAGACTGACAGGACGTAACAAAACAGCGAACGTTTCGGCAAAGAGCCTTCCTCAACAAACAAACAGTACACGCACACGCACACGCACGCACGCACACGCACAAAATGAATATAAAGAAATGAAAAATAAAAATTTAGCTGCAGTGATGTCCAAAGGCTTTCATTGACTATTTGGATTTCACGGCAGCTAAGTTGTTATTTGTTTTAAATTTCTGTTATAAACGTTTGAACTCCTCACCCAATTAATCAGGCCTTGCGTCCAAAAGGTCAAGATGAAATAACTCCGCTTGTAGTAGTCATAGGGATAGATGTGAGTGCTACTGGCGCCCAGTGGACCCGACAGATAGAGAACCACTGTGACGTGGCCGGTCGTCCGCAAATACGCAGCATTTCCACCGGATATCGTCATATCACCTGAAACACGAGGACATTCATGCAGTGTTATAATTAGGGGGGACAACTCACGCATATTTTTTCCCCCTGAGTATTCCCAGTTTGTCTCCACAAACAAACTATTTTTTAAATAGAAAATCTTGAAAAAAAAAACAACAAACAAACAAAAAAACAACAACATTAACAGCGATGCTTCATGACACAGAAAGATCTGCACCATTACCAACGAAATATCTCTCTCAATTAAGAACGATGTTTAATTTTTATTACTTCAGTAACCAGCATGACGCATTCAGGGGTCATGAATTATTTCCGCGGTGGTCGAGTGGCAAGCGCGCTCGACTGGCATTCCGATGGTCACGGGTTCGAATCCATGGGAAGCCAGGGATTCGTTCCCGGGGCCTAAGGTGTCCACGAGTTCCACCCAGCATGGGTGAAAAGCGGCGGGGGTAATGCGTGGAACCTTTAGCCGTGGCATGTATCACTTGCCAAAAACAACAACTGCTGCCTTGTAGATGGTCTTGGCTGACCAAAGGCTATGGAAGCAAATCCAGAAAATACAGCAGGCTGAAGTCGGAGACCACGGGCCTATTGGCGCAAAACTCGTGGCACGCAAAACTCAATATTCAATATTGAGAGCGAAGAAGAAGAAGAATTTCCCGTGACTGAGCGATTACTGTCAGAAGTTAACGTAAAAGAAATAACATTTAAGACCCTTTCCTAATACAATTTTCTTCATTAAAAAAGTTATAATTTTCATCCATATTCTTTTTGCATGGTAAGGGGACGTCCGTAAATGACGTCACACAGTTTTGGACGATTTTTGACCGCACTCCCCCCTCGTCGCACCTCGCCACAAAAACTTAGATCCCCCCTCCAATATGACGTCAAAATGCTTTGACACTCCCCCCACCCCCATCGTGAAAAAAGCCATTTTTCTGTTTGAAATTGTGCATTTTTCAAATCGATTTTTTGTTTTTTAAGTCATGTATTTCGAATAGGCTACTCTCTAATATCGTAACTCGTGGGAAGCCATTTAAAACCCCATTAAATAAATTGTAGGCAATTAAATATTTCAGTGGAAATTTCATTTAAAGTTGCGCCTTCTCATTTGACGAAACATTTTTAATCCCCCCTCCCCTTTTCATCATGCATCATCAAATGTGTGAACACCATCCCTCCTCCCCAGGTGTGTGTGTGTGGTCATTTATGGATTGCCCCCATGGCTTCACATGACTTTTGTTAAAAAATCTAGTTTTTAAAGAAAATTATTTCTTTATTAAAACGAGCATTTAAAAAAAAAAAATGACTTATCTATGAATGATAATTCTCAAATATTTGGTTAAAAACTTCGGCTGTTAAGAACTTAGAGACTGGCTAAAATGAGTTATCTTTACCTGTGCTCATGGTTCTCAGCATCATCTCGTCTGTAATGTTAAAATGTGCACTGCGGTCATTTGTGGTCCAGTCCTGAACTGTCCCCGTGGACTGGTGGTAGAAATGAACGTACACCATTTTTCTTTCCACTGAAAAGAAGGGGAAAACGAAGTGGAAAGAAAAGGTTTTCTATCGCTTTATTTGCCGCTATTTGAGCCATACCATACAAGTTTTTTAGATCTATTCTCTGTGTTAAAATGGCTGCTAATATATAATTTTTTAATATATATAATCATTGCATATCTACCTCCGGTCACAACGAGTTCCGGTCGTTTCGCCGAGTCGAGCATTCCATAAGGAACAACGATGACGTACATATGTTTAAGTGCAGCTGTTTGTGTGTAAAGTAAAAAAAAAAAAAGAATGTAAAAGACATTTTAAAAAAATCAATACATAACCGATTATAAATAAGGATATTTGATTATTGATCATCATAATGAATGCTGCAACTAAATCTAAAGTCTCCATTAAAACATTAATTTCAATGTGGTTAAAACCATTTAAAAATAAAGCAAATTAATCTAACTTTAAATATGGACATCTTCCCATTCAACTTTTAATGAGAATTCACTAATTATTTATCCCCCCTTACCAGATTTTTATCAAACTACTGGACTTGAAAACCGTGTTTTTTGGTTTTTTTGTTTTAGTATAATATGAAATAAAAAGAAAAAGAACCACACATTTCGGCATTCCACACATTAAATGCCGACCATTGTTGACTCGAACTTTTGATCATAATCAAATATCAAGCTGTGAAATATTTCCCATCAAAACTAAAATGCTTTGATTTTCAACGTCCTCTCACTTATTTTACAGGATACGAGACTATGGTAATACCCGTAAAAAAGCTCATAAAGTTGTAACAGTCACACATAAAATCTATCACCTTCCTTCCAGATTTAGATCTAGATACTATTTCAATGTTTATATTTGTAAGTTTCAATATTCCTACGGCAAGCCCAAGGAAACGTCAGCATTTTGAAGACGACAGTTGTATAATAAATGATATGAGACAAGTAACAAAATATACAGGACTCCACTTAACAATAGAGGAACGTTTACAACATGTATGAAACTATGATGAGCTGATGCCTTACGTTTGAAACAAAATGACCAGGCCTTGGTCACACTGCCGTTGACCGCACGAAGTCCTATCGCCTTGTGGTGGCCACGCTCTGACGTCCAGGTCAGGTGGACCCTGTCGTCATCGTCTGCTGCAAGCGGTTCAGGCAGCCAATCTCGATGTGTGACATTTGACATGTCTCCTAGCCACGTAAAGACACCATTATGGTCGGAGTCGTTGGCCCCCATAAATACGTGCACGTCTTTGGGGAATTCTGGGGAGGAAGGTGGCAACTCAATAGCGACGGGAATTTATTTCTCTAATTTTATGAATAAACAAATGCATATCATTGAAATATGTATTTATAATGACCCAAATACATGAGGGTTATATAATGAGTACATTCGATTTTACATAGTTTAATTATTTTTTCATTACCCTATACCAGCGGTGGCTAACCTTTTTGCGCCCGCGCGCCCAAGATTCAACATAACCCATGGAATTACCGCGACTTAGCCGATGCCCAGAAATAATTACTCCTTAGCGGGTTCTTTAAATGCGTTATAAAAATGTAATTAATCGAAATTAAAAGATTAATCTTTTTTTCCCGATTAATCGAAAAATTTGTATAAAAAATCAGTACCAGCCCTAATATATTATGGATAACCAAAGGTGTTAACTTTGTAAGTTCACTTACTTGGAAAAAACCAGTGCCCCGAATCATTGGCCGTGTAGATGGCCATTCGTTCAAAGGGGAGGTCAATGTTGATGTGGACCAGGGAGGCTGGTGCAGTTGGCCCGCCACGAAGTAAGACTGACGGGACCTGATAGGCTGACCATTGGACAGAGATGTTCTGGTGGCCAAACGAAGAAGTTCAATTTGACTTCAGAGACAGCTTCGAGCAAGATAAATGATAACTTCAAAAAAAAGCTATTATACGTATCTCCCATGGATCGACATCCCTACCACATATACAGATAAAAGATCCAATTATATCATTGTGTTTTTGAAACAGGAATATTCCCCCGCGCAAAAAAAAAATATGTAAAATTAATTGTACCTTATTAGTTGCTGATATTAGACACGGCATCTAAATATTGGCGTCCTACCTGTACACAATGCTGGTCTCGACCACTGGTCACTTGACCCGTTTGGCAACTGATACCGCCAGCTTTAAATTCTATTACTTTGTAGATTCCCTTCAGGCTTAGTGGGGCGAATGCCGTCAGGAGGTGGGGGGGGGGAGATATAAATAGAATCACAATAAAAATTCAACAGTAAAAACATGTAAATGGTTAATTTTGAAAACTAAAATAACCGAAATGTCTGCGCCATGATGTAAAGATAGCAGGTGTAATCAAAGTGTCAGTCATGATTTAAGTTATGTAATTGGCTTGAGTTCCCTTTAAATTTCCGTCTTTTATAAAATGTAGATCTATTCATTAAAATATAGTCAGCGACGTGGGAGGGTTAAATGTTAGGGGCTCTGAAAATTAACGAATAATTTCTCGATTAAAGGTTAAAAATATTAACGATGAAATAATTTATTAACGACTAATCGACCCCTCACACATTATTGGAAGTCATAAAGTAAAAAAAACAAAATAGCGGCCGATAAATAATTTAATTCATGAAAATAACACGAACATTTTGGTTTTAAACTATTGGCTGACGGGAATGTTCAGAAAGTTGATAAACTTTGCCTACCATGGTTCTAACACTTCGCCTACTTATCAAACCAAATGACAAGCGTATTAATCTAATGGCATTAATGGAATCTTAGAGACAGAAAATGATTACAGCTCTTCTAATGAACTTCTGCGTTACTGAATGGAGATGAAAGTTCCTGAATCCATCAACCCTCTACAATGGTGGAAACTTAATGAACACTGATATCCAATAATGTCATTCCTTGCCAAGACTGTTTTGTGCACACCAGTTACCTCAGTTACATATGAACGATTGTTTATCTCAGCTGGTTGTATTGTCAATTAGACCCGCTCATCACTTGAATCAAATAATGTCAACACACTTGACTTTTTGCGTAGTTGGTTAAAAGATGACATATAAAGGAGACATTCCAGTGTTATTTAGATTTTTAAAATGAAAGTTTAACAAGTGTTACTTATGCAATCACACATTAAATTTTTTGTCTTTAATTGAAATTAACGATTAATTAATCGCTCATTTTTTCAAAAGTTAATGATTAAATTTAAATTAATCGTTAACAGCCCTCTTAAATTTTACTTAAATTTTAATTTAAAAAAAATACTGTTGGGACAGTCAATTCCTCTCCTTACATTTCGAGTTGTGTCAGACCAGATGACACGTTTTTTCAACTTACGGTTGTACAATAATTTCCACATCATCCCCGGTCAACCACGGGTGACGCTCACAGCTGGTGGTGTTTTGGGTGACGTCACTCGGGTTAAGGGTCGAGTTGTATGTAGATGTTGCAGTGCCTGTTGTCGGGGTGTCTGTTGTTGTGGTGTCTGTTGTTGTGGTGTCTGTTGTCGTGGTGTCTGTTGCCATGGTGTCTGTTGTTGTGGTGTCTGTTATTGTGGTGTCTGTTGTTGTGGGGTCTGTTTTTGTGGTGTCTGTTGCCATGGTGTCTGTTTTTGTGGTGTCTGTTGTCGTGGTGTCTGTTGCCATGGTGTCTGTTGTTGTGGTGTCTGTTGTTGTGGTGTCTGTTGCCATGGTGTCTGTTGTCGGGGTGTCTGTTGTTTTGGTGTCTGTTGTTGTGGTGTCTGTTGTTGTGGGGTCTGTTTTTGTGGTGTCTGTTGTCGTGGGGTCTGTTGTTGTGGTGTCTGTTGTTGTGGTGTCTGTTGCCATGGTGTCTGTTGTCGGGGTGTCTGTTGTTGCAGTGCCTGTTGTCGTGGTGTCTGTTGTCGTGGTGTCTGTTTTTGTGGTGTCTGTTTTTGTGGGGTCTGTTTTTGTGGGGTCTGTTATTGTGGGGTCTGTTGTCGTGGTGTCTGTTGTTGGGGTGTCTGTTGTCGTGGTGTCTGTTATTGTGGTGTCTGTTGTCGTGGTGTCTGTTGCCGTGGTGTCTGTTGTCGTGGTGTCTGTTGTTGGGGTGTCTGTTGTAGTGGTGTCTGTTATTGTGGTGTCTGTTGCCATGGTGTCTGTTGTCGTGGTGTCTGTTGTTGGGGTGTCTGTTGTGGTGGTGTCTGTTGTTGGGGTGTCTGTTGTCGTGGTGTCTGTTTTGGTATTGCTAGACATGTAATTACTGTTCATTTCACTGTCGTTCATTGATGCAATGACAGAGCTGTCGTTTTGATCAGTTTTTGAAATGTCCGTATTTGCCTTGCTATCGTTTGTGCCGCCTGGCGGAGTCGCCTTCAGCTCAGACTTGTTTAGACTTTGACTGACTTCGCTTTCGCTAATGTGTAACAGCACGCGGGCCTCGCCGTATGTTAGGATGTAAAAAGATGTTCCAGATGATCCGTCGAGCTTTAGACCTTTATCTTCCGGGAAAACCCATTCATCGACCGGTGTAGTGATTCTAGTCTCTGGAAAGACATGTTCAAACAAAATGCTGCCATACCTCCGATTTGGTGTTTTAGGCAGTTAAGATTATGTGAGTTGGTATCTTATTTATGCACAAACAAAATTGGTAATTTTTTTTTTTGGACAACTGAAAAACAGAACAACAACTTTAAAATTCTTCTATCTAAGAAATAATCTTATGCCCAGAAGAGCGCCTATAACAGATATTATAAGATTATGTAAATGCATTGTATAATTTTTGTAACACATTCACAAAATGCGATTAGCGAGACTTTATAATCATAATCATACTCTAGTAAATTATATTTACAAATAAACACCTAAATATAAATAATCGAACATAATGACAGATAATTTAAATCTCTACCTACATCACACTCTAGAATGGTGAAAACTTTTCATTTAGGGAGTTTGTATGACTAGCGTAATATTAGACCATGTAGTGCCTTCAAACTTCAAAGATCATGGTATATTCTTTGTTTCATGAAATGTTAAATATTGGAAGCAAACAACTTATTACTACGAAGTCAAATATTAATCGAACCATAACCATCCAACTAGACCTAACACTAACACTAACCATAACATAAACCTAACACTGACAGTAAACCTTACAATAAAACTAACATCAACCCTAAAACTAACTCATCCCTAACACTAACCCTAACACTAACATTATCCCTAAAACTTACCCTAACGCTATTACTTAAACTAACTCTAACCAAAATACCTTTCACTAATCCTAACCCTGTCATTAACTCTAACACTAACCCTAACCCTATCCCTTTAACCGAACCTAACACTAACCATATCACTAACCCTAACACTAACACTGACCCTAAAACTAATCCTAACCCTAACCCTAAGACTTTCATTTACCCTAAAACTATTACTAACCGATCACTAACCCTAAACCGAACAATTAACCTAACACCACATTCATCGCTAACCTTAAAACTAACTCTAATTACTTCACCGTTACGATATTACGATATACGATTGGGATGTTATTATCGATGTAAGGTTATCTACAAACACGATTCGCCAAAACTTAGGGCAACCAAGACCACGCGAGAAAGCAAGCTGGACGCAATCTATATATATATATCGCGAGACATGCACACGGGGGTTGAGCTACCGCCCACTCCTGCTCGGCGGCGTGCGCTACGCCGCGAGTTGTCTAGTTTAAAATATTAATGGAAGGATTATTAGAGAAACATTTATATAGACCTACTAGCATATCACGGTTGAGGTATCAGTAAACATGACATAAATGTGTTCAAACAGATTGTAGCAACTGAGAGCTTATTTCTTTAAACCACTGTCGGGCACATTGGCATGTAACAGGCAAGAAGATTACGCCCTGAAAGTATTTCTGAACCCACCTACAAGTTCAAGTAAAGGTTTTTTGAAAAAATCGTAGACATCTGATCGCTTCGGTGCAGCAAAGTATCCAGATTGACACGGGTTCTGTAGAGAAATCAAGGTCAATATTGTTTTTTACGGTTCGTATGGTAGTATAAACGTGGGTCATTCAGCCTCATAGGTCATTCAGCCTCATAGGTCATTCAGCCTCATTGGTCATTCAGCCTATTAGGTCATTCAGCCTCATAGGTCATTTAGCCTCTTAGGTCATTCAGCCTCATAGGTCATTCAGCCTCATAGGTCATTCAGCCTCTTAGGTCATTCAGCCTCATAGGTCATTCAGCCTCTTAGGTCATTCAGCCTCACAGGTCATTCTGCCTCTTAGGTCATTCTGCCTCACAAGTCATTCAGCCTCACAGGTCATTCAGCCTCATAGGTCATTCTGCCTCTTAGATCATTCTGCCTCATAGGTCATTCTGCCTCACAGGTCATTCAGCCTCACAGGTCATTCAGCCTCACAGGTCATTCAGCCTCATAGGTCATTCAGCCTCATAGGTCATTCAGCCTCTTAGGTCATTCTGCCTCACAGGTCATTCTGTCTCATAGGCCAATCAGCCTCATAGATCATTCAGCCTCATGGGTCATTCAGCCTCTTAGGTCATTCAGCCTCTTAGGTCATTCTGCCTCATAGGTCATTCTGCCTCATAGGTCATTCTGCCTCATAGGTCATTCAGCCTCTTAGGTCATTCAGCCTCTTAGGTCATTCTGCCTCTTAGGTCATTCAGCCTCATAGATCATTCAGCCTCATAGGTCATTCTGCCTCTTAGGTCATTCTGCCTCATAGGTCATTCTGCCTCATAGGTCATTCAGCCTCATAGGTCATTCAGCCTCTTAGGTCATTCAGCCTCATAGGCCATTCTGCCTCATAGGTCATTCAGCCTCTTAAGTCATTCAGCCTCATAGATCATTCAACCTCATAGGTCATTCTGCCTCATAGGTCATTCTGCCTCACAGGTCATTCTGCCTCATAGGTCATTCAGCCTCTTAGGTCATTCTGCCTCATAGTTCATTCTGCCTCATAGGTCATTCTGCCTCATAGGTCATTCAGCATCACAGGTCATTCAGTCTCATAGGTCATTCTGCCTCACAGGTCATTCCGCCTCTTAGGTCATTCTGCCTCACAGGTCATTCAGCCTCACAGGTCATTCTGCCTCATAGGTCATTCTGCCTCACAGGTCATTCTGCCTCTTAGGTCATTTCAGCCTCATAGGTCATTCAGCCTCTTAGGTCATTCAGCCTCATAGATCATTCAGCCTCATGGGTCATTCAGCCTCTTAGGTCATTCAGCCTCATAGGTCATTCAGCCTCTTAGGTCATTCTGCCTTACAGGTCATTCAGCCTCACAGGTCATTCTGCCTCATAGGTCATTCGGCCTCACAGGTCATTCTGCCTCTTAGGTCATTCAGCCTCATAGGTCATTCAGCCTCTTATGTCATTTAGCCTCATAGATCATTCAGCCTCATGGGTCATTCAACCTCTTAGTTCATTCAGCCTCATAGGTCATTCTGCCTCATAGGTCATTCTGCCTCATAGGTCATTCAGCCTCTTAGGTCATTCAGCCTCTTAGGTCATTCTGCCTCTTAGTTCATTCAGCCTTATAGATAATTCAGCCTCATAGGTCATTCTGCATCTTAGGTAATTCTGCCTCATAGGTCATTCTGCCTCATAGGTCATTCAGCCTCATAGGTCATTCTGCCTCTTAGGTCATTCAGCCTCATAGGTCATTCAGCCTCTTAGGTCATTCAGCCTCATAGATCATTCAGCCTCATGGGTCATTCTGCCTCTTAGGTCATTCTGCCTCATAGGTCATTCTGCCTCATAGGTCATTCTGCCTCACAGGTCATTCTGCCTCATAGGTCATTCAGCCTTTTAGGTCATTCTGCCTCATAGGTCATTCTGCCTCATAGGTCATTCTGCCTCTTAGGTCATTTTGCCTCATAGGTCATTTTGCCTCACAGGTCATTCAGCCTCTTAGGTCATTCAGCCTCTTAGGTCATTCAGCCTCTTAGGTCATTCAGCCTCATGGGTCATTCAGCCTCTTAGGTCATTCAGCCTCATAGATCATTCAGCCTCATGGGTCATTCAGCCTCATAGGTCGTTCAGCCTCATGGTAAATCATGGTCAGTGGCGTCGTGAAGGGGGCGGGGGGGGGCGGGCCGCCCCGTGTGACATTATTAGGGGGGTGACACCAAAGTCTAAAATCTTACTGTGTTCGATTTTATGTCAGAAAAAAAGACACATTTCTCTCAACTAGAAAGAAATTTAGATTTACAATGAAATACTTTAAAAACCTAAACTTTTTATTAAAAAATATCAGTTAACTTGCAATAATTAAACATTTCCAACACACAAACAAAATAAAACAAATTATGAAGACAAAAAAAAAAACAGCCGCACAAGAGAGATCTTTTAAAAAGCCTGACATGAAAGAGGTGGTATCCTCTGTTTTAGCAAACTGTGCTTTGTAGTATTGACATCATGACGAATCCCATCCCCCTCTTCCCTCCCACACACTTGGGTGGGGGGATAATAAGATTTTTCTATTTTAAAAAATCAAATGATGGGTTTTGTTTGTTGTTATTTTAGAGAAAAATTATGAATTCAATGTCTTTGAGTTAATATTTTGTTTTTTAAAAACATTTGTTAAGGCATGAAAGCATAGATATGCATGTTTATATATAGGTAGTCCTCCGGGTCATAAGTCCCATACCCATCAATTTTCACGCTAAGCTTTAAGTTTTGCGTTATCGCTCAGCAAATTTTAATTGGGGAAAAAATTAGAATTTCTGCACCTTTGTCGGAAAAGTTAGTAGCGACTTTATTTTTTATTCTACCTGGGACACATTCACAGCTTTTGTTAAAAGTCAATGAAGAAAACAAGTTTAAATGTTCAGAATGAATCTCCCATCCAGTGGCGTAGCTAGAGCTTTTGCCGCCCGGGTTGGTCTCCAATTCACCGCCCTTTTAGGGGTGTCCATAAATGACGTCACACATGTGGGGGGGGGGGGGGGGGAGAGGGTGTCACATATTTAAAGTCAAATAAAAACGCGAAAATTTAAATAAAAGTTCCACTTAAATATATGATTACCGAAACTTAATTTAATAAAGTTTTACAGGGTTTTACACGTGTTACGATAGTAGAGTGCAGCCTTACACTAAAAAATATTTAACTGACAAAAAAATAAATTGGAAACATGCTGATTTTCAAATAGAAAATACGGCTTTTATGGAGGGGGTGTAGCTTTGTGATGTCACATTGAAGAAGGGGTCTAAGTTTTTGTGACGACGTGTGACCAGGGGGGGGGGGGAGCAGCGTGTAAATTTTCAGCCAAAATCGCGACGCGTCATTTTAGGACGGCCACTTAAGTCAATCGTATGATGGTTTTTATAAATTAATAAACATTAATAAATAATTGTAATTGAAAGGAAGTATATTGTAAAAGTAAAAGGTGTGGAACATGTTAACCATTCCCTGCCATATTTATGTAAGCATTAATGTAATAGGCCGACTAAGACGATATACGTACAAGAGACAATTTTTAAAAATATAAGATGCTTTTATTAAAGGCCACCAGAAATTTATTGAGGTCGCAGGCCTCCAAATGAGAAAAAGACATTTTCCAAATTACCAACAATTAATATGCTTTTATTTTTTATTTATAAATATATGGTTTCTTTTAAAAACAAATAAATTGTATACATTAGAATGTAAACATATTTATAAATTTACTTACCTAACTTTAATAATAGAAATCGTGTATTATTTTATCAAAATTTAAATTACTTGTAATATCTTGTTCTATCATTAGACAATATTGCAAGATTTTGTAGTCTTAAATAACTCAATGTGTGATTTTTTTTATCAACTGCAGTTTGGAGAAGCTCCTTTCACAACTAGATACACTTATAGTAATTGTTGAAAACATTCTTAGCAAAATTATAATGTTGGGTAAAGAATTTTCCAATCTATACTATTTAATATATTTTAATAGATCAAGGGGAATCCCCCCCCCCCCCTGTTTTTCCAACATAAAGCCTCTTCTTGTAGAATAGGTAAAGCGTTGGCTGGTCTTAGGCAACTGCCATGCACCTATGCGGCCGCAGTGGGTTCACACTTTCATAGACCCCACCTATCTTAATTTTCACTTATTATCCTTATTAATTTCTTATCCCTACCCAAACTGGGCCCCGCGCATCCATTTTCGCATACTAAGCTGCATAAGGCGCGGCAATTGCAAAGACTGGCCCTGTAAACAGCCATAAAAACCTGGACCCTTCTTCGTTCAATTTGACCTGTTCTTTGTCAATGGTAATAAAGACATTTATTTGATGGTAAAGATTTTCATTTAGTAGATTACATGATAGTATTATACACGATTATTTTCTTGCAAGGACATGCAACTTATCAGTGGGTTCTATTACTTTCTTTTATAATTGCATCTATGGAAAAAATTATTTCTCGTTGTACGACTTGCTCTAAAGATAGAACCTCGTCTCTTGAATTTTCTCCACTCATACTTAATCTCCTTCCAGCACGGCGTACAGTTGATGTCTCCAACTCCCTATAATCTATAACAGCACATAACTTTGTTCCATGAAGTGGGTTGGCATTATTTATTTTAAAGAAAATATGTTCCCACAAATTGAGATACTATAGAAAAGAAAAATATTTCATTGAACTGAGTAAAATTCCAGCATCTGATCTCGTTTTACTGGTTACTTCTTCAGGTATCAATTTTTTCCAATACGTATGAAATTTTTGAAAAATATCGTTTTCCAAATTATTTATGTTATACTGATGTTTATTAGCGGATAAATTTGAATATTTTCACGTTCTTGCGCTAAATCTTAATAATTTTCCATAAAATATAAAAATTCAAATTATTTACGCTTTGCTTTAATTGGATAGACGTAGCATTTTAATGACAAACAATATTTTAATGAAAAACACAAATTATGTGTGCTACTTTAACGCAATAAAAACAAAATACATTTAATTTTTAGTAAGTTACCTTAAAACAATTTTCTAAAACTGAAACAGTAATGTAAATTACTACTTGCAAGTTAAACACAATATTTGAACCACCTTGTCATGTAGGTACTTGTTAGCGCATCATTCTGCAAATGTCGAAATTCCACACAAAAAACTTTCGTGGTGATATTAATAGCACATATTATTATTAGGCCCAGCGGTGATGTGTTGTTTTTTGTGCTGTTTTCTTATAATAGCACCATTTGTGACGCATACCGCTTAATTTTCCAAACAAACCGATTCCTTTTTTTGAGCGATTTTTATTTTTTGAACTGTTCGCGTTATTTATAACTAGCACTATGTAATTAAACAGATGTTGCGTGAATCCGCTAATTAAGATTCGAATTTAAGAGTATTTTTGTTTCACCTTGGTTTCCCCCTTAAAAAGAAAAAAGGGCTGTTATTGGAAATGGCTCTATTTTTCAAATTAATGCCCAAAAAATGCCGCCTTTTAGGTGAGTGCCACCCCCTCCGCCCCCCAGCTAAGCCACTGCTCCCATCTCTCACACACAGCAAACAGACTTTAACAACATCATTCAATTCATTCGTCTAACGATAATACAAGAAAAATATCAAACACTCCCTTAAAAATTAAAAATAATTGACATTGGTGACTAGGCTTGGAGCAGAACAAAGACTTTGATATCACTCGCCGACAACCTACAAAAAATAATTTCGTGTCCCGAACAAGCCAGTGCGATATTTTAATCAAAACATTGGGAGTTGTGTTGGATGTGACAGAGTGTTGAAAGGAGAGTTTTGAAATAACAACTCAGTTTGGCCTGTTTACACGACACTGATGTCAGATGGCTTTCACGGAACTTTTGTATAATGCCGCAGTCAACAAATATTGTTTAAAGAGCTCAGAGACCCACAGTTTCGGACTGTTCCTCAGTGTCAATCATAAAGTATTTGGAGAACTTGCCAAATTAATCAAGCTGTTACAAATGAAAAATCTAATGGCCATGAAGGCATACCAGTTTATAAAGGGAAGGATCAATAACCTCAAAGGCCAGCCCCTTGGTTCTGCAGAGGTTGTTGAAATGTTTTCAGGCTGAAAAGATGAAAAAAATGAGACCCATCATCAAATTCGTTGAATGTCTGAGTTGACAAGTAGATTCTCGATTTCTTGAAAGTGACTTGATGCTATGGCGAATATTCAATTTGTAAACGTTAGTCGACACGTCAAATTTTAATTTTGAACAAGCAAAACTTTGTTCCATAGTTTCTAAATCCAAAGTATTTTTAAAAGCTATGAAGACATTTTGCAGAAACTTAGATCAGTATCGTAATTTAAGATTTGTGCTCGAAGCAAACAAAATGTGGTTTGATTGAGACTTTCGACGAGGTGATACAGTTTGTCATGACTGAAGAATAGTTCAGCGACATTGCCACCCTGTTGGATATTTGTGCTAGATTTCTTGCATCGAGCGCTGTTTGCGAACGTGGATTTAGCCTAATGAATTCTAGAAAAGTAAAATCTAGAAATAGGTTGGAAGAGTTACATTTAGACTTGCTTATGAGGATTAAATCTTGTCAGAATGATGCACATCTGATTAACCTTGACGAAGTCTATAAAATATGGATCTCGTTGAAAGACAGACGCCAGATCGCCCCAGAATAGATTAGCGGCATATGGGTATGTTGGCAATTTGTTTCTTTATAAATAAAAGATACCGCTGAACAGAAATAAAAATTTATAATTCTTGTTTATTTAATTATAAGCTACTATATTATTTTGATTTAAACACATTTTTTCTAATAATTATCAGTCCAATTAGTTATGTATTTTTGTGAGATGTCAAACATTTTGCACACTAAAAATGGTAAGCTGTTACACTTTGCACATGAGTTGTTTTTTATTTAGAACAACAACCGCAAATCTTAGAGAGAATATTGATTCCCACTTAGCTGTTTCGTGGTTACGAACGCACCCCCATAAAGAATAATATTACGCGTTATTCCATATTTAAAAAAAAATTAAACTTTTATTTTTCATGGGGTAACGAATCGTTTTCCATATTTGAAAATATAATGTATGTCATTATCTGCTTTTATGTTTCGGATGCGTGGCGGAAAAAATACACTTTGTTGTGTTGTATGGCGAGGAAGATGCCGAAGAGTTAGTCTGGATATTTACTCTATTGTGGTTGTTTAAGCCTCTCTCTCTCTCTCTCTCTTCCTCCCTCTATCTCTCTACTGTTATATCTTTTTATAAAAAAAAAACTTTTCATGTGGTGAGGAATTGTTTTCTCTTTTAAAAATACTTCACAAGAGGTGCTGATCTCAACGGGTGACAAAAAGTGTACAATTATGTATGTTTATTAGGCACTGGAAGACTAGGAGGAGTTTCTTTGGATTAGGGGCCGTGCATTAATGGCGTAACGTGCCTAGGCGGGAAGGTGTCACGCATATGTGACGATGTGTGTCGAGAGGGAGGAATTTGTTTTTAAAATATGACGTCACATCAAAAAAACGCGCACCTTTAAATTAAAGTTCCAAATAAATCTTTGAATGCTTAAAATTTATTTACTGACGTTTTCTATGGCTTCAGGCGTGTTACAATATGAGACTGCAGACTTACACTAAATACATATTAAAATAACAAAAAATAATTGTCCAGTTGGAAGATACGGCTTTTTAAAAAAGAATTGTGACGTCATGTCGGGCAAAGGGGTGGAGGTCTAAGTTATTGTGATAAAGTATGACACGGGTGGGGTTTGGGGGAGTAAAAATCTGCAGCCTCGCGTGACGTCATTTATGGACGCCCCCCTTATGTCGTGAAGGGGTGACACTATAAGCTGCCGCCCCGGGGGACACCAACCCCAGCGACGGCTCTGATCATAATATTGTCAGGAAAAAGGGAAAATGAAATTGCAAAATGCGCGGTGCATTGCTGTACAAAAGAACATGGACCTTTTCATGGACTTACAACATAGACCTATTGATGGAATTATGTGTAGAACAAACTATAACAGAAAAAACAAATCTTACGTTATTCACGCCCCAGTGAACAGGTGTGGTAGCGAACGTATAACAGATCGTGCTGTAGTAATAACTGATGGCTCCTTCGAAAGCCTCGTCACATGGCCCACCAACATCTGGAGACAGGTAGTGATACAACAGGTATGTTAGAAACGTAAGGGACTAATCTAAGGATAGTTTGTGATGATACAGAGACGACCTTTAAACAACAGGTATGCTAGAAACGTAAGGGACTTATCTAAAGATAGTTCGTGATAATACAGAGATGATCAGTTTCAGTCAGTTTCATGAAGTACTGACGCAACCAATGTCCAGCCCACCCACTCTATTCTAAACTTGACCATTTCCGGCCGGCCAAAATAAGACTGAACTCGTAGTCGTAATATTATTTTCAAAAAGACAAACTCGAGTCGTTTGATTTTTTCCATTCATACTGGTTTCATCATGTCATAATGTCATCACCAGGCCCTCACGTCATATGTCAGGATGTCATTACCCCATTATTCTATACCCTTTCAGGTCACAGACTTACATTTTTGGCAGATGAAATTACGCCTCAGGGCACAGGAAACCTTCCAATAGAAGGGCAAATTGGATTGGGTTTTGGTGCCCTGAATGCCCGGGCACATGCTGCCATCAGGACCATCACCTGGCACATCGCTTCCCACCCACCAGTCGGATTCTGAAACAATAGACACATTTTTAAAAATAAGAAGTAGATTTTGGGATCTTTTTTTTGTTAAGATTAAGGTCATGGTTAGGGTTAAGGTTAAACATTTCGTGAAGACAATGCTTTGTTTCGGGCCACACCGACCGAGCCAGAAGAAAAGTCTAAAATTTAGTAATTTAAACATAACTACTACTTTGGGTAACATTATTTAGATCAGTGGTTCCCAAACTTTTTTCGCCCGTGGACCCCTTTTATAGTCAAAACTTGCCCACGGACCCCCAAGTGAAAACACTATATAAATATCTGCATTAAAATTTACTAATTGAAAAAACAATATTTTGTTGAAGAATTATTTATTTAAATTAAATTTTTGTTAAATTTTTTTTATGACTGAGATGAACTTGGTGAGATTTATATCCGGATCAATTTTTGTGAGTAGCAAACGCAAATCCCCATGAGCACTAATATCTATTATAGCAGGTTTCTTTTCTTTATGACGAGGTTCATAACTGCACTGAATCAACAATCTACCAAATACGAAGACGGGAAAGTAGTCAACAACCTTTGAACAATAATACATAATGCAGGATTTACAATTGGGATCTTTTTCTTTTTTTTGTAATCAGAATTTGTGGTATCCTTGTACAAACATTGGTTTAAGTTCCTCATTTGGTGATAATTCAATAATTTGCTCATGTACTAGTATTGACTCATATATGTCTTGGATCTGAGTTTGTCCCTGCGCAAAAGGGTTCAACACCCAGTCGGGAATATCATAATGAAGAATGTCCTCAAATCTTTGGTTCAGGTCTGCATGAAGAGCCGCTAAGTGTTGACAGTAGGCAAACAAGTCTTCATTTCTCTTTGTAATTTTGAGACATTTTAAATCTGAGAAAATTCTCCTCACCCCAAGTTTTGGTTATACAAAACAGTTTTGCAACAAAATGCAGATATTACGCTTTTAGTTTTGATTAAATTTAATTGGTCATCGTGTAGTTTCCGATTAGTTTCTTTAAATTTGGCAAACAAATATGTCATGTAAGCTATTTCATTTTTTGAGATAATTAAATTTGGTCTCAAATCATTGTCTTTGCCTTCCAGGAATTCCAGCACTTAATAAGAGAGCATAAAATCGATTTAAACATACACTTTTAGCTAACAACCGTTCTTCTGTGTGAAGTAGTGAACAATTATAGTCTTCATAATTTCCCAAACAAAGCTTAGTAAATAATATCTCTATGAAAGCATTCCTTTTGATTTTATTAACTGCTCCAATGACATAATCTAGTGATCCATACAAAACTTTCCTAAGATTTTTGCAACTAAAGTATGTCAATGAATGACACAATGCACTGAACATACATTTGGTAAAGCTTGTTTTAAGTGTGCCAGAAAGCCACGGTATCTTCATACCATTGCCGGAGCACCTTCAGTAGCAACATAAATGATACTAGTTAAGGTATAGCTTTTTCATTGAAAAATCTCTTTTAATTCATTTAAGAACGGCTCAACTTTTGTATCAGTTTCCAAACATTTAGCAAACAACAGGTCTTGGCAAAATTGTCCTGCTTTTACAAAGTTTTACATAAGCTAAAAGTAAAGCATCATTTCCTGGTAAAGTGAACTCGGCAATTTATAGAGAATATTCTGATGTCTTTTTAGTAATCACATAAAGAATTTTCAACACACTGAGTCATTTCGCTAATCCTTCTTTGTACTGAATTCTTGCTCAGTGGAATTCTTTTTGTGATTTCGAAAGTTGGTTTGTACAACACAGCGTTTATCACCTCACTTACAGCTGGTAAAATAAGTTCTTCACTAATCGTGTGGGGTTTTCCAGACTTTGCAATCAATATATAAATAGTATAAGACGCATGCAGTCTATCTCATCTAATCATCTCGCTTAGATGTTGTCCACATGAGTTGTTTAAGTAAGGGTATTTACAAATATGTGTCTTGGACTGCTTCTAAAAACGTTAAATCTTTATCTTATTTATCCCTATGGATTCTTATTAAAAGTTCCTCAAGTTTGTAAGGTTTCATCGAATTATTCGACAAAGTTTGATTACACAGAAGACACATTGGTAAAATACTATTTCCTGGTTTCTTGTAGGCAATTTATGCATGTGGCATCATAATTGCAATGCTGTATAAAACTATTTTTTGCTATTCTGTCCCACACTGAGCTATCGAAAACTTTGAAAATAAAAAAGGGGGATACAGGTGAGATTTCTATGTTTCAATATACATTTAAAAAGGTTTTTAAAGTAATTTTTTAATGTTATCTACATTGTAAACTTTTTTAAATCAGAATACATATTAGAAAATATTTTAAAATGTTATTTTGCTAAACTGCTAAAAAGGTGTTTGGTCGAATTTTGAATTTTAAAAAATCTTTTTTCTTATCTTATCTATTACAGACGCTTCTTCTGTACAGAAAATTATTGTGTCCTACGTATATCTATGGTTTTCTTCCCTGATTCATGTATTAAGAATCTTCAAATCATATCAAATGTGGTATCAATGTAAAGCTGGATTCTTCCTGCGTCGGATAAATATTACTTACTGATACGTCACAATTTACCCAACCCTGCAATCATTTCCGTTAAAAGATTGTATTTTTATGACCTACATATAGGGTCCCCGCCTTTCTCACGCATCAAACTGACAAAACTTTCAATTAATCAAGTATTTTGATTGGTTGCAGCTGTTGGATTATCATAGTTCTTTTTCTAAAACAGTATATATTGTGTTTTTTTAAAGTAATGATTAAAAAACATAATTTTATATTTTATGCTAATTTAAAACTTTCCGCGGACCCCCTAACGTTGTTCAGGGACCCCCAAATCAATTTTAATTGTCCACGGACCCCCAGAACGGTTCCGCGGACCCCTGGGGGTCCGTAGGGACCACTTTGGGAACCACTGATTTAGATGAAAGTAGAATTAATCGAGTTATTCTCACACTCCACATTCCAGTGACAACAAGAACTATTTGCGAGGACATGACATTCGTGCCAACATGACATTCGCATGGAATTGGCATTTGCACTGACATTTCATACACACTAAGATAACATTCCCACGGACATGATATTCGCACAAAGATGACATTCGCACCAATATGACATTTGAGTTGACATGACAATCGCACAGATGCTACTTGCCTTTTAAAGAAAACGTCACCAGGTCAACCAGAAAACTTGACGTGTCATTGGTTGCTGTTGGGCTGGCCAGTTGACCAAAGTCCACTTCACACATGTCCTGGAAATATAAGTGTGTGTGTGTGTGGGGGAGGGGTAAGAGTTAAATAAATTATTAGCATGTCTTGCCTGTGCTGTATATTGAATCTCAAAATTTTGTAATTCTAGACAGCTGCAGTGTTAAGGGAAGCTATCATGTGCCCGGGTTCCCAGCCTGTGGTTCGAATGAGTTTCTGGAGTCGCCATGCAATTTATCACTGGTAATTCGTCCGGATACATACATATAAATTTAAAACGAATGCCCCATAGAGATGATTAGTATACATAGCTATTACTACATGTGTAGTCTTTATTTTCAACAGTTAGCGCTCCAAAACAATATCATACATATTACTTTTTGTATATTCTTCAAAGTATGCTTTGTGATTGGTCGCTCAGATTGGTCGCCCAGATTGGTCGGTCAGATTGGTCGGTCAGATTGGTCGGTCAGTTTGGTCGCTCAGATTGGTCGT
>MUZC01004505.1:535483-585994 GCA_002072015.1 Radix auricularia | reverse complement strand
GCCTGTTCCCAGGATCAGCACCACAACGTCGTTGCAGTACTCAACAGTGGAGTCAGCCTGCTCCAAAGGACCAGCACCACAGAGTCAACAGCAACAACTCAACAGTGGAATCAGCCTGACCCGCGGTTCAGCACCACCGAGGACGGACTAGAACCACTCCTCAGGGACATCAGCTAATATATCAACTACAGCGCCTCGCAAGGACAAGATTTATCTTTATTGAACATTAGTATAGGTCTGAAGCCTAATGATGAAATCATTATTATAGGGAATTGAGAAAAGCTTACTTTAACACTTAATTATGAAAAATTTGGATTAGATTAAAATTCATTGTGTAGAATCAGAGTTTCAAATAAGTCATATGACTTTAACATATATCAATTAATGAGTATTTCTCAATATAAAGTACATAGTGTAAATAAACTTGTATTTCGTTTAACTTTACACTATTCTTGTTTGTTGTAATCAATTGTGAGATCACTAAAGTTGTATCCTTGTAGACGAGAATGTATTAATTATAATCATTATCTATTATCCCTAAACAACGAACCAAATTACAAGAAATCATTATTATAGGGAATTGATAAAAGCTTACTTTAACACTTAATTATGAAAAATTTGGATTATATTAAAATTCATTGTGTAGAATCAGAGTTTCAAATAAGTCATATGACTTTAACATATATCAATTAATGAGTATTTCTCAATATAATGTACATAGTGTAAATAAACTTGTATTTCGTTTAACTTTACACTATTCTTGTTTGTTGTAATCAATTGTGAGATCACTTAAGTTGTATCCTTGTAGGCGAGAATGTATTAATTATAATCATTATCTATTATCCCTAAACAACGAACCAAATTACAAGAAACACACATTTTATCGCCACAAGGGTATAAAACTACCACAAAGCGTGGGGGGGGGGCGCTTGCCACAGCGAGGTTAGAACCCGTGACTCTCTTCTGCTTCGGTTGGACAGTCCGGCGTGCTCCCGCTAGACAACCACACCCTTCACTATAAATAGAAAGAAAAAAAAATTTTTTTTTCAATTATAAAAGTATCTGTCATATGTTTGATTTGTCGCTTAAAGGGAACATTAAGGGAAGTTAATTAATTTTACTTAATAAGAGGATAATTCTTTCAGGGTTTTTTTAAAATATTGATTTTATGCTATTTTCAAGTGAAAACAAAATGATAACAAACCCATTAGAATTACTGAGCTTATTAGACCTTCCTTATCGTGGTACATCAGTTAGAGAAACGCATGCGTTTTTAAAACAGAAACACCAAAATTTTAAAAATAGAATGTTTTCTAATTTATCGACTATCAATGAAAATTTTTAATTGAGAAAGAGAAAAGCTGTTTTGGTATCCAAATTTTTTGATACGTTAATATTCATCTATACAATTTTAAGAGCAAATGAGACCAAAACAAACAACAAATATTGTTATTTTTATTGTGCTTAAGCCGTAGCAAAGCATGTGAATAACGCTCATTTATTTCCTATTGCACGTACTGTTAACGTAGCTAAAGATAATGAATAGTAGTAAACAGTGTAAACAATTAGTTTAACTGAAGAAATAAATGCAGTGCTGACAAGAGTAGAAACCCATTGGGTAAACCTAAACAAAACGATTTGTATTTCTCAATCACTTCGTGCGCCATCACAAAGTGCCCTATCCCATAGTGCCAAGTATCACAATACCCCATCAAATATTGCCCCATCATACAGTACCCAATTAATCACTGCCTTATCAGACAGTACCCAATCAATCACTGCCCTATCAATAATTTTCCTATAACTAAGTACACAACACTCATTGCCTTATCAATAGTTCCCAATCACTAATGGCCTTATTACTCAGTGTCCGTTGTGAAATTACCAGCTTGTTGGATTAAGAAAAATCAATCAAACAGCAAAGAAATAAAATAAACTTTTCATAAACTTCATCATTTCATGTTCACCTAGATGACTTAACAAACGTTGAACATTTAAGTCATGGGATATTAATTACATGGGTAAAACAAATAGCTTGATACAATTTTTTTACAGCGGGCAAAAATAAAATGTTGTAAATACAAATTGTGGATCGGTAAATGGATTTTTTTTTTGTTTTTTTAAATTATTTGCATTCCCAACAACTGACTATTATATCCAATGTACCCAACTAATTTCGGGCAAATAGCAATGAATTGACAAAAAACACTAGTTTTTTAATTATGTATCAAAACTTAAAATTGTTTGTAATCCCTATTATTATATTGTCTTTTACATTTCCATTTCAAGGGTAAATGCGCTCAAATCATTTTTTTTCAAGCTTTGAATCATTATAATAAATGAAAATAAACGAATCATTTGGCACCAAGTTTTCCCCAGTTTCTTTTATCTCTTACATGTTTTGTTTTTCTAGTCTTTTGAAAAGTGCCTGAGTATATGTAACCTCAGACATACGGGACTCAGATAAGGCGCTGTTGTTTGTTTTTGTATTATGACTCGCTACCAAAGGCCGGTGTTTAGAGTAAGATAAACCCAAAAAAATGTAACTATCTTCACGTCTCGTTAGGTTAAAAAAAACATTTTAAACAAATCTAATAAGAAAATGATGGTTGTATAGCAAAGTCAATAATACGCTCGCCTCGTAGGCTGAAGGGCGTGAGATCGAGCCCACGTTAAAGCCACAGTTAAAATGTTAATAAATGATTATCTCTTTAAAAAAATAATAAATGTTATAGTCATCCGATTACCTGGAGAGGAGGTGGGCTCCGGCAAGCCCCAAGAAAGCTCTAATGGAAACATTAGAACCCCAAACGATAGCGAAGTCATGGCACACACACACAAATAAGAATATAAAATTAATATGCTAAGTCTGCTGAGATCTGTGATAATCTATTACAATCCTCACGAAGACATTATTCTTTGTGCTAAAAAAACAACAAACACATTTTTATTTTTCCCAACTGACTTAAAATGTGTTGCTTCATATATATATTGCTATTATATATATATGTATATACACACACTAAAAATACCAGTGACATAGTTAGGGACGGGGGAGGGGTCAATATCCGAAAGTTCCCCGGGCCACACTGGAATAGGGCCCCAAAACGAGTGTTCGAAAGGATTTTTTTTACATTTCATATTACGCCTGTTGTTAAAAGATATGGTCACGAAAAGAGGCAAAAACCACCAGGCCGCGAAGTCTCAGCTACGCCACTGAAAAATACACATAATTGATTTAAAATAAAATTCTATAAAATTTGGACTCACCTATGGTATGTAAATCAAGTTTTCAGTCTCAGAAATAAAGAGAGAGCCTAGTCTTGTATAATATAACTTAAACTTTAGAACTGAGAAAGTATTATCCTTAAGAAAGGCAACGTCAGACACAACTAAGTTGGAAGCAAACTCTGTAATGGACTTGTACTGGATGAAGTTTATCTTTCCTTTTCTATCAGTGGCTGTGTTTACAGCACTTAAAGCAGGTTTGAATAAAATTAAACACCAAGCATTTTCAATTTTAAAACTAAAAAGTATGAGAAATAGTTGAATAAAACTTATTACTTATATAATTTGTCAAAAAATAATGTATAGACAAGTTTTAAATACTATTTATTTATTTATTTGCTGTTCAACGACGAGATAAGTGTGATCAAATTTTGCATTATGGAATCAAGTGAAATGAATTATAATCATGAATGTTGAAATATGAATATTTTGATATTAAAATCAACAAATCAGATGCGCCAAGAGTGAGGCAGTTTCTCATGAAAGACAAGCTGTTACCTATTTTTCTAACAGCTGGTGATTTTATTTAAGTTCTGGCTTTGCGACATTGAAAACAATAACATATTCCAATGTGTGTATTTACTAACCGTGTACAAAAATTCATTTACCTATAATAACAACAAAATACAAAAAAAACTAAAAAATACTGAATGATACCAAGAGAGCAGACTTTTTCCAGTTACTTTCAAATTTGTCAAGAATTTCACCCAAAAAAAAGAGTTTATTTCTTTTATTACAGATTTGTTGATGGAAGTCCAACCCCCGGACATAATTGTTGGTCAAACAAAACAACTTACCATCAACTGCTCTTTCATTCGTACTGACATAACAAACATGGTCAAACTCATATCTCTGGTCATCTCATCATCCAATGACACAGAAAATCTTCAGTTTTCATATCTGGCTTCAGTTGATGTCTTTGATGATCTCAACAACGTTACAGGAGAGGTGTCGGGAATAATAGACAACAGGCACGTATCTTACGTGGCACTTACGTGGCGAAATCCTAGATCAACGTTGGCACGGACGTACGACTGTCAGGCCAATGGGGAAAATTTACATGGACAGGCGGTAACAATATCAAAGACAGTGGAAGTCATAGCGATCAAACCGGATGTAGAAAACTTGTTAGATGCTCTAGATCAACAGTCCGACATTCTTCAGCGTCAATCTTCTTTACTTGAGCATCAGTCTTTACAGCTACTGAAATTGCAGGACGATCTTCTGAAACTGAGTCTTTCTGTCAATGACAAGTGTATCTGTTGTGACAGATACAGCAAATCTCTTCCAGCTATGTATCACATTTCTGACATACACAATGGAAGACGATATTATCTTTCTCCCGCGTAATATGACATTGTTGTAAAAGAAGCCGTGGGACAATGCGAGTTAATGGGAGGATATCTTACAGAGATGGACAGTGAAGACGAGTATCTGTTCGTCAAAAATTTCTCCAAGAAGTTTCCCGGTTACGATTTTATTTACATTGGAGGAAATGACGACGCTTTAGAAAATAATTGGGTCAACACCTACAGCTGAACACCTGTCAAATACATTATTTGGGGACCACAGGAGCCAAGTGCCCTAAAGGGAGAAAACTGTGTACTTTTATGGGGAAATCAGGATTGGAAGATGGCTGATAATGGTTGCTTCCATGGAGACGTTCAATATACACGCGGTTATTTGTGTGAAGTTCCTGAAATAAAAAAGCTCTTTTTTTCCGTTAAATTAATTTAAATTAATTTCATAAAATTAGTTAATTACGATATATATTTATTATCTATAGAATATTATTTTATAAGTATTGTATAAAATTAGCTAATTACAATAAGCATGATTCGTATTTTTAAACATAGCTTTTAGCGTCGTTAAAAAACTTTTTACAGATAAAATTTAAGATATTTAATTTTTGTTTTGCTTTTAATTTTACAAATCTATGGTACACGGTGGTAGAGTGGCAGCGCGCTCGACCGATGGTCACGAGTACGAATCCATGCGAACGCAAGGATTTGTTCCCGGGTCATAGGGCGTCCCTGAGTCACCCAGCTCCAAATGGGTACCTAACAATAGGCGGCTTGGTTATGCGAGGAACCCTCATAGCCGTGGCCTGTGACCGCTGCATCACTTGCCAACAGATCATCCCTCATGGTCTGTGGACGCATTATCTTCTGCATAGAAGAAGCGTCTGTATGTCTAATATAAGATAAATTCGTTATCTCAGGCGATTCATTTAGTTAGTTTTATTAATAAACAAAATGACTTGTAATAATTCTTCGATAATACTATCCTTGGCCCGTGGAAATTTATTAAGATCATGTTGTGTTTTTTTTTCATTCAAGAGACCTAATCTGAATCAGTTTTACTTGAGCTAGCGACTCGGAGCGTTTGGATGATTATTGTGAGAATTAAAATTTAAATGTTGATTGCTTTGATTTCAATGCATAGGAAAGCTTTCAGCACACCTTATGGTTAGACGATTATTTTATTTTTTGTACTGTAAAATATTTTGTCAATGTCGCAGATTCCTTACAATTTAAAGTGTAATCAAATCATTCAAATCAGCCCTTTTAGAAGTCTTGTAATAAGTGTACACTGTACACCTTATCGTCAGACTGTTGTTTCATTTTCGATGTTATGAACTTCTTGCTTTTTAACACAATTTCCCCATGGGAAAAAAATGCGTTTATATAATTGAAAGGTCTATCCTGACTGTTCGAGATTTGAAAAGCAACTCTTTCTGAACCATAACAGGTAAAGTGTTCAGGTCTTTTGAAAATATGTTAAGGAGGTCCCAAAGATGTGTACCGGCACAAAAAAATTCCCGAAAAGGTTTACTGGATTTTCTGGGGAAAAAAAACATATCAGTATTTCTCATCAGCCATAACATCATCGGGTTGATGGTCGCTAATAAAATGTACAATGCTTAAGAACGAATTTGTGAAAATTTTCTTTTCGTTCGTCTCCCATAATATTTAGCAGCAATTTGTAAATCGCAATTGTTTTCTTTACTTCCCAACTATTGATTTGAAATAGCTTTTATTATATTTTAGAATGATGCCCATTAAATAAAAAATGTCAGAAAATATTCGTTGGAAACTGCGTTTAAATACTCATTCGAGGTTGTTGTTTATTCTTTGTTGTTTTTTTTATTTGTTGTTTTTTTTTTCTTTTTTTTTTTTTTATGTTTGTTTGTTTGTTGTTGTTTTTTATTATCTTTTTTGTTATTTGTTTTTATTAATATTTTTTTTTTAAATTGTTTTTTTAGAATGAACTGGAACGCCCTACCGGCACTTTTTTTGTCTTATTGCTTTTTCAGGTCATGTTAAGTATAAATTCAGGTAAGCTTTTCGAAAGGAGAAAAAGCTTTCCGTAGCACTTTCACTTAAATTTGAGAACCAATCTTATCATCGAAATTTGCATTTAGCAAATGCTGCTGCCAATTAAGAAACATTTTGACTGACATTCAACAGAGTAATAGTCTTTTTTGCGCATGTTATTTATAATTTACAAAGAAAATAGCACCGTTTGGGATGCTCCTTGTAAAAAAAAATAATAATAATAATTCAGGATTTTGTTTCGTTGTTATCTCTAGGGGAAAAAATCTAGAATATTTCAGTTTTTTAAGCGACTGTCAATGGGGAAATGTTGAGAATAAGAAACGGTGAACACGTAATATTGTGGAAAAACTCCTTGTTTTCATTTTTGTTTAAATAATCAAATCAATCTTTCTTGCAATGTTCAACCTTTCAATAATCATTTTTTAATATTTTTTTAAAATAAATAAAATGTATAATTCCAAATTAAAAATAATGAAACTAATTTTTAAATAATTAAAATTCATTGCACACAATAAAGATGGCTTACAAGTGTTGATGAACATTTCTGTCCAAAAAAAATCATCCTCTAATTTCATCCATCTTTAAAAGTATTTTATGACATTTGAATTTATTTTTCTTCAAACATTTATAGAGTAAACTTTTTTTGAGAAATAAGTTTATTTGAATGTTTGCAATTTATAATTTATCATAATTTAATACGAAATGCTTTTTACAGAACGACTGTTTTAAAGAGAAAAATGGGGTTAGTTTCTTGTATAATAATAATCCTGACAAACAGTAATCTGGGCGACCCACCTTTTTACCATAGTTCTATCAGTTTTTTATGTTGCTAAATTCATTGTGGAGCAGTTCATGCAAAGCCAGAGTACTTTCGGATACACTGTCCCACATTACAAAGTCCCATTTTAATAACGTTTAAAAATAAAACTTTTGCAATAATACCTTAATCGGCAATCGTTGTTCCGGTTGTTGTTTCTTAAATTCAAATCAGATTCTTGTGCAATGTGATTTTATAACTAAGGAAAGTCACGATAAAGATAAGAATATAAAAAACATGATTTAAGTAAAGATAAGCTTTGCGATTATTTTTTTTTAGAAATGATTTTGGATAAGATAATTCGCTAAGTACATTTCAGTGTCGGATTTTCTAATTCATTTAAAAATCATTTTTTAACATAAAAGATAGTTTGTCTGTCAGGTCCTCGATAGCTATTTGTCCCTCAAAATCTTACAGGCTCGATCAGGCAATAAATAGCGTAAAAAAAAAAACTCTTTATATATTTATATATTAAGTAAATTGACGTGGGCGTTCTAAACGGGTTATTTGTTTGTGCATTATTTTTGGCATCATTCAGTACTGTGTTCCCATCTTGAAGTGTATCACTTATGCTAATCACTATTGTTAATCCTAGACAACATGCCAACGAAACGACGGCGGAAATCCTTGGGCGGGCTTTGTTGCTCGTTTCACAATAATTAAAAACTTTATGCAGGGTATAAATATATATTTCAATTTCAAATGCGCATGCCAATGGTCCACAAATTTAGTGTTGTAAATGTCAGTTAGTTTTAACTTTCAGCAAATCCGATCGTATTATAGTTCCCCCTTCCTTGCTCTACAGCCAATAGATCAAAACCAACTGTAGCTTTTTAATCAATGATGAAAAGCCTTTAAAATATCTTAAGTTCTGATGGTGGAAAGGATTTCTGGAAATACCATAGAGACAAGGTTTTTGTAATTAAATGTAAAAATTAGTAGGTAAATATCATTAGGGAATATTTGGGTAGAAAATTAGAAAATATTAAACTTACTTGAACGAACACAAACTCGACACTCCTCTGTATGACCGTAAGAGAACTACAGCACCGAACTCACCTTGGAATCTAGTGGCAACGGTTTTTTTAACAGAGGATGTAGAGATAAACTTTACTTCCAGGCGATCAACCGGACCGATCTTATCCTGGCTTCCTGCAAGGGAGACGGATCAACTAAAATGTGTGCCATGAAATATTTTCTGCTTCTTTCTGTGGGTGTGATTACTTCATTGAACGCAGGTTAGGCCATTTTGTTAAAGTTAAACGTAGGTCGCAATAATCTTCTGCATAGAAAAGGCATCTGTAGCAGATACCATAAATTTTAGTTATGATTTTTGAAGAGAAAGTTTTTATTAAATATGAAAGTCTTAGTAAACCTTAACTTTCTTGGGTTTTAAAAAATGTGTCGAATTTATCGATCTTTTAAGAGAGCAGAAAATACATATTTCAAATCACTACCATATTTCAAAATATTTTATAATAATAATTTTTTTTAATGTCATTGAGACTTTTTAAAAAGATAAATAAAAATAATATTATTTACTAAATTTTATATGAGTCTTTGTATACTTTATTTTAAAAAAAAGTAAATGGGAAAAGACGTAGATAGGGTAAGGCTTAGACTAACACTACGTAACAAAACAGATAACATTTTCATAAATTATCCAGCTAGAAAGCTACATAATTTACATTCTTTTCTTCCCTCATTTTTTTAAAATAAATTGGTATAGCCTTATAAACTGGTATTGTCTTATAAATCATAATAAAATAAATAATTATAATAATAATAACCTCTTTAAAAGAAGCAGTAAAATTTTTTTACTGTACTGCAACAATGTTTCCTTTAAATCAAGTAGCTAGAGTTGTAAAAATTTATACACAACTCAAAAAACAATCGAAAATCCTTTCTAAAAAAATCAATATACATATTTTGCAATGAATATCCGTCCCGTCCGTCTGTCTAGTCCGTTTGTCCCATCCGTCACACTACTAATTTTAGAAAGCAGCGCACCAAAAATAATCAATAAATATTGTAGAGAACCTTGGTGTACTCGTGGTTAGTGTCTCTACTTCTTTCACTTAAACCTTCACACTGCACAAACTCTTGATTACTCTTGTTCCAACACCAACTAAAAGACTTATGTACATTAAATTATGTTTAACTCCGTACTTCTTTAACTACCTTTACTCTAACTAACCCTAGTCCTTCTCTCAGTGTGTGTGTCCCTATCTCAGTCCTTATTCCTATCTCCGTCAGTTCCTGTGTGTGTGAGAGTTCTCATCAGTGCGTCCCCTCTAATACCCTTCAGTCTCCGCCCCCAAATTCCCATTGTCCTATGTAAACTGTCAATCATTGTACTACCCCTCATAAGACATGGTGGGGCTGGTTGACGTGACCAATCGCTGGTGAGATCCCTACCTCCAGGCCAGATGGCTCGTACGTCCATCTACCTTGTCACAGCCCGAGTTCACACCTTATCCAATCGCTCGGCTAGATGTCTGGTTAGTGGTCAAGTTCCGTCTACATTAAAGGCCCATGGCAGTTCCGTGCCTCACCAGACCCTTTGACTGCCTTGAGATAACAATTCAAGCCAGAACGTCACATTTGGTCTACTGACCCTCTGGACTCACCGTTCCCGTCTTGCATCAAAGGACTTGCCGTCTCTCTGAGCGCCGACCAGTTGTCATCAGGGCTTCAACAATATATATATAATTTGCAATTTCTGTCCCGATGACGCTATTAATTTTAGAAACCACTGCACCAAAAATGATTCTTTTCGAACGTCCGCATAAAATTTTTAAATTTGGAAATAAATGAATAAAACAAAAAATGAAAGTTTCATATTACTCTAGCAGCCCTGTCATGCGTCGCATCGATCTCAGTAACAGTGAATAAATTTTAAAAACCCACTGAATGACGTGTTTTAAAAATATTATGTCAGAAACCTACGCAGCAATGTGCAAAAATGTCCAAGTTCATAGCAAACAAATAAATTAATGTATTATTAAAAAGCTTAGAAAAGAACCAACGATATAAAGGGACCCTGTATGAGTGATAATTTAATTTTTTTTTACTGCCATTGTATTCATACCATATTGCTCAATATCGTGTAAAATGGATTGGATATTTAAATTATTAACGTGCAGTAAAAAAAAAAAGTCATTTCGGGCCCCCTGCCCCGAGGGAATGAACATTAGCCCGATTGTAATGAGATATAGGCTCTTGAGATTTTATATACTAAGATGGGTAATGAATAGCGAAGTCAATAGAACGCTCTCCCCACAAGCGGAGAGGCGTGGGATATTGCCCACGTAAAAGCCCAAATAAAATGTTGATGGATGGCTATTGCTAAAAAGTCCTCCGCTGATCAGGTGAGGAGAGGGTCCACCAAGCCCCCGAGAAAGTTGAATGGTAACATTTGAACCCCCCAAAACCACGAGGTTATGAGATTAATTATTTTTTAAGAGATTGGCAAGATCAATTAATTTTCTCACTTGCGCCAACACTAAATTTCATGCCGCTAAATTAGAAAAGATGGCAATTAAGGGCCCTTGGGCCAATTCACTGCAAGAAGTCAATTTCAAAAACATGTTTATTTTGCTTCAGTTTCAACATGGATATATTACACGAGATATATATCTAGACATTAAGGGTTCCCTGGCCCAATTGGTGCAAGATTTAAATTTTAAACATTTTCTCATTTCAATTTTGATCATATTTAATGTTACCGATATTTGTCGAGAACTTTTATATAATGAGGAAGAAAATCTTAAACATTTACGAAAAAGAATCAGAACCCCGGCCCGAAGGTATAAATATTAAAAATTCTATTTAATATCCTATATAAAATGGGCTATAAAGTTTTTTTACGCAAAGTAAGGTTACGATCTATCCATTTTCCCATGTTGTTAAACGCTTAAACAAGTTGTTTATATCTCATAAAGGCAACAATAAAGTCTTTAGCGCTTACATTTTGGCCGCCATTCTTAAAACAATTAAAATTTGGAGTTCAACACCATATGATGTTTTAATACGGGCTATAAGTTATGTATGTATTAAGTTTGGTAAAGATCCATTCATTTTCCATGAAGCTACCGCTCAAACTTATTTGTTTATAACTAATATAATGGAAACAAAATTTCGTCCCCCGGCCACCAAGCGGTGCAAGAGATTAACTTTAAAATATATGTTTATTTCAATCTAAAGTGATATATATGTATATATATATCATTCTCATCATGGACCAACCATGGCGGACACCAAGTAGCAAGCTGCCTGACCCCCCCGACCAATCAGATTGCTAGAAAAGTTATTGCACAGCGTAGGGGGTCATCAATGTTTAATTGAATTCAATTACTATGTTCTTTCAGTAAAACAAAATAACATAAGTGGAAAAGACGTAAACAGGGTAAGGGTTAGCCTGACAGGACGTAACAAAACAGCGAACGTTTCGGCAAAGAGCCTTTTTCAACAGACATACAATACACAAATAAAATTAATATAAAAAGTAAAAACTTAGCTGCGTTGAAATTCAAAGAGTCAATGAAAGTAAATTTGAAAGAGAGCAGAGTGAGCCTATATAGGAAAGGAGAGATTGTGTGGGGCAAAATGTCTAATTGGTCAAAGCAAGCACAACATTTGTTCCATGTAATGAAAGGGTCCCATAATCTTGTATCAGTCTATTTTTCACACTGACCCTTCCGGGTGTGTTTGTGCAAAAGACAATGGCGGTGACTGCCAGGTCCTTGACGCCCAATTGGTCGCGTCCAGTGCAGTGTCGGGAGACAGGACACAATTTGTATTGTGTATTCACCCAAATGTGTTTAGCGATGTTGCACCTATGTATTTATATGGGTGATATAAAGAATAATGAATCTGTATTGTTAAATGGATTATTAAACAATCACATTGATTATATGTGAAACAAATCACTTTATTCGTTTCCTAAATACATGATATAGATCCATTCCACCACCCTAAATTCAGCGAAGTGTGTCACTCAGCAAAAAAGCTAAGACGGCCAACTCTGGAAATTTGCATTTTTTTTACTACTGAGATGTAATTTTCTAACACACTAAAACAACTATTATGAAATATCCAAAGTTTAACAGTTATGTCAAATTTCCTCAATCATTTCTCAACAAAGGACTAAACTTTCATTTTATACTTTTTCTAAAGTTTTCCACTTAAATGTCCACAGAGTTGGTGATGGAAGTGAAACCTCAGACGATATCGGTTGGTTTAACTAAAACACTTGCAGTAACATGTTCTTTCAACCGTTCAGAGATCTCAAACATGGTCAATCTTGTCTCAATGGACATCATGCGGTCAAACGACACGGACCATGCTCGGTATAATCTGGTAGCTTCTGTTGATGCCTTTGGTGGTATCAATAATATTTCTGGAGACGTTTCCGGGATGATAGACAACAGACATGAATCTTACCTAAATCTGAACTGGAACAATCCGAAGTCAGACTTAGCAGGTGTATACATCTGTGAGGCTAACGGCCAAGATCTACACGGACTGCCAGTTACCATATCAAAGATGGCGCAAGTCATAGCCGTTAAACCGAATGTAGACGATTTATTACAGATTGTACAGCAACAATCTTCCGTTCTCAATCAACAATCTTCTTTACTTGAGCTCCAATCATCCTCACTAGCGCATCAAACTGCTAAGCTTGACTTCCAAACCACTGAGATCTCGAAGCTGCAAGACGATATTAGACAATTAAGCCTTTCTGTAGGGGATAAGTGCACCTGCTGTGACAGATTCAACAAATCTCTGCAAGCTATGTATCAAATTTCTGACGTACACAATGGTAGACGCTACTATCTTTCTCCTGCGACAAACGTACTTGTGATGAAAGACGCCGAGAGACAATGTGAGTTGATGGGAGGATATCTTACAGAGACAGACAGTGAGGACGAGTATCTGTTTATCAAGAACTTCGTGAGTAGTCATCATGAGTACGAAGACGTGTATATAGGTGGCACCGATGAAGCCTCCGAGAACCACTGGGTAAACACCTACAGCAAAACACCAGTCCAGTACATCAGGTGGGGCTCACGTCAACCAGATCAGGGGCGATCATCCAATTGCCTATCTTTGTGGAGATTTAACGACTGGACCATGTCGGATGGAAAATGTTTCTCAGGAGTAACGGACAAGCCAGTTGGTTATCTATGTGAAGTGCCGGAATAAGTGTGGAGTCATTCATTTACAAAATAGAAGCGATAACAAAAATTAAAATAAATTTAAAAATATGTTTTTATATTTTTGTTTCCTCTTTGTTTAATGCTAAGTACTTTTGATAATTTTAAATATTAGCTACTTCCTGCTACAAATTCCTTCAGTTTGTTCCAACTACATTTTTCTTTCACTCTGTCCCAGCTATAAGTATTGTCTACTTATTAGTCAAAGATCAACTTTCAAGCAGTATCAAAACAAAGTTAAATTTTCTGGAAATCTCTTATTTTTCTCTAAGCTAATAAAATGATGTAAACAATTTGACAGATTTTGAATAGAAGCTATTAAAGATATTTTAAATATTTGGAAATTTACGCATAAAATAGAAACTATTTACATTATATGAAAGACTACACTATATATATTAGACAACACATTACAATGAAGTAGTCTCAATCAGAGATTTTTAATTGTAGAATTTATTAAATTGTGTTTTTAAGAGATCTAATAACGTTCTAATACTTACTGAAGTATCTGTCCTTAAAGCTTTTGAAACTACACGACGATATTAGAAGACTTATTCTTTCTGTCAATGACAAGTGTATCTGCTGTAACAAATGTTACAAATATCGTCAAGATGCCTATCACATTACTAATAAACAGAGACGAATAGTGAAGACGAGTAGACTCTATATGTCTATCAATAATTTTTTTTAAAGAATATTGCAGGTTAAGAATATATTTTCATCGGAGTAAATGACGAGACATTAAATAATTACTGAGTTGACACCTTCATAGGCAGACCTGTCCAGTACATAAAATGAAGAAGATAAAAGCCAGATGAGAGCTGGGATGCACTAATTTTTAAAATATTTTTTTTGGTCTTGTGCTTTAATATACATAAATTATGAACAATATAATTTGAATGTTTATTTTTAAATATTGGCTCTAAATGTGATTAAGCACTTCTAAGGAAAAAAAAAATTTTCACACGCGACTTATAAGAGTTTCTCTGGCACAAAAATTCCGTGTGCTGTATACTGATGATTTTGATGACCAATCTTAAACTTACACGCAATTTTTTTCCTCATGCATAAGAAAACAATAACTTGGAAGTATAATTAAATTTTAAGGGTTAATCACTTCTTTGAATTTTTTTTTATTATTATTATTTTTACACTCTGCTTAAATTAAAAACATTGAAATTTGCAATATTTGTAAGTCTCCTGCACACAAACGAATTTCGATGGCCATTCAATTGATCAATAAATCAGCCTAACCTATTTATAATTATAGAATAACATGGTTATTAGCCCTCGTAAGTGACTGAGTGCAAAAAGTTTATGAAACATGGAACTCACAGATTAGAACCATTTGTAACTCTTGTAAAAATGTGTGTTTTGAATTATGACTTAGTTTCTTTGTTATCTATTCGAGCGAGATCTAGAACTGTTACAATTTTTGTTAAGACTGTTTACGGGGAAATGACTGAGATAAGAAACTGAGCAAACGTCAAAATAAAGACTCCTTGTTTAATTTTTTACAAAAATCAGATCTATCGTTTTTGCCGTGTTCAGCAGTGGGCAATGTTCTCACAATAGATTTTTGAAAACAATAAAATACTTTTTCTATTAAAAATAAGAATATATTCAACTAGTTTTGTTAATAATTACAATTGACAACACAAAATAAAGACTACTTATAATAGTCCCTCTAAGGCAGGCCACACACATACCACGGGCATCTCTATCCTGAGCCAGTCTTTCCAGCGTCTACCATGATTGACAATTCTGATGCGACAAAATAATACATGATATGACCATCTCTGTCATCTGGTCATCCAGGCATTGAGAAGTTTTCTTATTGAAAATACACAGAAATTCAATATAAATTCCAGAATCATTGTAGTAATTCAAAAACTCAATTTTTGTTAGAAAGTAGTAAACAAAATGAGGGGTAGGACTGCAATCAGGCTTATACAGAATTCAATGGAAAAGACGTAAACAAGGTATGGGTTAGCCTGACCGGACGTAACAAAACAGCGAACGTTTCGGCAAAGAGCTTTTATCAACGAACATACAAGACACAAACAAAACGAAAATAAAAATCAAAAATGAAAAATGAAGGAACTTAGCTGTGGTGGAATCCGAAGTATCCAAAGAAAAAGTGAAACTGAGAGATGACAGAGCGATTTTATATAGGAAAGCAGAGAGGGGGCGGGGCAATTGCCTAGGTTGACAAAGAAAAGACCATGTCCATCCCGTGTGGAGCAATTGTACCGTGACTCTGTATTAATCTGTTTTCAATCTGGACTCTCGTGGGTGTGTTTGTGCACGAGACAATAGCAGTGACTGCCAGGTCCTTGACACCCATATGGTCGCGCCCATTGAAGTGACGGGAGACGGGACACTGTTTATCTTGTGTAATCGCCCTAATATGTTCAGACATTCGGCACGACAAAGATCGTCCCGTCTCTCCTATGTATTTCAAAGGACAGCGCTTACACACAATGGCGTAGACAACGTTGCGGCTAGCGCAGGTGAAACCATCCTTAACCATAAATAGCCCCTTAGGGAAGTTTATCTGTTCGGCTTGCACAACAAAAGGACATGTCTTACACCGAGGTCGGCCGCATGGTATGGTACCCAGATGCTTGGGTGATGTTGTGAGGCGGGTGCGAACCAGAAGATCACGTAGGTTTCTGTCCCTCCTAAATACAATTAGGGGTGGGGTGGAGAAAATGTTGTTTGTCTCAGGGTCCGCAAGGAGGATAGTACGGTTCTTCATGAATATTTCTTTGGCTTTGATGTTGTGTGGATGATAAGTAAGAACAAGCTTGCTCCTTTGGTTGGTATCACGGGTGCGTGGTAAAAAGGCGTCGGCACGAGTGAAGTTTTTGACCCGCTGAAACGCCTGTTGAAGCGTGGCTTCAGGATATGACCTTTGTCTAAAAAACTCCACCATTTCCAAAGCCTTTTCCCAAAAGTCCTCCTGAGATTGACACAGTCTACGGAGTCGAAGGAGTTGAGAGAAGGGAATGGAGTCCTTACAAGTTTTGGGATGAGAGGAAGGGTAGAGAAGATAACAGTGGCTGTCTGTGGGTTTAAAGTAGGCTGACGTGAGGAGGCAGTTTTTTCTGGAGAGTTACAGTGATATCAAGAAAATTGACAGAGAGTTCAGAAATTTGGTAGGTGAACCTAATGGATGGGTGGAAGGAGTCAACAAAGTTAATAAAAGTGTCCAGTTCACTTCTCTCCATATTAGTCACCCCGATACCGTCATCTATGAACCTCCTGTAGAATTCAGGGAGGCGACCAGTGTATTCCTGTTCCACTCTGTGTTCAAAGTGGCCCATAAACAGACAAGCATAGCTTGGTCCCATTTTTGTCCCCATAGCGACCCCACTGATTTGGTCAAAGAACTGGCCATTGAACTCAAACGAGTTGAGCGTTAGAACTAATTCCGCCAGCCGTAGTAAGGCGTGTGTGGGTATACTGGGGTGGGGTTGCCTGTCCAAAAAGTATTGCACAGCTAGAAGGCCATCATTGTGGGGAATAGATGTATAAAGGGAAGATACATCAAGGAGGAATAGATAATGTTTTGTGTCTGGATTGATCGTGAGTGACTCAAATGTCATTAAGGCATGATTGGTATCTTTAATGTATGTAGGGAGTGATGCCACTAAGGGTTGGAAGATACCATCAAGGAATTCAGAAATGTGTTCAGTTGGACACGAACAAGCTGAGACAATGGGTCTACCAGGGTTGCCATCCTTGTGAATTTTGGGAAGCAGATAGAAAGAAGGCTTTCCCAAGTCACTGTCAAAGATATGCATCCTAGATGCTGATTTGGGGAGGGCGCATTCAGTGATCAACTCATGAATGGTTTTCTTGACAGTGGCGTTATATTTTAAGATGGGATCCGTAGTTATTTTATGGTAGAACTGGGTATCGTCCAGTTGTCTCTGGGCTTCTTTGATGTATAAATCCCTATCCCACACAACAACGGCTCCTCCTTTGTCTGCCGGTTTGATGACAATATCTTTCCGGCTGCGTAATAGAGATAAAGCCTTTAACTCAACTTTGGACAGGTTAGAATGACGGAGTCGGGGTAACAAAAGGTTTTTAATTTCATTCTCGGTGCTCTTAATGTACAGGTCCAGAGCCTTGGATTGACCAGGCGGTGGAGTCCATGTGGATTTTCTGTGTTTATGAAATGGGAACAATTCATCTTCGGGAGGGGTGTTGCTATTCCCGGCAAAATGGAACTGAAGTCTGAGAGCACGGAAAAAACGCTGAGAGTCACTTTGAAGTTGGAAACGGTCACATGATGGTGTAAGGGGAATGAATTTAAGTCCTTTAGAGAGAAGAGATCTTTCATCCTCTGAGAGAGGTAAATCTGGGGGTATACAAACGACCAAATTCTTGTTGGTGGTGGTCTGTATAGGTGTAGGTTTGGGACAAGGTTTTAATTTACTCAATTTCTTCTTTTTGTGTGTTGACAGGAAAAGATAAAGGTCACGGTTGAGTTGGTGGATTATGACTCTAATGATATTAAAAGCCAGGTGGTGGTCACGTAACTTAGAAAGTATGCTGTCTTCAAGGCGGTAGATTAAAGTGCTTAGATAAGCGATATACCGTTTGTGGGTGTGTATGAGAAGACGCATACGTTGAAAAGCAACTTTCTTCTCAAAAGATTGAAGTTTGGATAGATCTTTAGAGTTAAAGGAAGCAGATGCCGGGTTAAAATTGCTGGAAAAGCCTTTGGGTACAAGGCCGAGGCGAATGCAATTAGTAAGGAAGTTGAGATGAACAGTGTAACGGGTTTTCTTGAAAAGGTTAAAGGCCAGCTCCTTGCAATTATTGCCTAAATCAGGTGTTAGTAAACTGAAGGTAGTTAAAATGAAGGATCTCAGTTGATTCATAGTACATTTAGTAGAAGGCATAGTGATAAAGAAAAAAGAGGGGCAGAAAGGGAAGTTAGTAGAATAAAAAAAATATATAAAAATAAAAATCTAGTAGATATAAGAAATATAAGGGGAGAAAGGTTGTGGGGAATGCCTAGACTGAAAGGTTAAAGACAATTAAAAGAAGCAGCTTTTAGACAAAGGTCATATCCTGAAGCCACGCTTCAACATGCGTTTCAGCGGGTCAAAAACTTCACTCGTGCCGACGCCTTTTTACCACGCACCCGTGATACCAACCAAAGGAGCAAGCTTGTTCTTACTTATCATCCACACAACATCAAAGCCAGAGAAATATTCATGAAGAACCGTACTATCCTCCTTGCGGACCCTGAGACAAACAACATTTTCTCCACCCAACCCCTAATTGTATTTAGGAGGGACAGAAACCTACGTGATCTTCTGGTTCGCACCCGCCTCACAACATCACCCAAGCATCTGGGTACCATACCATGCGGCCGACCTCGGTGTAAGACATGTCCTTTTGTTGTGCAAGCCGAACAGATAAACTTCCCTAAGGGGCTATTTATGGTTAAGGATGGTTTCACCTGCGCTAGCCGCAACGTTGTCTACGCCATTGTGTGTAAGCGCTGTCATTTGAAATACATAGGAGAGACGGGACGATCTTTGTCGTGCCGAATGTCTGAACATATTAGGGCGATTACACAAGATAAACAGTGTCCCGTCTCCCGTCACTTCAATGGGCGCGACCATATGGGTGTCAAGGACCTGGCAGTCACTGCTATTGTCTCGTGCACAAACACACCCACGAGAGTCCAGATTGAAAACAGATTAATACAGAGTCACGGTACAATTGCTCCACACGGGATGAACATGGTCTTTTCTTTGTCAACCTAGGCGATTGCCCCGCCCCCTCTCTGCTTTCCTATATAAAATCGCTCTGTCATCTCTCAGTTTCACTTTTTCTTTGGATACTTCGGATTCCACCACAGCTAAGTTCCTTCATTTTTCATTTTTGATTTTTATTTTCGTTTTGTTTGTGTCTTGTATGTTCGTTGATAAAGGCTCTTTGCCGAAACGTTCGCTGTTTTGTTACGTCCGGTCAGGCTAACCCATACCTTGTTTACGTCTTTTCCATTGAATTTTGTTAGAAAACACGTTTAGGAAACTGTTTGAACGTATCAATTTATTCCAACGAAAAAGAAATGAACAAATGGAATAGTCTCTCTCTTGGGATTGTGAAAATTCAGGGACTGGGCTCAAAGTTGTGAAAAACTCTATGAAAAGTAACTCTTTGCGTCACGTTAAACGAAAGCACACAGAAAAAGAAAAAACAAGTTGGGCACAAATACCATCAGATTTACAACAAATTCGGGTGGTAATAGTTGGCGAGCTGTCATACAACGATGTTAGTCACACGCGACTTGTCTACAAAGAAAAAAACAGTTTTCCCATCCCTTAATTCATAAGAATCAGCTAAAACAAAAGGAAACAAACTCTCGGAGGGCATGTTCCACACTCGATCACAGCTATACAATAACTTTTAAAAACAAAACTTTAACTGGAATACATTGTTCCGGTTGTTTTCTTCTTTTCAATTCATAATTTTATTTAATCTAATATTTATAACTCTCAAAAAGTCACAATAAAGATAAAAAAAAATATTTAAATATTATTTTATATAAAGATAAGGGTTTTTTGTGAAATATTTTTGGATTTCAGTGTCGGATTTTCTTAGAATGAAATTCATGTTAATGCAATTCAAACTCGCTTTTTAAAGAAGGGTTTAAAATTGTTTATCCACTATATACAATCATATCTTTCTATACTATTTTCAACAGCAAGGTTGCATGTCTATTGTCTATGAAAACGATGTAAAGATAATACTTTTATTTTAACCCAATCAGCAGATCTTATCGTTGTAAGTCTCCTTCCTTCATAGCTCTACAGCAACTTACATCAAAACTGAATAATATTTTTTTTAATGGATGGAGAGACTGAATAGTTTGCATTTTGATAGAGAGAAATACTTCTCTAAATATGTCAAAGACCTGTTTTTGTTAAATGAATATCAAAATAAATAAGCTGAGGTAAACCTGTCTACATGATAAGGAAAAGATTAAGTTTGTTGGATGACCACAAACCCTATACTCCTCTGTATGAGTCTAAGGCGACCGTAGCTACTGAGCTCACCTTTGAATCTAATGGCAACGAATTCTTTAACAGCGGATGTAAAGATAAACTTCACTTCCAGGCGATCAACAGGGCCTATCTAATCCTGGCTTCCTGCACGAGAGACAACTCAAACAGAATGACTGCAATTAAATATTTTCTGCTTCTTTCTATGGGTGTGTTTACGTCACTAAATGCAGGTTTGGCTAATTTTTTAAAATAAATAATGATATCTTTATTTATGATGTTTGAAGAACATGTTTTTATTTTATATATTTATATATATTTTTAATTAAAAAAACTATCTGCGTTTTTTAAAAAAATCTTTTCCATTTTTTAAAAAAGGAAATAACGTATTACTTTTATCGGTATAATAATTAAATAATAAATAATAATGATATTTTCAAAAGATGTATAATAAAATTTACTTTGTAAAGTGTTATTAAGATTTCAAAGAAAATTTAGAACATCAATCCTCTGTAATTCATTAAGAAATAATGTATACTGAATTTTGTAATGAAACTTTGGTATACTTAATACACTTTCATAAATTATCCCGTGACAATGCTACGTAACTTAAATTTCTCCTTCTACCCATTTTTCTTAGTCAATATGTATTAATATCGATTAATTATAATTAATTACACATACATTTCCAAGATGGGTTTGTGCCTCCATTTTGGAAGAAAATATCTAAAGCTTTTTCAGTCTGTAACGTCTGTGAAAGATAAGATAAGAAATTTTGTCTGGACAGCAACAATTAAGTATAAGATAGGCTTCAAGTTTAAAAATGAGTCTCATGCATCACAAGCAAACAACTTTTTGTTGTTGTTGTTCGTGCGTCTTAGTGGACGATGACCAAACCAAACAATAATAGCAATAATAATCTCTTAATAAAAACATCATGTAAAAACAAAAGTTTAAAAAAAAAATTCACTTATGTTTGAAACATAACTAAGAGTATTGATTATGTTGAATATATAGTAAGGACCGCGTGACAGACTAGCATAAACATTTACTGATCGGGAAAATATAAATTATTTTCAAAATAATACGTACCGCGCCGCGCGAAAGGGAAAATATTTCAAAGGTTGTTAAATAGAATACACAACTCGCGACGGACTAGCACAGAAATGTCCATGTTACATAGAGATACATAGAGATAATCTATTTTAAAAATCATTTATTTAAACACGTTCCATTTGATAGATTTTAATATTTGATGCCTCATTTGTATTATCGCCACGAGCGTGTCTGAGAATTTTTAGCAGGATGGAATACAAGAAAGGGGGTTAAAAATCGATCCAAAAATTAGAGGTAAGCAATGCAGCAGATGCCACTTGTTAAACTAATTGAATTAAAAATAAACAGCACTAATTTTCAAAACAAAATTCAGTGATTTTCCTTTTCCATCAAATAGTTAGCGGTGTACATATGTATACACAATAAATTAAATAATTTAATTTCCGATTTAAAATCAAAGGCTAATGAAGGATAATTAATCTGTAACTTAAATGTGGCTCTCTAGGCAATCATGTTGGTTATAAATGCAAAAACCCTCCAAGTATTTTATATTTCCATTCCTCCAGTCAACATTCACACACAAGCGTAGCCCGCCACTAAGAACACAATACTGAGACAGCACAAGTCCGTTATCTCCCTTTGTTGTTCCGAGATGTCAGTCTGTAGCACATTTAAACACAAAGTATTGAAATAACCAAGACTAACTGTTGTATCAAATTTTACAAATGCCTTTTCAATCATTTCTGAACAAACAAGTCCTTTCATATTTTTTTCTTAAGTTGTCCACTTAAATGTCCACAGAGTTGTTGATGGAAGTGAAACCTCAGACGATAACAGTTGGTTTAACTAAAACACTTGCAGTAACATGTTCTTTCAACCGTTCAGAGATATCAAACATGGTTAATCTGGTCTCACTGGTCCTCATGCGATCTAATGACACGGACCATTCCCGGTATAATCTGGTGGCTTCCGTTGACGCCTTTGGGGGTGTAAATAAAGTTTCTGGAAATGTTTCAGGGCTGATAGACAACAGACACGAATCTTACCTAAATGTGACATGGAACAATCCAAATTCAGATTTAGGAGGTTTTTACATCTGTGAGGCTAATGGCCAAAATTTACACGGACAGCCAGTTACCATATCAAAGATGGCGCAAGTCGAAGCTGTTAAACCAAATGTAGACGACTTGTTGCAGATTATACAGCAACAATCTTCCGTTCTCAATCAACAATCTTCTTTACTTGAGCTACAATCATCCTCACTAGCACGTCAAACTGCTAAGCTTGACTTCCAAACCACAGAGATCTCGAAGCTGCAAGACGATATTAGACGATTAAGCCTTTCTGTAGGGGATAAGTGCACCTGCTGTGACAGATTCAACAAATCTCTTCAAGCTATGTATCAAATTTCTGACGTACACAATGGTAGACGCTACTATCTCTCTCCCGCGACAAACGTACTTGTGATGAAAGACGCCGAGAGACAATGTGAGTTAATGGGAGGATATCTTACAGAGACGGACAGTGAGGACGAGTATCTGTTTATCAAGAACTTCGTGAGTAGTCATCATGAGTACGAAGATGTATATATAGGAGGCACCGATGAAGCCTCTGAGAACCACTGGGTGAACACCTACAGCAAAACACCAGTCCAGTACATCAGGTGGGGATCGCATCAGCCAGATCAGGGGCGATCATCCAATTGCCTGTCTTTGTGGAGATTTAACAACTGGACCATGTCGGACGGAAAATGTTTCTCTGGAGTAACGGACAAGCCAGTTGGTTATCTGTGTGAAGTGCCGGAATTATAATGACGCTATCATTGATTTCTATTTTCGTTTCCTTTAAAGACATAAAAGGTTTGACATTTCAAAATATCATGTTGTTCAGTACTTTCGTTTTTGAAATTAACTTTATGTGAGCAAAGGCACTCAGGAAAAGTATAAATGTTATGTGAATTCAAGCATTAACTATATAGAAAAGTTCAGTTATACGCAATATGTAAACAAGTGTTTTTAAAATTAAGTGACAGTTAGTAATAATTATTACGAGTTTACTTCTTTGTTTAATTATCAATAAAAACAATTTGCTTTGCATGCCAGTCCGTTGGTATCGCATCTAATTTTAGAAAACGACACACAATTTAAAAAAAAAAAAAAGCTTCAAAAAACGACTGCACCAAAAATAACCCCTTTCAAACGTATGCATAAAATTGTTCAATATGGATGTAATAAGAAAATAATTAAATATAATGAATGAAAGTTTTTTTATCACATTATTATTTTTATTCTGACGTGTATTTTTTCTAAATTATTACATTTCAATTGATATAGATTTTTCTATATTTATTTTGAAAACTTCCGTTATTTTTGACGGGTAACACAGTAGTCATGATTATAACTTACTCGAAGACAATATATCTAGATTGTGTAAATAATTGACTGGAATATCTTCATGCCCTAATCAAACCTAGGCAAATACCATTGATTAGCGTAGTACTTAATAATCATCTGTATGGACGAAGTGTTAGAAACAGATACGATAAGAGAAGATACGAATAGCAATTTATCTGTCCTTAACATAGTATCAACTTTTACCACTGTTAAACATACATTTATATTTCTACATACGTTCCCGTACACGTTTAGCTACAACCTTCAAAATAGCACCTACTTAAGTCATTGAATCTAAACAACCATTAAAATCCCACTTTAGCCCAATGTTCTGTATCCTTTAACGCTTGCACATTTGTCTACCCTATAGTGCCAGCAACAATTAATTGTATACCCTTTACGCCAGCTAGTTTTGCTGCCACAATTGTCATCCATTTAGTGCCAGTCCCAAAGGACTCTTTAAAACACTATTCCGTATTTATCAATTTAAGTTTTGCTTTTAACAGAATATTAGTTGAGCTGTAGAGCCAAGGCGGTCAAGATAAAACTCATCAAAAACCAAATGAAAATTTGGGTTAAAAAATATAGAAATAAGTAATAAGTAAGATAGTTTAATAAATATATTTTAAAATTTTTAAAAAATTTTAGAAACGAGTTTGAACGAACTTAAAATATGGAAATAGTTCTTTCGCTAAAGAAACGCACTACGCCAATAGCATGTGTTTAAATCCTATCTCTGCCCTTTTTATAAAACTTTCTTATGTCGTCATATATTTAAGTAAAAATATTTTACTACCCACTTTTTATGTTAACCGAATTGTGGAAGCCATATTGTACGTTTTTAGTTTTGTCAAACATGAAACATTTCAAATGTTTCATTTTTATGATTTAACAAAAAAAAAATAATAATAATTTAAATCCATAAATGTTATATTTTTTGGATCGATTCCCCGTATTCCATCAAGCTGAAATTTTGCAAGCAAACTCTTGGCGTCGATAACAATAATTTATCGAAGTTTAACATTGATCAAATGACATGTATTTAAATTAATGAATTTTAAGATTATCTCTATGTAGCATGTTAATTTTTGTGCTTGACTGTCGTGGTGCGTATCATATTTTCGATACTTTTTTAAAAATATATTCCCGATCAGTAAATGTTTATGCTAATCTGTTGCCTCTTGCGCATTATATTAAACATGTTTTTATAACACTTTTTACATTATTAAATCAAGCTCAAATTTAGCAGTCAGAATGTAGTAGTTTTTTTTAAAATATAATTCCTTGATATATGAGACATAAATAAATTTTTTGATTGTGAGATGCGTATTATAATGAAAATACTTTTAGGTTTGTCTCTTAAATATAGTCAAAAACTGTGTTTTTTATTTTTTTTAATTCAAAATAAAAAAAGCACAAACATTTTGTTCAACGTCAGAGCCATTATCTAAAATTGATTTTTGAAGCACAATAAATATTGAGCTGGGGACAACGATTCCAAAGTGAAGTCAGGAAAACTATTAATCCTAATGATCAGACAGTAAATCGTGCAAAAATCTATCTTGGTGAACAGATTGCGATGTGTGTAAAGAGATCAAAATTGGTGCACAGATAGGGAATGATGTAAAACACTTTTCATCTTCTGGTTTAGCTGTGACCAATAGAAATAAAATCACTTTAATGCATGCTGAACTCCAATTTTAGTGGTTCTTTTGGGAAAAAAAAATTCCCAAAAATAACAGAGACTTACAAAGTCCTCTTTTCCCCATCAAGAATTAGGACTTGAAATAGGTTAAGAAAAGTTAAGAAATGTGAGATCGGTGGATAGTTAAATGTTAATGTCTATCCAATATATAATGTGGTAAATATTTTGTTAATTACAAATGATGACGATTTAGATGACGAAGGCTGCGCAATCTGACCAACCCCTCAGTTAAGAATTACCATGCAGTAAAGTGGGTGAAGTTTTTAACAAAAAGGATGTTGGGCAACTGTGCACACGGACCAGGGAACGGTAGAGGGAAAATTTCCCTACACGTCATATATACATTCAGCTACACTACTAACACAATCAAAATTTTTTATCAAACTAACGTGTTATCTACAGTTACTTGAAGCATAGTGAGTCTAGTCCCATGCCTGAGACATTATGCTACACAAGTAAGTACGCATATCGCATATTTTTATTTTTATTATTTTTATTTCGTTTTTAATATTATTATTGACTAGCAATTTACCCGCGCTTTAATGCGGAAAAATTAGGATTTTAGTTTTAGAAAAATACGTCTTTTTTATATAGAAAAAAACTATATTTAGGCAATCATCCTCATAGTGAGAAAGGATTTAATACTTTTTTGACTCTTACCATCACGGGAGTGTACTCAATAACTTCCCAAAGTTTCAAGCTTCTATCTACACGGAAGCTTGGAGAATTAGTGATGAGTGCATAAAAAAACTATATTTGGGCTCCTGGCGCCCAGCAAGGGATATTTTAAATATTTTTTCACCTGCTGCTATCGTGGAAGTGTTTTTTTAAACCAACGTTTCATGCGTTTACCTATTTAGGAAATAGGAAAAAGAGTGCTTTTCAATTTGTGTATAGCATATATTAGGAAAAAAACGTTTTTGAAACCCCGGCCCTAATGAGTAAGAAGTTTAAAATTATATTAGGCCAATTTTCGTCATGAGAGGGTACCCAACAACTTCCAAACGTTTTATGTTTTTACGTACACGATGAATTGTGGAATTTGTGATGGTTATCAGAAAAAGCTATATTTGGGCCCATGGCCCACAATAAATGGGAATTTACCATTCTCTTTCACCAACTTTCATCGGAAGATTGTACTAAACAACTTCCCAAAGTTTCATGCTTCTACCTACATGGGGAAAGGGAGAATTATTGATGTTCAGTTTTTACATAGTTTATGTTAGGAAAAAAAATACATTTGGCCCCCCTGGCCCCCAGTAAGAGATATTTTTAATATTTTTTTCACATGATACCATCGTAAAAGTGTAATTATCAATTTCCCAACGTTTCATGAGTCTACCTACTCTAGAAATAGGAGAATTCGTGATTTTCAAATTTAATAAAAACTCACATAAGAAAAAAAAAGTTTTTTGGGGTCCCGCCCCCCATGAGTGTGTAATAATAATAATAACACTTATATAGCGCCATTTTACAAACATAATGTAGGCTCAATGCGCTCCAAACAAATGGCTGAGGTAATAACACGTATGAAAAATCAGACTATTTACAAGATAAACAATTTCTACAATTTCTAGAGGTAGGTATTAAAATAGTGAGTTTTTAGGTTCTTTTTAAAATTGTCATAGCAGGCGGTCTGTCTAAGCCCGAGGGGAAGTGAGTTCCACACTTTCGGGCCAAATGATGAGAAAGCTCTCATTCCGCACATCTGGAGGGAAGAACGCGGCACAGCAAGTAAGGAGGAATCCGCTGAACGCAGGTCTCTTTGTGGCACATATGGTGAAATGAGCTCACTCAGGTACAATGGCATTCTTTTGTTGTTTAAACACTGGTGGCAAATTGATGCTATCTTGTATTCGATTCTTGCCTTAACAGGTAGCCAGTGTAAGGAGCGAAGAAGGGCGGTTGCTGAGACCCGCTTCGATTTGCACATAACCAGGCGTGCGGCACTGTTCTGAATACGCTGGAGCCTGGCAATTTTGTCTTCGGGCAGACCGGCGAGTAGTGCGTTGCAGTAGTCCATTCTCGATAGTATTAGGGCAACTGCCAATGTTTTTGCAGAGTCAGTGGACAGGTAAGGTCTTATTTGGCCTAATCTACGTAATTGAAGGTATAGACCTCTGCATAGATTGGATATGTGGTAGTCAAATGACAGTGTACAGTCAAGGATCACACCGAGGTTCCTCACCTTGTCGGCTAAAGGGACCTGACAATTCATGATATTTAGCGAGTTGGTACCCCCAACATTTAACAATTTGTGTCTGGTTCCGATGAGGATTACCTCTGTCTTTTCTTCATTCATTTTCAGTTTGTTTTCAGCCATCCATGTGTAGACACTGGTAATAGCACCACTGACTTTCACTGCAAGACGAGGAACCTCTGCGGGAACTGCAGANTCGTACAATTGCGAGTCATCAGCGAAAAAGTGGTAGGAGACGCCAAACGGTTTGATAATGTCACTGAGTGGGTATGTATACATGATAAAAAGCACGGGGCCTAAGACTGATCCCTGTGGTACTCCATACTTTAAGACCGAGCGTGCTGAGACAGCTCCATTTACCACGACACTTTGGGTACGTTCGGTCAAGTAAGACCTGAGCCAACTGAGGACAGTACCCAGGCATCCAAAGGTGGTGGAGAATCTGGTAAGCAGGATCTCATGGTCGAGTGTGTCAAAAGCTGCTGACAGGTCAAGCATTGAAAGCAAAGATACCTGACCGGAATCGGACGCACGTAGTAGATCGTTCAATACCCTGATCAGTGCTGTCTCCGTGCTACGACACTTCCTGTATGCAGACTGAAACGGCTCCAAGAGGTTGTGTTGCTCAAAGTGGGCTAGCAACTGTGCCAGTACAACACGCTCAAGAACTTTTGACAGGAAGGGCAAGTTTGAGACTGGTCGGTAGTTCTTCAGGCACTCAGGGTCAAGATTTGACTTTTTCAGTAGGGGCTTGACAAGAGCATGTTTGAATGACTGGGGTACTACACCTGTAGTCAGCGAGATGTTTATGATCTGTGTAATGGCTGGGACAAGCGCATCAAGACAGTCCATGAACAAGGAGGCAGGAATCGGGTCAAGATCACATGATTTTTTAGGCATTTTCACAATAACGTCCTTGATGTGATTTTCAGACACACATTGGAACTCACTGAGGGGGGAATTCCGAAAGGTGGGGTCGGTGCCAACCTGTGGTGTACAGTGCGGCATGTTTTGCCTAATCAGCTCAATCTTGTCTATAAAGAAACGATTAAAATAGTCAGGAAGATCAGCGAATGGAATTGAGGATGGTAACTCAGTCTTACTGGCTCCGCCCATCAGCTCAGAGGTCACTCTAAACAATTCTCTGGGAGAATCCGCGCCATCAATCTTCTCACAAAGGTGAGAGGTCTTTGCGTCCCTGATTACGCGGTTGACCTTGTTTTTCTCATTTAAATAGACTTGTCGATGCACTGTCAGGCCGGTTTTCCTGTACTTTCTCTCAGCACGACGGCGCAGCTGCTTTGCTGTCTTGATGGCGTCCGTCATCCAGGGTGCCGATGGCCGGTCAGAAACTGAACGAGTGACAAGAGGGGCGTATTTGTCGAGCAGCGTTCTTAAGCAGGTATTATAGTAGGTCGATAGGTCAGTGTCGTTCGGTCTCCTCAACATTTCAGCCGCGTCTGTTCCAAAGGAGGTAATGTTTATGTCTCTCAGTTTACGAGAGGTCACTGACTTCCTTGTTTTTCTAGGTATCGACAGTTTTAAGTCAAAGGAAACCAAAAAATGGTCTGACAGACCTTTATCTTCTATTAACAGATTTGCTACTAGATTCGGAGCGTTAGTGACTAGCCAGTCAATAGTATGACCTCTTACATGTGTCGGCACATTTATGAGTTGGTCCAAGCTGCGCTCTTTAAGTGCCCTTTTCACCTGCGTTGCATATGTCTCACCGTTACTTTCAAAATGAAGGTTGAAGTCTCCGATGACGAAAAGATCATTAGTTGAAATGTAACGGTCGAGAAGATCCTGAAACTCCTGAACAAATAACTTGGGTGTGAGTTTGTTCTTTTTGCTTGGGGGTGGGCGATACATGAACACGATGGTCAGAGTTCGGTGGCGGTATTTAATGCGGAGTTCACACATGCTGAAGGTGGATGTTGATGACGAGTCTGGACGGATTTTGATCGAGTTTGCTAGTTTTTCTTTGTAAAGTATAGCTAGACCACCACCTCTGCCTGTCTGGCGGGGAATGTTCGTTGATAAAAAGCCTTTGGGCGTCATCTCCGCAATCCTGGGCTCATCACCAGCCTCCTTGAACCACGTTTCGCTTAAAAATGCAATGTCAAACTTTCCATCAATAATTGTGTCTGCGAGTTCCAGGGTTTTGTTACCACATGACTGGGCGTTTAGGTGCATGATCTTGATGCAGTTTTTAAGGACATGGCTGGGTAGAAGGGATGCAGCGTGAGACCAGCGAGAAGCCGTTCGAGGCGGCGTTTGTGCCGGTGTGGTGGGTATACGGTCCGCATCTGTGTGGGGTGTCTGAGACAAGCCATGACACACACGATATCGACGTCCAGCTCGAGTTCCACGTTTTGTTGCGGTTCGATGCCCAATACCAAGTTTTCGTATGATGTTGAACACATTGGTATCGAGTTTTTTCCTAGCGTTCAGACATAGACACCCTATTTGTAAGAGAATGTGTATTTCAATATTCTTTTACACCAACATACATTAGTAGAGGGTACTTAACAATTGCCCAAAGTATCATGCTCCTAACTACATGGACAATTGGAGAGTTAGTGATAAGTCGGTTTTTAATATTAGAAATATGTATTTGGGCCCCCGGCCCCCAATTAGAGTGAATTTTAACATTCTTTTTGCCAATTTTTGTCCGCAGCTTGTTCTCTGAAAATTTAAAAATTTTCATGCTTCTACGTATATGGGAAATAGGAAAATTATTGATTTTCAATTTTTATATTGCTCATATTATGAAGAAAAAAGTTTTTGGGGTCCCAGCCCTCAATTAGTTGGAAATTTATCTTTCTCTTTTGCCAATTATCATTGGAAGCAAGTAATCAAAAAATTTACAAAGTTTCATGCTTCTACCTAGACGGGAAATAGGAGAATTCATTATTTGAATTTGTAAAAAGCTCATATAAGGAAACAACTTTTTGGCCCCATTATTTTTTGGCCCCCGTACCCCATTGGGTGGGAATTAAACATTCTCTTTCGCAAATTATCATCGGGAGATTGTACTCAACAGCTTTCTAAAGATTCATGCTTCTACCTAAATGGGGCATGGGAGATTAGTGATTTTCAGTTTTTAAATTTGGGCCCCCTGCCCCCCAGTAAGAAATATTGTAAATATTATTTCACCTGCTAGCATCATGAAAGTGTAGTTATAATCTCTTCAACGTTTCATGAGTCTCCCTACTCAGGAAATACGAGAATTGGTGATTTTCAATTTTTATATATCCCATATAATGAAAAAAATGTTTTGGGGCCCCGGCCCCCATTAAAGAGAATTATAATATTCTCTTTTGCCAATTATCGTCGGAAGCGTGTACTCAATAAATTCCCAAAGTTTCATGCTTCTACCTACACGGGAAATAGAAGAATCATTGATTTTCAATTAGTATATAGCTTATATAAGGGGGAAAAACGTTTTTGGGGCCCCGGCCCCCATGAGTGTGAACTTCAAAAGTCTTTTTTGTCAATATTCGTTGTGAGAGAGTACTCAATAACTTCCCAAAGTTTCATGCTTCTACCTGTACTGAAAATATGAGAATTAGTGATTTTCAATTTTTATATAGCTCATTTAAGGAAAAAAAACATTTTTGGGGCCCCGGCGTCCATGAGTTGAAAATTTAACTTTTTTTCGCTCCAATTATCGTCGGGAGCACTTACTTAAAAAATTCCCAAACTTTCCTGCTTCTACCTACACGGGAAATAGGAAATTTGATGATTTTCAATTTTTATAGAGCTCAAATAAGAAAAATAATGTTTTTGGGCCCCCGTCCCACATGAGATTTTTAAAATTCCTTTTTGCCAATTTTCGTCGTGAGAGAGTAACCAACAACTTTCCAAAGTTTCATGCTTCTACCTACACGGGAAGTTGGAGAATTATTGATGAATGAGTGAGTGAGTCAGTCAGTCAGTCGGTGAGGGCTTTCCCTTTTATTAGTATAGATGTTGTTTTATATTAATATATCTGTTGTCTTTATTATTATTATTATTATTTAATAACTACTTAATGTTAAAAACTTTCCAAACGTACTTTTCCATTCTATATTTTATCCTAAAAACATTGCTTTATGAAAATAATAAATTGAAAGAAAAAAAAGAATATTCTAAGAAAAAAAAAACCTTTCATATTTTTTTATTTTTTTTATTTTTTTTTCCTCATTTTTATTTTTTAAAGACAATTTCTTTTGTATAATGCCAAGTAAACAAAAAAAATAATGTCTTAATATATAATGTTCATTTAAATAGTTTTGTAAATCTTATACTTGAACAGAAAATGTCCTTTCTTGAATATCAATCATTTTAAACTATCGATAGAAAATACGAAAAGTTACGCAGTGTTAAATTTTTTTAATTAATATCAAGATCGTTTTAAAATTATTTGATTTGTATTTCACGACATTTAAAGCGCAAAATAAAATTTTAATTCATTTTTATATACACGAAAAGTACCCAAATGTATAGCATTCATAGAATTAAAAACAAAAAATAATTCTATTTCAAGAACTTCACACAGATATCCTAGTGTAGTTTGATCGTCTCCTTCGTTGCAATTATTATCGGCCATTTTCCAGTCCTGAGCTCCCCATAAAATTAGGCAGTTATCACGTGTTCCTGCACTTGGCTCTCCTGGATTCCAAAGGATGTACTTGACAGGTGTGCCGCTGTAGATGGTTACCCAATTACTCTCAACCTTTTCGTCAGTTCCTCCAATGAAAAGATATTCGATATGTCCAAAATTCTTCAAAAAGTTTTTGACAAACAGATACTCGTCTTCACTTTCCACTTCTGTAAGATATCCTCCGATTAACTCAAATTGTCTCTCGGCTTCTTTTACAACAAGTACTCTTGACGCAGGAGAAATATAGTATCGTCTACCATTGTGTACGTCAGAAATGTGATAAAAACCTTGAAGAGATTTATTGAATCTGTCACAACAGATACATTTGTCATTGACTGAAAGACCCAGTCTCCTAAAATCATCTTGCAGTTTTGACAGCTCTGTGGATTGAAAATCAAGCTTTGACGATTGAAGCTCAAGTAAAGAAGATTGTCGATCTAGGAATGAAGATTGTTCCTGTATAATCTGTAATAAATCATCGACATCAGGTTTCATTACGTCTACTTGCGCAATCTTGGATATAGTAACAGGCTGCCCGTGTAGATTTTGGCCGTTAGCCTCACAGATGTAGACACCAGCTAAATCAGACTGAGGATTGTTCCAGGTTAGTGTTAAATAAGATTCGTGTCTGTTGTCTATCAGCCCGAAAACGTGTCCAGAAATGTTAGTGACACCACCAAAAACATCCACAGAAGCAACCAGATTATACCGAGAATGATCCGTACCGTTTGACTGCATAAGGACCAATGACACGAGATGTTCCATGTTTGAGACTTCTGTATGGTTATAAGAACATTTTATTAAAAGTGTTCTAGCTAAACCAACTGTTATCTTGTCTGGTTTAACTTCCATCAGCAAATCTGAGGACGTTGGTAGGAAAACTTTAGAATAGTATGAAACAAAAATGCGTGTTCTTTGTAAATAATGAATGAATATTAACATTTGCAAATGAACATTCTTACATTCTATTTTATTAATGATAAGGACGTTTTGAAAATAATGCGTTAAAAAAGTTTAATTCTTGTTTGAACGTGTTAAAAGCTGATGACTCGTATATTTACAAGTTAATGTATTAACGTTGTATGAAAGCTAAGTTTTGGCTTTTCTAACGAGGAAAATTGACTGATAAAATAGAAATACACAATGTATAAACAAGACAAAAATAAAGATTTGTTCCACAAAGCAAGTGCTTGTCATTGTTTCATGTCTTCTTCATGGACTTTCTCATATCCTTTTTTTTTTTTTTTTTTTTTTTTTTCTGTAATGCACCATTTGATTTCATATTAGTCGTTTCTTCTGTTTTAAACTTAGAAAATTATCTTCTTTTTTTATTTGTATGTCTCTTAGCCTATTTTGAAAAAAAAACTTGCATAAATTTTATATGTGTTTGTTGTTTAAAGGCTCAGCCTTGTGTGTTACATGTCCTCCTTATATTCAGAAGATTATTACGTGCTACACTTTTCCATTGTTTGTGTCTAGTTTTGCATTCTAATATTAATTTTAAATGTTTATTATTGACCCGATTATTGACGGGAAGAACACGAATTTTTATGTGTTTGTTCTTGTATACGGAACACGATTTTTTTATCCTTATGTCTATTAGGGGATTATATTAGATTTCTAGCCTGGAAACTTTTATTTAATTCATACACACGAATTTGATAGTCTACGCCAGTGGTTCCCAAAGTGATCCGTACGGACCCCAAGGGGTCCGCGGAACCATTCAGGGGTCCGTGGAATATTAAAATTGATTTGGGGGTCTCTGAACAACGTCAGGGGGTCCGTGCAAAGTTTAATTTAAAGAAAAAATATCCTCAATTTGTAGTATTACGGACGTTCAAAATAAATAATTATTGGAAACAGATATAAAATGTGAAACGCATTTTGATGATTTTCTTTTTTTTTTTAAATGTGGTTAGAGAAATATCCTTGATTTTTTTTTTTTTTTTGCATACTTAAACCACGCTCTACCAAATGTATTTTCCAGTACATTTTGTCATTCATCGACATCACTTATTCTCAAAAAATTTAAGGTAAAGTTTGCATGGGTCAATAGATTATGTCATTGAAGCAGTTAATAAAATAAAAAAGAATTGCTTCAATGAGAGATTATTTGCTCAATATTGTTGGCAATATAAAGAAGACTATAATCATTTACTTATTCACACAGAAGTACGTTGGTTATCAAAAATTGCATAATTAATACGATTTTTTCTCTCTTTGATTCAGTGTCCCAATTCCTGGGATATCAAAGACAATGATTAGCAACACAATTAACTCCAAAAAACGACATAGATCTACCCTTTATGAATTATTTATTTATTAAGCTTTAATGGGACTAAACTGAAACTAAAAGGGTTATATCTAAGATTTTCCTAAACTTTTTCGGTGCAAACAACACTTAGGAACACTTAATTTTTTTTTCTAACTTTCAAAATAGTGATAAAGATTTGTTGGGTTACTGCAACATCTTGACGGTTCTTCATGCAGACGTCAAACCTTAGCCAAAGATTCAAAGACATTATTGTCGTGAATGGCAGTTAAACCCTTTGCAAATGGACAAACTCAGATCCCAAACAAAGATGAATCCACACTAACACAGGAGCAGCTTATTGAAAGGAGGAACTTAAACCAATATTTTAACTCGGATACCACAAATTCTAGTTACCAAGTCAGATCACTATTTATTTTATATCCTGCATTATTTGTTATATAGCACTGCCCAATTTTAGGTCCTGTGTTATGTGTTTTTATATGCGCAGCTCACAGATAAGACGAAAATCACTGTGTACCAGGCCTGCGTGCTCAGCAACTCCTTTATGGTGACGAGTGATGGATCCCCTACGCTAAGCGAATGAAGCAACTTAACATCTTCCACTAATGAAGCTTGCGTATGATCCTAAACATCAAGTGGCAGGATCAAATCCCCAATGTGGAGGTACTCAGAAGGATCCATATGTTGAGTATGCACTTAGTACTGAGTCTGAGACGCCTGTGGTGGTTGGGTCATGTCTGCAGGATGAGCTCGGAGCGTATTCCAAGAGTTCTGCTTTACGGTGAGCTGGCAACTGGTATAAGGAAAAGATGTCGACCCTGTCTGCTTTTCAAGATCGTCTGTAAAAAAGGCATGTCACTGGCGCAGATAGACTATAAAACGTGGGAGACCATTGCCTTGGAGCGCACACTCTAGCGGGAAAAAGAGCGTGAGGGCAGTTGCGGAAGCATCCTTCACATCTAGGGGCGAAGAGACAAAGGCCAGAAGAAATGGAAGGGGTCTGGAGATCAGGAGTAAACGCCATCGTTCTTTGAAGAAGAACGGATGCCATATATATATGGGGTATTGCACGGAAGTTTTTGACTGCTTTCTCATCTTTTTATTTGGAAGAACAAAGCTTCAGTGGCTTTGTGAATCTCATCATAAAAAACATCAGAAAACGACTAGAAATTGGTGCTAGTCGGAATCTCCTGTTGCTACTCACAAATATTGAGTCGGTTCATAAAAACTCTCACAAAATTAATTTGTGTCAATTTTATTTTAAACAAAAGACAATTTCAATATATATCGTACACCTTCCCCAATATGTTGCTTTTTAAATTGTAATTTCTGTACTATGCATTTATGTAGTTTTTCACGCGGGGGTCCGTGGGGGGGGGGGAGTTTTGACTAAAGAAGGGGTCCATGGGTCAAAAAAGTATGGGAACCACTGGTCTACGCGATGTTGAAGAAAAAATAAACGAAAAGATTTGTAAGGAAAGTTGAGATAACCATCATTATAATAATAAATGGATAAACTTTTCATAAAAGATTTTAAAAAGTGATGTTAATTCTTTAAGTTTAAATCATACAAACATTTTAGTAAGCTTTTTATAGATAAATATTGGAAAACAATAAAAGGAAAAAAAATGTAAAAGCTTTTTATTATATTATTTTTTTCTTAATCACCCAAACCTGCATTAAGTGACCTAAAAACAGCCACAGACAGTAGAATGAAATAGTTCATTGCACACATTTTAGCTGAGATCTCTCCCATGCAGTAAGACAGGGCTATGTGGATCCAAGTGATCGTGCACAGGTCAATTTCGCGTCTAACGCTGCTGTTAATTAAATTGTTTTAAATAGATTCGAACGTCACCTCAGAGATATCCTTCTTTGATAGTGGTATACAGGACAGGTGAGATGTTTCTTATCCATGTTCGTTGATTATGGACTAATTTTTTGAGCATTAAGTTTTTTACAATAAGCATGTTTATCTTTATTTTTATTGGTTCTGAACATTCTGTCCAAGTATCTCTATAAAAGACGTTCTGCCCCGTTGTAGTTTAAGGCCAGTGTAAACAAGGAATGGCCAGTGATAAGACGATCATATCTGCTGGTTCTGAAGGTATGGATATATTATATATATTATATATTAACATGACACTGAGCATTAAGATTTTCTTTTAAAATAACATATGATATATTTAGAACTGAATTTGACAGGCAACAAGAATCATTTCTATGAAAAATTCCGGTGCTGGACGAATAATCCTCCAATTTCCATATTGTTTAATCTAACGTAAAATCCCTTTTAAATTCAAATAAATGACGTTACATTCTTATCTTTATCGTGACGTTTCGACAGATATAACACATTAGATAGCACAATATTCTGTTTTTAAAATGAAAACGGAAGCAACAGAAAAAAAAGATTTTTAAAAATTACAAGGGCATTTATACACATAAAGTTTTATCTTTTATATTTCAAATTGCGAAGCCAAAGACTGGGACAGTCCTTTGCGGGCCACTCTCAAGTGGGGGCCCATGGGATTTTTAAATTTAGACCCCCTCCCCTAGCTACGCCACTGTGTTTCATATGCATTTATGCATATGTGTACATGAATAGACTAGTAGATAAATCTTTGCGTAGGCAGGTCAATTCTGACACAAAATTGTTGCTGAACAATTAGCCACACAAGTTTTTAATACTTGAATGTAATTAAGTTCAGATTGCTTTTCCCTTTTTATTCCTTCCTGTTGACCTTTCCAAAACGTTTTCAACAGCAATGAGATAAGATCCAAGTACCTTCTAATGTTCTTTGTTCCATGTGCATTAAAAAAAACGTTTGTGAAAAGCTACAGAGCATCAATTTTTTATATTATACAATTTTTATCAAAATTTGCTGCGTGATATCTCTAAACAGCTGCGCGGCGTCGGTTAGCAACTACGTAGCCATACATCCGCAAAGATATAAGAAACATGCTGTAACACTAAGAATGCGCAATACCAACTAAGATATTTCTTCACTTCATTAGATAAAATGGATATTTTTAATCAGTGTTCAATACGTGTTTACCATCCAAAAGCGAAAGTCTATTTCTGGATAGTTTGGAGCTATCTACAAGGGAAAATTTTGCTTGGTTTTTGTTAGAAATCCATACGAAGAATTAAATCAATTCACGGATCATTTCGTTGTGCCAGAGATGTCTTACCTTGGGGATGCAGGAGAAACATACCCAAGATTAAGAGAGACATACCCATGCCTAAAAGAGACATACCCAAGATTATGACCAGATAATATTCAAAATTAAGAGATACATACCCAATATTAAGATGCTTGCATTAGTATTGTATACGGCACGGCCTAATAGGACGTCATAAGTCAATGATGATCGATTGCTGCTTCCGAGATAGAGAATTTGGATGAAGAGGAAAAAATTATTAGAAGCGCAAGTAAAAACGTTGAATAACTTATAGTGTTGACTAGCGTTTTGGCTGTGGACGAAATGTAATGCCAATGGTAGATGTTATATGGAAAAGCCTTGAAGTTTGAATACCAGGGGCACGTTGGTCGAGTTTCATGCGCGCTCCGCTGGCGCACAGGGTCGCGGGATCGAATTTCCGTGAAGGAAGGAACATGTCCCTTAGTCCAGTGGTCCCCAACCTTTTTCACACCGCGGACCACTTACCTGGGGGGTATGGTTTGGTGGGGGTGTGGGGGTATGGTTTGCGGCTGCATTGATTGTTGATATTTAAGATTGTTTTGATTTTATAGTTTTAGAATAATTGTACTTAAACATGCCTTCAAAATAAAATAAAGTTACACAAAAAGTGGATTAAACATTATTAAATATTTTAATTACTTCTTTTCTGAGACAAATCTTTTCTTTGGCTCTCGTAATTGAAATACCCTGTTAACAGATTTTCCTCTGGACAAGCATCTTATTTCTGTGTACAAAAGAAGGCATCTATGCTCTACGTCCATCTCCTCACAAAGCTGCTCAAACAGGCGTAAGTTTAAGGCGTGTGCCTTGATGTGGTTAATAACTTAATGACATCAATTAATACACTGGTTTTTTTTGTTACATTTTTCGCATTGCCAACGTTTCCCTTTCCATAATACAATGTGTAGATTCCCTCTCAGGTGCAACTTCCATAAGCCGTGCTGTTAAACAAGACAGTGTTGTGCGGTAATCGCATATGCTTAATCTTTGCAGATGCAGGCACAAAAGGACCTTTTTAAATGTTCTGACATTTAACCATTCAATGACTCGAACAATTCATCTCCCGTGGTGTTGGTTCGCAAAGATAGAGCACATAACAAATCCTCAGGTACATCCTCATGATAAATCTATCTCACATAAACATGTGATATTACCTTGTTGTCGATGTATGTAGATTCGTCAACCTGAATTGCGTACTACGGTGATGTCTCAATCGTCTCCAACAATTGTAACTCTATATTTTCACCTATTTCCTCAATGCGCCGAGTTACAGTGCTAGCCGACAATGGCACATGTACTATCTTTTTTAACAGCAGCCTCTACTAGAAGTTCATGGCTAATGTCTTTAGCAGAGGGCAAAATTAATTCTTCACCGATAGTGAATGACTTTTTTAGTTTTAGCAATGCGTTTAGCCACCAAATATGAAGCTGTCATTGAGTTCTCATTTAGTGATCTGGTGGGCCTGAGAAATGTCTTCTGTCTTTCATGTTTCAGTTTTTTCCTTTCAATATACTCCGCGCGTTGTTGATAAGATATCAATGAAATTTTGGAACACAAAAACGAAATAGGAAAAGAGCGGAAATAGAAATAGTAAAGTAGATCAGCTTGCGATCATGGACGACTCCATAAAATCGCGCAACACATAAGTGCACCGACATAAAAGCCCTGTGATGAGAACGCTAACATTAGAGCGCCGACACAGAGCGCAAAGATTGATTGTAGGCGGTTGTCCGTTTTGCGCTATGTGTCAGTGATGTTCTTTTTTTTTTTTGGACATGGTGCCGCCAAAACGGGTAACAAGCTTTTCCATCTTGTGTATGGAAAGACACACAATCCATAGAGAATTACATCATAGTAACAAAAATTGTAAATAATTTCATTCTCCTTTGCTCGCGGACCATCACTAGTGGTCCGCGGACACCAGGTTGGGGACCACTGCCTTAGTCCACCCAGGTCCGCATGGATTTCTGGCACTAGTTTGGGAAACATAGGTGGCCCTGAATAGCGTGGGACCGCTATAGCCCTGGCATGTGAACGCTGCGTCACATGTAAATACTTTCTGAATAGAACGTATGGCACAATTTATTATTAATTTTTTTAATAGAAAGAACAATAGACGATCAGATTTGATAAAAGAATGTATCCTCTACTCTCATCTCATGTTCAATCTTTTGCATCTTTTTAATATTGAGGACTGGCTTTGACTTTGAAAAGTCTATTGTTTTATACAAATGCACTTTTACCCCCTCAATACTTAATAGGAACTTTCCCTTTATTTGTATGTTATATTATTTTGAGGTAAATCCGTGTTAAATATTATGTCATTTAGAAGGGGAAAATAATTTTTTTTAAAATCTTTTTGTTATAACCTGTCCGTGCCAATGTCACATTTGTCTAAGACTGGTATAAAATTCTTTTTAAGTTAATCATTTTAATAATTTAAATATTTGATTATAGGAAGTCATCTGTTCTATAAATTTCATACCAATGCATTAATACAAGACTTGACTAGCCTTTGAGTTGTTGTTCTTTGTCCGTCGTCGTGATCGAGAAATATTTCTAATAATATCATAAAATATTGCCAATGTTATATTGGAGTATGTTGTGTCTTATGGTGGCTTATTAGATCTCTTCTTTCACGTACGGTACGTCCATATGTCGGACAAGAGATTGGAGAGTTAGCGCGCCATGATCTTTTCTGACCGGTCGTATGGACTTGATTAGTAGATGGATAAGAATCCCACATGAAAACAATGTTGTATGGCACTGCTCAGCAGATGGAGCAGGTTGCCCAAGTTTTAGTCAAATTCCTTACGAGACTAATCTCAGACCTACAGAATATGTGTTTAGTTTAGTAGTTGGATAACATTTAAACAGGGTACGGAGTGAGCCTGACAGGACGTAACAGGACGTGGCTGCACTGTTTTGTTGAGTCCGGTCAGGCTCACTCCGTACCATGTTTACATGTTATCCATCTACTAACCTATAAGTTTGATTTCAGTCTCACCCACATATTGTTCACTACGAATGGGCTTGGCACCCTGTTGTCTGTTTGATTGACAAGTGCAGGGGCGTGTCAGGAGGCTCGGTTGCCTCCCAGGTGTGTCATGTCCAATGTCGTACACCTTCAATGTGGCCTTGCGCGTATCCTCGCCATACTCTCTGTTCCAAAGACACGAGCCAAAAAATTTGGTGAAAGGTCTTTAACTTTTTCTTCAGCAATATAATAGAATTCTCTACCATTACACATCAATAGTATTCAAACAACGAAGTTCTTTAAGACTACACTTAAGACACATCTTTTCAAAATTTATTTTCAAAATTAATGAAACAACATTTACTTGAATGAAAAACTTAACTTATGTGTACCATACTGTCATTTATATCGTTGTTATGACATGAAATTTTATATAATGCTTATATGTATGTTATTATCTTTATGTAAAGCGCTGTGAGCTCAGTTCCTTACTGGGATACAGCGATATATAAATTATCAATTTATTGTTATTATTGTAACAGCCCGTTTTGGAACCATTAGTCTTGCATGCGCTCGTTGTGATCCATGCACCCAGTATAGTTAGCACAGTATGGGGCCTGTGCAAATAACTGGGAGTCCTCCCCCGATGAGTAATTTGGTGTCTGGAAATCTTCCCAAATTTTGATTTTGAGAATTGATCTTAATCTTTTGTTGTTAAAAAAAGTTCAACACCAACGCATGGAATTTGTTTCACATGGTTTCAGTGGAGTATGGATCACAACACCTCGTTTACTTTCAGCTTGGTTTGAATGATGATACATATGTCTGGTAACCATGTCTTTTATTCATATGTTAGTGAATGAAAAATAATTAAGCTACATTTTTCTACATGATATTCAAAGATTTTGTATAATAAAATTAGTTTGAACTTTTCTACTGTCTTACTTTATGCATATGTATTTATATGTAAGTAATTTTAAATAAAATCTTTCTGGCTTAATTTAAAACGTTTAGTAGTAAATCTGTTTCTCCTAAGTTGGGGTCAATTCTTTTCGTTATTTAAGCTAAATTTATTTCTCAATATTATTGTAATCTTGACCTTAACATCAGTGCTTCTCAAATTTTTTTAGTCTCGCAGACCGGGTGAAATTTTTCTCATGGGGAAAGGAACCGATGAACTATTTTCACTGTGTTGACATGGCAGCGAAATGTCATTTATTTCATTTGCATATTGACGAAAAATTGACATGTTCCATAGAGTTGGTATTAATGGTTGCTTACAAGGGATATTAATATATTTTCTGTCCTTTCTTTATAACTTCTGCGGCCCGGATGCGGACGGTCCAAGGACACGCACCGGTCCGCAGACCACCAAATTTGAGAAGACCTGCTTTACAGGAACCAAATGTCTATGTAAATGGACAAAGCTTTGACCAATCACTGACGAGAAGTACCCCACCCATCACCCATCAGTAAAACGTACATTGTCTTTCATAGAAACCTGTCACTCTGGGACACACTGAAACTAACTTTCAACATATTTCAAAAAACATACGTAATGATCTTACTTGTGTAACACCCTTCTAGGGAGACATACTGCTATTGTATGTGTTTGGGGTTGTGTGTGCATGCATTTATGTTGATGAATGAGGATATGTGCGTATTTTTATGCTGTGTGTGTTATGTTGAAACTGCGAAATGTTGTCTAGTTTGCAATTGTCATATTTTATTTTTTACGCCCTTTGAGTAGTTAATCTCATATTACTAAGTTTGTAACAACTGAATTCACCAGTCTCATGAGACTTTACAATTTTTTAGAAATTTCACTATTGTAACTTGTTTTCTCAACCTCATCGTTTAAGTAATCTCCCTCTACTGCCGGTGTTGCAAAATAAATCCTTCCCCATACAGAGTCTCCCCTAGGCGATTTTATTTTAAAACGGATTCTCCGGGGGCGAAAATATTTTCCTCCCAATTAAAATAAATTCTCCCCTACCCCATAAAATAATGTCTCCCCCAAAATAAATTCGCCCCCCCTCAAAACAACCTTTTCGTATAGTACAAAGAGATTACTCAAAAACAATAGAATAACAAATAATTAAATTTGTATTATTCACACATTTATACTCTAATTATATTTATGGTAGATGCGAATATACAGAAAGATATGGAGATGGTGGTGGACCATTTTGTTTTAAACCCCTCAGGGGCGTAACAATTTTTTTTTAATTCGTAATTACTTGCATTTTTTCTCACTGTGCAAATTGACTCTAACGGAGTTGGTATCAAGCATTTTAAAAAAATTAAGTATTGTGTCTTTGAAGGCATGGGTTGTGCTGTTACTATAAACGGTAAATTTGCACACATGTCCGATGCTCAGACGGTGAGAAATTCTGTCTCCATCTCGCCAATAGGCCCTACAGTTTCGGTAGACACCAAAAATCCTCTGTTGAATTGGGGATGGGGCTGGGGACGGGGTTTGGAGCGACCCAATTAACGAAGCGGCACGCAATGAAACCATATCTGAGACAACGCCACTGACTTGTTGAGCACATGACCTGATTACCCAGTGGGTTTTATTTTTTTTAACTCTACGGCCAAAGCAGTTTCTTGTTAGGCGGTACATTTAAAAGTGCAGCAATCCCTGTAATAGCTCTATAGAGGCGGTTCTTATATGTTTGATATCAAATTTAAAATGAAATAATTCGCTGAAAGTTGGTTACTTGTATTTAAATATTTCTAAACAGTCATTTATATAAGCCAAAGGTATAATTTGTTAGACTATTTATATAACTACAACTACAAGTAAAAAAATAAAACTGCTTATAACCACGCAACCTTTTCTACATATAAATAAAGGCGTAATCAACTTTATATATAGATCTATATCAAATAATTTGTAAGGAATAAAATTTCTTTCATTCATTTAGTCAAAAGTTTACGTACGCACACAAATCGATTTTTAAAATAAAATTATGTTTAAAGAATTCAGAAAAGCAGGTTTAATTATTGGAATTTATTTTGATAACATCACCATGCACGAATATATAACCTCATATCACGAATATGAAATTATTTTTTTTACTTTCCAATGTATTATTTTCTTTATGAATTTGAATTTTAACAGCCATATAAGTTCTTAAACTCAGAAATATATTAAAATTTATAAAAAAAACTTTTTTGATGGGTAGGAAATCTATTCACCTCCGGGCTATTACATAAAATTGAGAAATTTGCTCCAATAATCATGACAACCATTAACTTTTCTCAGTATAACTTATACCTCCTCTGTCTAAAGTGTGTGAACTAATTATGACATTGATGATAGACAAATCTAGACATCCTTTAACATATTTTATTAAGTCTTTAAATTGTACTTTGATGTTACAATATTATATTTCTAACATTTCTAAAATATTAGACTTATCAGGGTGAACACAAAAAAATCACAACTAAATACAAGTTAAACTTTTCTTTTTAGTAAACATAAAAAAAAACTTTAGGTGGCTGGGTAGCGATGTCACTAGTGCGCTCGCCTCACAAGCTGAGGGGCTTGGGATCGAGCCCACGAAAAGCCAATGGAAACATTAGAATCCCCTACGGCCATACGACCTCGAAAAAAATAGGCTATGGGACAAAAAAAATACTTCGAGGATGAGAATTAAGCATCAAATTCAATTACAGTTACAAAGTATTCTTTATAAGTGTAGCCGAGTGGTGGGCTAAGGTTGGGTGTTGTTTAACACACAGGTAAAAAGAAATGCAGGTCGTGAAGACTATAGTTTCTATACTTGTTTATTTATTGATCTATCTATATGTTGACACAGTAATTTAGCTAGCAGGTAAAAAAAAAGTATACAGTGCTTCTACTGCCTATACCCTATTCTACCTAGGAGCCGGGTGATTCTCGGTGACTCTCTGGGTGATTCTCTGGGTGATTCTCTGGGTTATTCTCCGCTAACCTAACTTTCTCCTGCCTTATATAGTCTAGTAGAGGGCCCTTTGTTTGGGTGCGTGGTGAGGGGGGGGAGCAGTTGTGGCGCACCTATCTATGTTTTGGTGGCACACGGCCACATAAGCTTTTTTAAATTAAACAAATGATTACAATTTTGTAAGACACTTGTTGTGTAGACTCTATACATTGTATAAGCATGAGGACTTGACTGTGCATGGAACACGTAATTTGTGCTCTGAATGGCAATTGTTCGTGGCCGTGAACTTTTAATTTTCAACATAATCCATGATATCCGCAACTATACACCGATCCATGATAAAATAAAAATAAAATATTAAAATTACTGAGCACATATAATGTCCACTTCTGTTTTGAATTTTGACTAGCCAATCTCTAAACTCTTTCTGTCTAATTCTGTAATGAATTTCCCACACAACTAACCACCTTTTATTGCGATTTCTTCTCTACTCGGGTTATAGCCCCCAAAACCCATTTCTGCCTCACTCGTTTGATTATCGGTTAAAATAGTTTTCCATTGATTACTTGATGATCGTACAACTTAAAACTATACATTACCCCTCAAGCCTCCCAGTACGTGACTATTACATTAGATTACCTCAATAGACCATGCAGGTGTCCTACACAGTCTTCCTCATAGTTTAGTAAACCATGACTCGAAGGACACCATAAATGGAAGCAATCTACTCATTAGCTAGTCTCGTTCACGTCTAACAAATGACTCTTTGCGCTTTCCTGGCCCATGCCACCAATAAAAAAGATTATCTTTCAGCTACACCTTCAGTCTTCAGGGCTCTTACATTCTGTAAGATAATTGACTTTGTGCCTAACTCATTCAAGGGCACACCTATACACGAATCTGAAACTAACTGAGCGAGCGCCTCATCTCAACCAACCCAGATCTCCACAGATCACGTTGTTTTATGATAAAGGGGAAAACAACTATCGAGTGACTCCAACCCAAGCTAAGACTTTCATCGTTGGAGCGTGTGACCTAATGTTTGTGTGCCTTCGTTTTTGCATGTTCTGTATTTCTTGAGACGGCTACACAAAAAGTAATCCCATTTGAAATCTCTCTTAAAATATTTTAAAAGTAAATTAAAATTTTAAAAAATAAATTAACAATCATTGGCAAACTGAATTTGTTAAATTGTCTGCTGAAAACTTAATAAAGGCTACCAACAAAATTCGGTAATAATATTTTTGAATCATTATCGCAAATTTTGTGTAAGTCCTAGACACATAAGATACTCAAAAACGTAAATAGTTAATTTTTGTTCCAATACTTCGGTGTGACGTTCTAGTATTACTTGATCATCTTTATTTTTCAAATCACTTATCTATTATTATTTTAAATAACTCTGGGCAATAAGACACCTCTAAAAATGTGTGTATTCAGGTATACCTCCACTAAGCTCACAAATTGCTACGCCTCTGACTAAGCTCATGACTGTTGAGTTTCAAAAATCATATACAAAACAATGAAGAACAAAAACAAACTGTATTTTAAGTAATAAAATGGACTAAAACAATTATTTATAATTTCCAATAATTAAGGGGAGGATCCATTTTAAAGGGGGAGACATTATTTTAAAACAAATTCTCCGGGGGCGAATTTGTTTTAAAATAAATTCTCCGGGGGAGACTTTATTTTGGGAGAGACTTTATTTCGTGACACCGGCCCTGACAACACTTGACTTTGTTTGAGTGTGTTATTTATGCTATCCATTGTACTTTAGTGGGTTATCGGAGCTGTTCTTTGTACTTCGATTGAGTAGGTTATTGGTGCTGACCATTGTACTTTGTTTCAATGTACTAACAGTGATGTCTGTTGTTCTTTGTTTAAGTGTTTTAACTTTGCTGTATGGTGTACTTTGTTTGAGTGTTTTAACTTTGCTGTCTGTTGTACTTTGTATAACTGTATTAACTTTGCTGTCTGTTTTACTTTGTATAAGTGTATTAACTTTGCTGTCTGTTTTACTTTGTATAAGAGTATTAACTTTGCTGTCTGTTGTACTTTGTATAAGTGTATTAACTTTGCTGTCTGTTGTACTTTGTTTCAGTATATTAATGGTGCTGTCCCTTGTACTCTGTGTCAGCGCTTAGCCATGCTGTTCGTTTTACTTTAAATAAACAACAATCCTTCTCTAGCTTTCTGATCCATCACCTTTTCCTAAAGTAGAAAAAAATCTTCTTACCATATCAAAATTTCCCGCGCAGTAACTTTAAACATCCTCCCAGCTAATTGACAATATTGAAAAAAACTCAAGAAAAAAGAGAAGGGTTGAATGAAAATTTTAATTGGCCCTTTCTTGACAGAACTCATTTCGTGATGGACATACTCCCACTTGTTTAACTTTAGCAGATGGCACATTAACATCACCTGATTCAACAAATGGGTCAAAAACCCCAGGTAAATTAGTCCTCGACCTCGCACAAGTAGCTCATCATATCTGTCGTCTCACCGTGGGCACATACGAGGTCCTCCATTCTCCAGTCGAAGTCCCTAGAAAGCCCCAGACAGTTTTCCGTCCGGTCATATCCAGGCCTGTACTCAGCCCATTCCCGATATTGAAGGAACGTATCACTGTAAGCATTCACCCACTCCTCCTCATTCTTTTCATCGCTGCCTCCGATGTAAACGCCTCTGAACGTGTCGTAGGCCCTCACAAAATTCTTTATGAAATTCATCTCGCCTCGGCTGTCAATTTCCGCGAGGTACCCTCCCCTGAGTTCACATTCGATCTCGGCCTCTTTGACGAAACTGACTCTGGTCGGCCACGACAGATAGTACTTGGATCCGCCAAACACCGGAGAGCCACGATAGCTTGTGTTCAGAGATAGCTTAAAGACACTGCAGCATTTAGACAGTCCCTTAAACTCACCCAATAGCGTTTTCAGCTCGTGATTAGCTCTCTCGAGCTTAGCGCGTAGTGATACGAGACTGTCATACAACTCTTCCGTGTCCGGTTCGGGAGTCTCGACGTTTATTGTCTTAGTCAACGTTAGCTCCATTCCGTCTGGAGTCTCTCCGTGGGCCTCGCACTTGTAAACGCCGGCTAAACCAGGCCGATAATTTCCCAGGTCTAACGTCAAGTACCATTCTGCTTCTTTGTTAAGACTAGCGGTGGCATGCCACGTTCGTAGGTTCAACCCGGTGTAGATGTCCATGGAGCCCAGGTAGGTGAAGACGCCGTTGCTGGTGACGTTGTCTGACTTGGTGATGACCAAGGAGAAAAGTGTTGACATGTTGCTGTTGTTGAGCGTGCAGTCTACTGTTGTGGACAGGCCGGCTAGTGCGTCATGTGTGAGCTTGAGCTGCAGGCCTGGGAATAGTTGGACTTAATGGGTTAATATAGCACACAACAAATTGCATTAATGTGAATTACAGGCCTGAGAATAGTGGGACTGGAATTATTACTGAAACACTTAACGAGTTCCATGAACTTTAGGCGCAAACCTGTAATTTTTTTTAGACTTAAAGGGTTAATATAACAAACAAATTCTTGTATAAACTTGAGTTGCAGACCTGTAAATTTTTAGACTTAAATGGTAAATATAACACACAACCTCTTGTATGAACTTGAGTTGCTGACCTGTAAATTTTTAGACTTAACTGGTTAATATAACACAACCTTTTGTATAAACTTGAGTTGCAGACCTGTAAATTTTTAGACTTAAATGGTTAATATAACACAACCTTTTGTATAAACTTGAGTTGCAGACCTGTAAATTTTTAGACTTAAATGGTTAATATAACACTACCTTTTGTATAAACTTGAGTTGCAGACCTGTAAATTTTTAGACTTAAATGGTTAATATAACACAACCTTTTGTATAAACTTGAGTTGCAGACCTGTAAATGGTTGTACTTAAATGGTTAAATAATCCACAGGAAACTTGGGGAAAATTTACTAGAAAAAACTACAACTGTAATGTTGTTGCTGTTTTTTAGTATGTTTCATGTCACGTAACATAAAGCTATTTATAATAACAAGAATATTTAAATTGTAACACAAAAATTTTATAAAATGTTCACTATATTATGAGTATTATAACTTAAAACTGAATCATTTTATTGTCATTTTACTTAGCTGACAATTGAAATTTTGATGCATGAATTAATTCCAGAAATATGTTCAATACGACATCAATACTTATAATAGTTTTCAATACATTAACCGACATTTTATTTGTCTGAGAACGGTTCATCATTTGTAATATTATGAGACCGAAAACGTATGTCTCGTTACGCTCTATTATGTGTGTATACCTTGTCGTAATGTGGCGGAAATATGTTTATAGAAATTTGGGGCTCTTTTTGGGGGAGGAATTTCAAAACAATTCATTAACATACGAGTCAATAGGGAATTGTAGGTATATTGAGAGGGATGTACCTTATCAGCTATTGTTAATTTTTCGTTAATGCAGACAGCTTATTGGACTTGAACATTTGAGATTGCATCAATGGCTTTGAGTTAATAAAACTGTTAAAGGTCCCGTTGGGGAATCTCCCACCTTGGACTTGAACAGGAAAAAACAGTTTCATAATTTTACTATCCTAAAAATGTTCAGAGCTTTTTATTCGACAGTTTTTACGCTGCAAAACACTGTTCAGTTAAAATGTAATATAAAAATATAATATTTTTCTATGAGTCATGACTTTTTTAGGTTTTAGAAATGACGAGGCCTATACAAGATTTTGGTTTTTTAAATATATATATTTACGTAAAAATGCAGAGATAACAATAGATTTGAAGAATTTTTAGTACAATAAAGCTATAAACAAGTTTTTCTGTTGGTTAAGTCCAGTAGGTCAACTGAAATAACAAAGCATTAATAGACATGCGCCGAGAAATACTAAACGATAAACGGAAAAAGACCCAAGTAGCAATAAGGAAAAGGGTAACTAAAGCTAACCGCGAAATAATGAAATGCAAACCTCGGGTAGAAATATGGATAAAAGACACTTATTCCGTATGCAAGAACAAATACCTGAAATTCATATTATTCCTTTCTGGAACTCAAACGTGGAATGCGTTACCTTATCAAACCAGGAAAACTAACACACTGTTAACATTTTAAAAATAATTTAGCAAATCAAGAGTAGACTAAAAACCATGATTAAGTGTAGGACCCAATAATCGATTGCAGAGAAGGGGCGTCTTTGATAGATGAGATAAAAAACGACCTAACAGATAACTTGTAAATATATTAATGGATAATAGGGGTGTACCAGATTTCGGATCTCGCTCCGATAATTCCAAAATCCGGCCATGATTACAAATCCGGATTCCGGCAGAATTTCACTACATAAAACTGGTCAAAACCGGCTAGCTAGTAGAGACATAAATAATATATATATATATATATATATA